>CM076679.1:7102867-7455367 GCA_038501925.1 Xenopus petersii
AAATTTTTAAAGATACAGTACAACGATTATCGAATAGCCGAATATTCGAACGATTTTAAGTTCGAATCGTTCGATTCGAAGTCGAAGGTCGTAGTCGAAGGTCGAAGTAGCCAATTCGATGGTCGAAGTAGCCAAAAAAAATATTCGAAAATCAAATTATTTTTCCTCTATTTTCCTCTATTCCTTCACTCGAGCTTGGTGAATGGGCCCCGTAGTGTCCTATTTGATGGTCGAAGTATCCAAAAAATTACTTTGAATTTCGAATTTTTTTAGGTCGAAAATTCCCTCGAATTCACTTCGACACTTGATAAATCTGCCCCGATGTCTGGCGATTTTAATAGAGTGAGCTCTAATACATCTTCTAGGCAAAAGGAGCCCCCCTATAAGATATATTGGATCTAACTGTCAGTGAATATCTGACACCCAACTGCTGCATGAAGACAGAATGAAGAGAAACAGATGCTGAGAGAGGAATAGTGATGATAAACTTGATTATTTCAGAAACTGTGCAGAATTTTTAATTGATTGTATTTAGAAAGTTTCCAATTTCAGTGTGCTGAAGCTAATATTACATTTTCATTTTTGCAATAGTTCCCCTTTAAAAACAACTCTCCATAGACTTATACAACACCAATATCATTTTTCATGTAATACTTATGTTTATAAGTGTATTGTATCAGATTCTCTGGTGACACAAGGGGCCCAGTCCAGCACAAAACATATTTTGATAACGTAGCCTATATAAAGCAACTTTACATGTAACACTTGGACCATAAAAACAAAGAGAAAGATCAGCATGACAAAGGTGATCCCCAACCCGTGGTTCACGAGCAGCATGTTACTCACCGACCCCTTGGATGTTGTTTCCAGTGACCTCAAAGCAGGTCCTTATTTTTGAATTTCAGGCTTGGAGACTTTTGTTTTGGTTACAAAAAAACAAGTGTATTGCCAAACAGAGCCACCAGTAGGCTCAGCCCACAAAGGGAGCTGCCAAATAGCCAATCACAGCCCTTATTTTTTTCATACTTGTGTTGCTCCTCAACTCCTTTTATAATTGAATGTGTCTCACAGGTAAAAAAAAAGGCTGGCGACTACTGTCCTTAAAGGAGAACTAAAGCCTAACTAAAGAAGTAGCTAGAAATGTTGTACATGATGTTTTCGGCTTCTGTACCAGCCCAAGGCAACCAAAGCCCTTTAGCAGTAAAGCTCTGTGTCTCCAAAGATGCCCCAGTAGCTCCCCATATTCTTTTCAGCTGATTCACTGCACATGCTCTGTGCTGCTGTCACTTACTGAGCTTAGGGAGCCACTCACAATATACAGTACACATAGAATAGAAATGTCACAGTATAAGGCTGATTAGTAATTAATACAGATAATTACTACATGGCAGCAAAGAAACCAGTGCAATTAGCATCAGAATTGAATAATCAGCAAACCTGTAGCATCAGCTTATATTACAGCCAGGGAAGCTCATTTTCTGCTGGATAATTAGTGACGAGCCCTAAGCTTAGCTTCTCAACAGCCAATCAGAGCCCACTGAGCATGTGAGTGTCACAGACACTTTCCAAGACGGTGACCCCCTGTGACAAGTTTGAAGTCCTGGATCATTGCTGCTATTGACAAGCTCAAACTTTAGCCTTGTGCAATAAGTTCACTATTTAAAATATGGCATTTTAAGGAGTTTTTGAGTTGGGAATTTACACAGCTACATGGATTTTTATGATATCCTGGACTTTTAAATAACTTATATCTAATTATTTTTATATTCTATACACTGCTTGTGTTCTTATTGTATTTGTAACTCGATTATTGTACCTCCCAGTGGTAAGGGTTAACTGTGGTTCAAAAAATTTTTTGATGGAGGGGTGGGACTTCCTGTATGACACTTTAAAGCACTCTTTCACTTTGGCTTGTACACACTTGAAAAAGGGCCCTTGCTGCCCGAAGCATGTCGTGTGGAATACGTCACATCCGACGTGACGCCTGCGATTTTGCGCAGCGCGCCGGATCGCGGCTGAATCGGCCATGTAGTCCTGCCCTTACAGAGCATTTGTTTTTCAGATGGGGTCAGTGACCCCCAGTTGAAAGCTGGAAAGAGTCAGAAGAGAAGGCAAATAATTCAGAAACGATAAGTTTTATAACATACTAAACATTAACTAAACGGTGATCTACCCCATAACATATGGGACACAGTTTCTGCCTTCCCCCTGTTTATCCCTGCATTCTAAAAAAAAAAATTGATGGCAAGCAGAGTGTTATCTGTTTTATATTATTTATACATTTCACAATACTTGGCTTTAACTAAACTTTAACTAAAATAACGAAATTTCCCAGTATCACGCATTACATTTCTGGTGCTGCAAAGAACACAATGTTTTGATTTGAAGTGCATTCAACTACAGCCAAACATTCCTTTGTTTGTGGGGGGTTTTTTCAGCCGA
The DNA here is from genome assembly GCA_038501925.1 of Xenopus petersii. Taxonomy (NCBI): domain Eukaryota; kingdom Metazoa; phylum Chordata; class Amphibia; order Anura; family Pipidae; genus Xenopus; species Xenopus petersii. The sequence goes on from CM076679.1 coordinate 7,105,310, forward strand.
GTGATGCTTTTGCCTTTTTATTGTAGCGACGCTAAATTACGGGTAAAGGAATCTTAAATGGGTAGTTACATTGAGTATGATGCAGACAGCGATCTTATGGGACGACTTGCAGTTGGTCTTCATTTTATATTCTTTGCGGCTTTTTTAATTATTTAAATTATTTAGTTTTTTGTTCAGCAGCAGGTTGGAATATCAGTAGCTATCTATGTGATAGGGTGCGCTTTGAGCTCTTCTGACTGCTCTCCCTGCCCATGACCTTACAGATGCCGGCTTCCGACTTCCTGGTTGACCCTTTATAGACGTGCGCCTGCTCGCCCCGCCCCTTTTGTGATGTCATCAGCGCGTCGGGCGAGTGCAGGTGGAGGGAGGGTGGCAGGCGGGTGCGAGTCGGGAAAAACCCAACCCGCACATCACTAGTCCACACCCCCTAATTACCATGTTCATGTTACAAAATTTGGCAGGTTGTGAAAGTTTAAACATACTTCTGTGTTTTTTTTTATGTGTTATTACAGTTTTGCTAATGAAGGTGAATTGCCCTTTAAGCTGCAAGTCAGTTTCTCCAAGAGATCGGCTTATCTTAAATTGTTACAATTGTTTCTTTGCTTATCTTAATTGTTACAATTTTCTCCGCTTATCTTAATTGTTACAATTGTTTCTTTGCTTATCTTAATTGTTACAATTGTTTCTTTGCTTATCTTAATTGTTACAATAGTTTCTTTGCTTATCTTAATTGTTACAATTTTCTTCGCTTATCTTAATTGTTACAATTGTTTCTTTGCTTATCTTAATTGTTACAATTTTCTCCGCTTATCTTAATTGTTACAATTGTTTCTTTGCTTATCTTAAATTGTTACAATTGTTTCTTTGCTTATCTTAATTGTTACAATTTTCTTCGCTTATCTTAATTGTTACAATTGTTTCTTTGCTTATCTTAATTGTTACAATTGTTTCTTTGCTTATCTTAATTGTTACAATTGTTTCTTTGCTTATCTGAAATTGTTACAATTGTTTCTTTGCTTATCTTAATTGTTACAATTGTTTCTTTGCTTATCTTAATTGTTACAATTATTTCTTTGCTTATCTGAAATTGTTACAATTGTTTCTTTGCTTATCTTAATTGTTACAATTGTTTCTTTGCTTATCTGAAATTGTTACAATTGTTTCTTTGCTTATCTTAATTGTTACACTTGTTTCTTTGCTTATCTTAATTGTTACAATTATTTCTTTGCTTATCTTAATTGTTACAATTGTTTCTTTGCTTATCTGAAATTGTTACAATTGTTTCTTTGCTTATCTTAATTGTTACACTTGTTTCTTTGCTTATCTGAAATTGTTACAAAAGTATCTAAGGGCACCTGACACATATTCTGGGCTCTCTGCCAAAAGCCAATCACGTTTTAGAAATGTTGTATCTTTTTCTGGCTGTTCCGTTCAGGAGATCAAAGAGGAAGTTGGGACAATTCCGTAACAATACGGGACTGCGGGTTGAGACGTCAAAATCGGGACTGTCCCATGAAAAACTGAACACTTGGGAGGTATGCTACGGGTTGTGTACATAAGAACGGAATGGTTTTCCTCCATCTATAAATAAACAGACAATCTGCTTAGTATGCCCTTGCCCCAAATGACCCCTAAAGATTTTTGGGGGGGTGTGTGGTGGCTTTTACACAGACATACACACATATATGCATCCTTATTTTTTAGGGATGCACCGAATCCACTATTTTGGATTCGGCCGAACCCCCGAATCCAAATACCGAATGAAATCCAAATCCTAATTTGCATATGCAAATTAGAAGTGGGAAGGGGAAACATTTTTTACTTTCTTGTTTTGTGACAAAACATCACACAATTTCCCTCCCTGCCCCTAATTTGCATATGCAAATTCGGATTTGGTTCGGCCTGGCAGAAGGATTCAGCTGAATCGGAATCCTGCTGAAAAAGGCTGAATCCTGGCCAAATCCCGAACCGAATCCTGGATTTTTACTTTTTTTAAAAAAATTATATAGGGGGAAATGCAATAAAATTCACAAAGAGCAAAACTTTCAGAATAAAAATGCTTTATTAGGCTTTTAATGCATTGCGAATCGGCAATGGGCTTTTGGCAGAGAACCCAGAATACGTGGCAGGTGCGCTTAGATACTTTTGTAGCAATTCAAGAAAAGCAAAGAAACAATTGTAACAATTACGATGCGCAGGTCTCTTGGAGAAACTGACGTGCAGCTTAACTTCATTAGCAAAACGTTCGTAACCTGCCATTATTTGTAACATGCAAATCTTTCTTTTTCCAAAATGTTGGGAGGTATGAAAGGGTTAAAGAATAATCTAGTTTCTGAGCAAGAAAACAATGACAGAAAACAAAAGCAATGGCTGAAAAAAATAATTTGAGTTTTAATCAAGAACCCAGAAAAAAAAACTGGCTGAATGCCTTGTGTGGGGAGTGGGAAATTTACACTAATGAGGGATGTTCAACCTGCCTCCCTTCAGTTGAACTACATCTCTCACAAGCAACAACAGCCGTTGGGGACCAATTCATACCTCCCAACTGTCCCGTTTTTTAGAGGGACAGTCCCTCATTTGTACTGGAAAGTCCTGTTTTTCTCTGCACTGAAGAGCCAGAAAAAGAAACAATGTTTCTAACTTAATTGGCTTTTGGCAGAACAGCCACAGCTGCAGAGAAGATACTTTTGTTACAATTTCTAGATAAGCAAATAAGTAATTGTAACAATATAAGATAAGCAGGTCCCTTGGGAGAAGTTAGACTCACAGCTTAAAGGGCAATTCACCTTCATTAGCAAAACTGTAATAACTGAAAAAAACCACAGAAATATGTTCAAACTTTCATAAGCTGCGGAATTTTGTAAAATGAACATGGTAATTGTGGACATAAAAATGGGCGTGGTCAATCAAATTGCCCCCCCCCTGTTACGTGCGTCGACTTTTTTGTCCCTCTTTTTATTTCAAAAATGTTGGGAGGTCTGGACATGTCCCAACACCCTCTCGGACAACGAAATTGCTCCTGTTTAGTTAAAAAAAAACCCAATTAAACAGCTCGTCTTTATTATTTATGTCACTGGGTGTATTTTTGGGAAATGACGGAAATGTCTCTGTGATTCCCTTGGGAGGCCGGGGAGGAGACAGCAAAATCCACTTACCACTCTGACAAGGAATCGTTAGCAATGAAAGGCCTCATTTATCAACAAATCATTAAGAGGGGCTAATTTAATAATAGGCCCATAGCTGGCTGGTTGCTATGGGTTATAAGATCCGGAGCAAGGTTTGTACTTGTTATTGTATTTCCAGTTCTCTCAATACTGTTAGCAGGGAGTAGGTGAGCAGACATGATACATGTAGGGCAGTGATTGATGGGAGGCAACTGGAATTATGGGAAATAGGGTTGCCACCTTTGCTGATGGCTAAACCCGAACATGGGGGGCAGGGCAGATAACATCAGGGGTGAGGCAGTGATGTAAGAACAGGCATGATGACATCAGAGGAGGGAATAATGATGCTGGTGGAGTTATGACACCGGGGCAAGTTTATTGCATACAACTGGCTGGATTTCTATCCAATGTTTTAAAGGGTTGATGCCCAGTTCAAAACCACACAAGTGGCAAACCTGTATTCTGCTTGATGATTAAGCCCAATACTTTAATTACAGATCTATTATACAGAAATCGGCTATCCAGAAAGCTCTGAAATCCAGCAATGCTAATTTAGAAAAAAAAAAAAAATTCTTATTTTTGATTGATTTGTTTTTTTTTTTTTCTATCTGTAATAATAAGAAAGGCGAGTATCTTAGTATTTAAAGGGATACTGTCATGGAAACACTTCAGTTAATAGCTCTGCTCCAGCAGAATTCTGCACTGAAATCCCTTTCTCAGATTTTTTTATATTCAATTTTGAAATCTGACATGGGGCTAGACATTTTGTCAGTTTCCCAGCTGCCCCCAGTCATGTGACTTGTGCCTGTACTTTAGGATGGAATTACTTTTTGGCATGCTGTTTCTCCGACTTAATGTAACTGAATGTGTCTCAGTGGGACCTGGATTTTACTATTGAGTGTTGTTCTTAGATCTACCAGGCAGCTGTTATCTTGTGTTAAGGTGGCCATACACGGATAGATCCGCTCGTTTGGCGATGTCGCCAAACGAGCGGATCTCCCTCCGATATGCCCACCTTCAAGGTGGGCAATATCGGGCAGATCCGATCGTGGGCCCTAGGGCCCAACGATCGGATCCTAGCTCTCACAAACGGGCGGTCGGATCGCGGGACCGCATCAACGAACAGATGCGGCCGCGATCCGACGGGATTTTTAACCCCATCCGATCGAGATCTGGCCGACTTTCGGCCAGATCTCGATCGGGGAAGCCCGTCGGGGGCCCCCATACACGGGCCAATAAGCTGCCGACACGGTCTGTCGGCAGCTTTTATCGGCCCGTGTATGGCCACCTTTAGGGAGCTGCTATCTGGTTACCTTCCCATTGTTCTATTGTTAGGCTGCTGGGGGGAGGGGGAAGGGAGGAGGTGATATCACTCCAACTTGTAATGGGCAGATTATTGTTCGGGTTTCATAAGGCTGAAAACCAAACAGAAAGTTCAGACCTGAAATTGCTTACAAAAACCGAACTGTTCGGGTCAAAACCAAACAGGTGGCAACCCTAATTTGAAAGCTGTTCTATGGACAATTCCAAGCTTCCCAGTGGTATTGCCTAGCAACTAAGAGGGTTGGGGTCATGTGCAAGAAAGGGGAGTTGTGGGAGCACTCAAAGGCTAAGTTAAAATAGGTTTGAAGGACCAGTAACATCAATTTTTTTTATAAAAAATCAAAAAACACCAAGACAAATGAAACTTTAAAATCGCAAAGCCTTTATTAAGAAAAAAATTACAGAAACTCTGCTTCCGCTCCTCTTCAGAAAAGGCGACACGGCGACTATCCATCGTGCGGTGCTCGATTTCGCCTCCTTGGCTATCTACCTATAAGTAAGGCAGGGAGGAGAAATCGAGCGCCACACGATGGATTGTCCGACTGCTTTCTGAAGAAAGGAATTTCTTAATAAAGACTGCGATTTTTAAGTTTAATTTGTCTTGGTGTTCGACGTAACTAACAAATTTTTTTTGATGTTACTGGTTCTTTAAGTACAGAAGAGGCTGGGCGATTTATTTTTTAATTTAAAAAAATTAATTTATAGGGACCCAAGGGCCGCAGAAGAACATCAGAGCAGTTTCTTTCTTTCTCCTGACAACTTCCTTGACTACTTGGTGGTCAGACTGGAGGGAAACTGACCAGCAGGTGGCGCTGTTGTAACAAAATTCATTCATATTAACAGTACATGTATCCCTTAATATCTTGGAATTAAAAAAATAATAAATATTGAATGTACATTGCAAACGTTCTAAGAAGATCATTCTCATCAATTTTACATTTATTTATTTTAAAGGTTTACTTATCCTTTAAATATTCAGTATTTTTTGCATTCTACAGAACAACCCTCTCAGCATATATATATATATAGTATACAGAAACTGTTTTGAAGCAGGTCAGGTCTTCAGTAGGGGTTGGGTACTATTGTTATCGGCCCGCTTATAGGCACATCCCTTCTTAAAATATTCAATATTTTCTTGCCACAAAGTAAGGTGTTGTTTATTTCATGTAGGAAACGTGCTGTTTACATGATAATGTTCAGGAAACTGCATTTCTGTTAAGTGTTTCACATTTCCATCTCTATCCCAAAGGGCTTCCAGTAAGAGCTTACATTATTCACTAAGGCTGAGAACAATGCTGTTAATGGATGATAATTATATCCCATCTACAGATACGTTTGCTTTGATACCATGAGATCATGGTCCTCGGACCCTTCTCTGCCGCAAGGCTCAGCAATGTATGTCGTTCCCAAGATCCACCAGGTTCAACCAGCACATTAAAACTTTGGTTCCACTGAAGAAGAACCTCAGGGAGGAAGAAACCTAATAGTCAAACAACCTCCTCAAGCAAACTATTACATAACATTCGTTCACATATGCAGGACCATAATAGGCAACACATTATCTTAGGGGTGGCAAAAACTTTGACCAATGCTTTACTTGTGTATTCAAAACAACATTCCATGGCTGAACAAAATCACTTCAAGGAGAAGGAAAGTCTTCTTCCACTTGGGGGTGCCGACTTTTTAGTTAAATTTTGGCTTTTCGTCTACTGCGCATGTGCAGCCACGAGAAGAAAGAAGTAGCCAGAAGAGGATCAATCCATGGTGCTCACTGGTATAACCCCGGGCCGGTCCAGTTTTGTGCTGATAGGAGCACTGGCCCAGGGTTTCAGGTAAGTAAATTTTCCTTCTTCTTTAAGGTGAGCATACAGGGACAACACTAACTGCCGTCTTGTTCACTCCAGGCTAAGACCAAATGACAATCGGGTCTGTCCAATATGCCTTCATCCTCCCAAAAGGGATACATACCGTATATACTCGAGTATAAGCCGAGTTTTTCAGCCCCCAAAATATGCTGAAAAACTCTACCTCGGCTTATACTCGGGTCAAGCGCAAAAACGGTCGTCGGCGTCTAAGAATAGTCGCCGGCATCCAAGAATAGTCTCCAAGAATATTCGCCGGCGTCCAAGAATATTCGCCGGCGTCCAAGAATGGTCGCCGGCATCCAAAAACAAGACACCAGCACCTCCAATGGGAGCAGAAACCTTCAATTTTTTTGATTGAAACTTACCAGAAGCTGCTGCATTTCTCACCCTAGGCTTATACTCGAGTCAATAAGCTTTCCCAGTTTTTGGAGGTAAAATTTGGTACCTCGGCTTATACTCGGGACAACTTATACTCGAGTATATACGGTAGGCTCCTGTTATTATCCAAGTCATGTGACTTGTGCCTGCACTTTAGGAGAGAAATGCTTTCTGGTAGGCTGCTGTTTTTCCTTCTCAATGTAACTGAATGTGTCTCAGTGAGACATGGGTTTTTACTATTGAGTGTTGTTCATAGATCTACCAGGCAGCTGTTATCTTGTGTTAGGGAGCTGTTATCTGGTTACCTTCCATTGTTCTTTTGTTTGGCTGCTGGGGGAAAAGGGAGGGGGTGATATCACTCCAACTTGCAGTAAAGAGTGATTGAAGTGTATCAGAGCACAAGTCACCTGACTTGGGGCAGCTGGGAAATTGACAATATGTCTAGCCCCATGTCAGATTTCAAAATTAAATATAAAAAAATCTGTTTGCTCTTTTGAGAAATGGATTTCAGTGCAGAATTCTGCTGGAGCAGCACTATTAACTGATTCATTTTGAAAAAAATAGTTTTTCACATGACAGTATCCCTTTAAAGTTACTCCAGGCATATCATTCCTGATCCCCTTGCGCTCAAGGCTGAACCCTCACTAAACTGGGCAGCAACTGAAAATACTTTCTGCTTATCGGCATCACTGGCAGTGTCGGACTGGCCCGGCGGGATACCAGGAAAATACCCGGTGGGCCCCGACCCTAGTGGGCCCCCGACGGGCCAGACCCCCTCCCCCAACCAGTTTGTAAAAAAAAAATGTAAAAATTTCGGCGCATCACAGTGCCGTTTGCGCATGCACGCCGAGCGCCATTTACGCATGCGCGCCTAGCGCCATTTGCGTTTGCGCGATGCGCCGCCTGGGCATTTATGCCGAGCGGCGATTCACCTAGGTAGCGGGGGCCAGAGGGGGGCCCTGGACACCAGTCCCGGTGGGCCCCGGGCCCCCCAGTCCGACCCTGATCACTGGTCCTGCAACCAAAGAGGCTTCAGTTTATAATGAATCATGCTTTATTTTGCTTTTCAATTCATTTATTCTGACTTCCTAACAGCTGCCTGGTTGCTAGCATAATTAAGCAACCTGTTCAATTTCTATGCCTGACAGCACAACAAAAAATATGTAAGTGATTCAAAAACAGCAGACCAGTTGAAGTTGCCTTTTGAAGCTTTATGATATTGACCAGCTAAAGCGAATCCTGCAGATTCAGGGGAGATCAGTCGCCCAGCGACAAATCTCATCTTCTTTGGTCGACTGATCTCCCCGAAATGATATCCCGTCGGCAAGAATGTGAATCGCTGGCGGGGCGGCATTAGTATTGCTTTGTTTTCCAAAGTCGCCCAAAAGTTGCATCACGAAAAGCTGCTTGCTACATAACCTCACTGACCTTGCATTGCTCACAGTTATTGTCCTGCTCATTCTTCCTCTGATAAATCTAGTCCAGTTTCTTCAGATAGGATTAAGCACTTCTCTGCTGGCTGCTCCTGATCTTGCAGAGTCATGGATTGCCCTGGCATAGCTAAAGGGAGAACCGGGAAGCATACAATCTATGGTCTTGCCAGTCAGGTATTTAACATCCATAGCAGCCCAAAACGTCTCACTAACTCTGCCCCGTACCCATCCCCTAACTTGCTCCTCATTCACACATGCAAGTCAGAAGTCAGGTATTGGTGGTGGCTAGTTGAACAGGCATGGGACATATTGGGCAGGTTGGCTTATTATTGCTTCCTTCACCATTAAGGCATCCTCCCATCCCTTCTTTTGCTGGAATTTGGGCAGGAATGGGACTGAATGAATATGCTGGGAGGGGAATTTTGGGATTAATGGGTAGCTGCAGGTCTGGTCCCTCATGGGTAAGTATACACGAGAACAGTGATCCTAAACCAGTGGCTCGTGAGCAACATGTTGCTCACCAACCACTTAGATGTTGCTCCCAGTGGCCTCAAATCAAGTGCTTATTTGAGACAATTCTTGGTTGCATAAAAACAAGGTGTATTGCCAAGCAGAGCCTCCTGTAGGCTACCAGCCCACATAGGGGCTTCCAAATAGCCGTTCAAAGCCCTTATTTGGCACCCCCAGGGATTTGTTCCATGCCTGTATTGCTCCCTGACTCTTTTTACAATTTGAATGTGGCTCATGGGTAAAAAAGGTTGGGGACCTCTGCACTAGAAAATACATTTGGTTGACGGAGGACACTGTTGGCAGATGAGCTTGTTCGACTGAGTCACGTATTTGATTGGACAGTAATATGGCTGGTAAAGTTATAGGGCTATTTAGAAGTTTAAAGCTTTGTTTAGGAAGTGCAAAACCTTTCTGCTGCACCTTCCATTGAGCTTACAGGAGTTGCCACGTCATCAGCCCAGGTGGAGACACACAGAGGGGATTTTGGCCAGGCATTCAAGTGTGCCAAAAACATGCTCCATGCGCCTCCGCCCAGGTCAATGCAGTGACTCCAGGGGAAAGAACATCACAAGGCTGGAGTATTGGGGCTAATTCTCGGCTTGTGTTTATCCATGTGTGACGCTAGACTTATCTTTACTTTATTTAACTTTCTAAACAAAGGCTCTGTTATTTACAAATGCCCCAAAAGTGAAAGAGCACCAAATACTGGAAAAACACTTGTCAGTTCGGTTAACTCTTTATTATTTGTACAATTGGTTTTAATTAAAGCAGCACGTAAGGAACACATAATGATTCAATATTCACCTACAAATTGTAAAAAAAAGAAGCAAGAAGAATGAAACAGTGCGGTTATAGTTTTAACAATAAAATACCACTTGAGCTGTTTGTCAGGGCTCAGTCACTTTTTCGGAAGATTAATCACAAGTAAGACGAGCACAGCAATGTAGGCTATTGAACTGAGCACAAAGGCCGCAATGTTGACAGCTTGGGCGAAAGATCCGTAACGTTTTGCTCTATCGCGGTCCCCGAGCAGCTTCTGATCTTGAGACTGGATGATAGGGGAAAAAATAACAAAAAAAGCTTCTTAAAAATGAAAAAGATTTGAACCTGTGTTTGTGTCTTAGCATCTCAAAGCTTTCATAATAATCCTCCAATAGACAAACAGTATAACCTGAATACCCCTGAAGAATCAGTTCTCCTTTACAGTAATAATTTAGCTCTTTTCTTTGCAATAAAAAGTTTATTTTGCAGTGATCTGTGCCATTTAAGTGTGTTGTAAAGCAAAGAGACACTTTACATTCACGGGCGATGGTCAGTCTAAGAATTGTGAATGTGTTTCTGAATGATTTAATGTCACACCTCCCACTGGTTCTGTTAGATGTCGACTTTCACTGTTTAATAATCTATTTCATGTAAATAAACAGCCAATAAAGACTTTTCTACAGTACTTACAGTATGTTTTGAAAGTGGATAAATTGGATAACCAACTTATGTCTTTGAAACCCACTTGAACCAGATGGCAAACCAAGGAGAACTCAAATTCAAATATTAGAGTTGGAGTTTTGGTCAAAACTCATAAATTGGAGTTGGGATTTATCGAAACTCGAATTTGAATTCAAGATTTCTCATACCTGGACCCTGGGAATTAGACTATTTGCCACCTAAAACCTGCGAGTTCATGTAGAAGTCAATGGCAGAGGTCCAGTGACCCATTTAAAGTTGACAACAGCCTTCCTGACATTCGAGTTTCTTTCGGAGTGTTTAGTCGAACTCTATTCGATTGTTTGGGTCCGTAATATTAGCTCGAGTTTTAGACGTTTACGTTTTTTTATTAAATAAGATACTTTTCGAAATTCGAGATCATTCAAGTTCATTCGAGGTTAAAAAAAAAGGGGGACTTTTCGACCTTTGATAAATCAGCCCCTTAATGTTTGGATTTCAAATATTCTAGAATAGATGAAGACTATTTTCCAAACCAAATGAAAAGACCAGCTGTAAGGTGGCCATGTATGGACCAATCTTCATAGGTATCCCACTGATCGGCCATTAATGTTGAATGTCCACCTTTCAGTTGTTCTGATTGTTAGGAAAGACATCCTAATCCATGGACAGAGAAACTGTGGCTCCTTTGGAATTTATGGCGCTCTTATTATATCAGTGCATGCCCAATAGGAGTCACATACTTGAGGAGACTTGGGCACTTACAAGGTCCAAGTTTCTTAGACTCAAGGGAGAACTTTGACTTTGTTAATGTAACTCATTGATGGGGCTTATCTACAGAAAGAATTTCTATTTGTAGCCATGATGACTTCTTCTGATCTATTTTATTTTAATAAGAAAAATATGGATACATTTGGCATTCAGGAAAATCATGGAGGGAGGATCTGGTATTTGTTATGCTAACACGAACTTAGTGATACATTTCAAGATAAGCAAAGATACAGGTTTCAAAGTTCAGCCCTTCGTGCACATATTTGTTATCCAACGATTGAGCTGATCCAGAGAAAAGCAAAACTCACCTAGGATTAGATGATAGGCTAGTTATTATTCTTGTATGAGATCAGTCTCCTGGGCTTGGGTAAGAATATCAAATAAATTAACAGGTATCATATATCTGAAAGGTCAAATTCTTACCTTGGCAGAGAAAACAAGGGCAACGAGTCCCAGGCAAAATATATTCATGTACACCATGTTAAAGATTGACCAAGCCAAATAATCCCGTACTCCTTCAGGGTCTGCCATTTCTATAGTCACTGCATTGGCCTGTGCTTGCCCATAAGTTGTGTTCTCAACAGGTTCATAGCCACGGGTGCCGTTAGATCTGGGTGTTTTTTCAAACTGTGTAATTGGCTGCTCTTGTTCCTTGTTCTCCATTGATATAACATATATGACCTCTCAGCTGGGAATGCTTCCTTCAGAGGTGCAATCTGGATACACTTGGTGAGGGAGGGGGAATGGCAAGAGACACACCTCAATACACTATCATCTAATGCATAATTCTTGTTTTCAGCCTTGACATAATAAGAAAGAGATAGGCATGGCTATAATATAATATATACATGCACACACACAGATCTATTCATGTTTTATAAGAAGTATAGGGCTCTTAAAGGAGAACTAAATTCGAAAAATGGCTAGAATTGCCATATTTTATTTACTGAACTTACTGCACCAGCCTGAAGTTTCCAGAATCTCTATAACAGTAATGATTCAGGACTACAAAGTTGTCACAGGAGCTCCCCCATCTTGGATTTTGTTAGAAGTGTCAGTGACCCTGCACATGCTCAGTGGGCTCTAGGCAGCTGTTGAGCAGCTGAGATTAGGGATTGTCACAAATCGTCAAGCAGAAAGTTAGGTTTGCCAGTCATATAAACTGATGCTTTATATTATTAAATTATGGTGCTAATTGCACAAATTTTAGAGCTACCATTAGCTAATAATATACACGTTTTAATGATCGGCCTTTTATTGAAGACATTTCTATTCTATATGTTCTGTATGTTGAGAGGTGGTCCCTAAGCTCAGTAAGAAAAGATGATGTGAGTTACTGGTACATCTTTAAATGCACAGATCTTCACTGTTAAAGGGCTGTGGTTTCATTGGGCTGCTACAGAATCCGAAAACACAATGTACAACACAACTTCTTCAGTTGTGTGATGATATCGTTTGTAGCCAGTTTTAATTTGGTAACCAGGTTCAGGCAATGGATAAAAGAAAAGTTCCATATCACTGCTGCAGGGAGACTCAGCTTCATCACCAATTATCACTTGGCAGTCAAGCACCAATGTGTTCAAAGTTCAATGTTCCCTGGTGTAGGTTTTTCTTAAAAAGCAGCACCAGTCCAGGAAAAAAAGTAGGGGCAGTTTACTAAAAGGGCGTAGTGGCCATTGCTAGCGCCAGAAAACTCATTCCAAGGGACATTGCCAATTTACTAACAAGTATAGAGGACAATTCGCCAATGAACTAGAGTAGGGATCCCCAACCTTTGGGACCCGTGAGCAACATTCAGAAGTAAAAGGAGTTGTGGAGCAACACAAGCATGAAAAATGTTCTTGGGGTGCCAAAAAAAGTGCTGTGATTGGCCATTTGGTAGCCCTATGTGGATTGTCAACCTACATTGAGGCTCTGTTTGGCAGTACAGCTGGTTTTTATGCAACCAAAACTTGCCTCCAAGCCTGGAATTCAAAAATAAGCTCCTGCTTTGAGGCCACTGGGAGCAACATACAAGGGGTTGGAGAGCAATATGTTGCTCACGAGCTACTGGTTGGGGACCACTGAACTAGACCATTGCTAGCGCAGTTTCACGCCCTATGGAAATATAACCTGCTCTTCAATGACTCGCATCCACCTGAGCCCAACCCCTTCTCTTCTATATATTATACCAACCCACTGTGGATGACTAAGGTCGGGATGTGGAGGTGTAATGCTTGGCCCCACTCATGTCTCCAAAATGCTCCAGTGACTGCAGGTAAGAAGGGAGAGTTGAGTCGCCCCTTTGGAGGGCTTTGAGATGTGGAAATCAGTGATTGGAGAATTTATTCGCCAGGCGCAAATTTGCGGCGAATTCCCGCGATTCGCCGCCAGCAAATAAATTCGCAAAACGCCATTAAAATTCGGCAGCGACAATTCGCCAGCATAAAAAAAAAAATGCACGCCAAAGCCGTTTCGGAAATTTTTTGCTGTTTTGGAAATATTCACAGGACATTTGCAAATTTTTCGGCAAAGCAAAACTCCCCAAATTCGCCCATCACTAGTGGAAATGTAACCATGCAAAAAGGGTGCTTGTGTTGATCCTCTCCAATATGAAAATGCATTCACTATACAGGTATGGGACCTGTTATCCAGAATGTTTAGGACCTGGGGCTTTCCAGATAATGGCCCTTAACGTAATTTGGATCTTCATACCTTGTCGACTAGAAAATCATGTAAACATTAAATCAACCTGATAGGCTGGTTTTACTTCCAATAAGGATTAATTATATCTAATAATCTATTATCTGGAAACCCTGAAAGTTCCGAATTTTTTTAAAAACGATTTCCTTTTTCTCTGTAATAATAAAACAGTAGATTGTACTTGATCCCAACTGAGATATAATTAAGAAACAGGAAATAAGATATAAATGAGCACAAACAGGAAATGCACAAAAGGCCAAGAGGATTAAATGTTACCTCCGGTGTAATATTAATGGGCACATGGATAACACAGGATTCCAGAAAGTGACTTAACAGAGAACTAAAGCCTAACTAAAGAAGTAGCTAGAAATGTTGTCCATTATGTTTTGGGTTTCTGTACCAGCCCAAGGCAACCACAGCCCTTTAGCAGTAAAGATCTGTGTCTCCAAAGATGCCCCAGTAGCTCCCCATCTTCTTTTCTGCTGATTCACTGCACATGCTCTGTGCTGCTGTCACTTACTGAGCTTAGGGAGCCACTCACAATATACAGTACACATAGAACAGAAATGTCACAATATAAGGCTGATTAGTAATTAATACACATAATTACTACATGCACAGCCAAATATGATTTCTTCCTTCCTGATTCTTCCTTTTATTTCCCTATAGCAAAAATAATGACTTTTTTTTTTCTTGTACAAAAACAAACTCAGAAACCAAGCAATATTTTTTTTTTTTAATTCTTTAATAACATGGCACATCTTTTCCAATAAGGAAACAGCAAAATAAAATCAGAAGCAGAGTAAGCTAACATAGGGATATTATCTATGGCTTAAGGATTAAATGGCGCTGCTAATGGGTGAGGTTATATTTTTGGCAGGAGAGGGGAAGCTATAAAAGAGAAGCAGCAGCAGTGTCGGACTGGCCCATAGGGATACCAGGAAAAGTCCCGGTGGGCCCAGGTGTTAGTGGGCCTCTTGCTTCTGACCATTTGGCCTATTTCATGGTCATTCCCTATTTCTTTATGGGAAAAAAGAGGGTTAATAAAGGGAAAAAAAGAGTATAGTAAATAGATAATAAAAGACTAGGAGAATAAAGAAGTTGAGTTGAGAGGTTGAGAGGAGGAATAATAATTTGGAAGGTCTAAGGTTTTCTGGTGGGCCCCTGATATCCCAGTCCGACACTGGCTATGGGTATAAATGTAATTACATAGCTGCCAATAAAATACTCATATAAGGGAACAACACAATAGTAAAGTGAGCGGAACATTGTGTGCTCGTAGCAGAACTAAAACGAAATGAGTATGGTGGGAATCTGCTGCTCGAGAAGAGCAGGAATGACAGTGAATAATGTGAAAGGAATCTCTGGTCACCATGCGCTTATAGTAAATTTATATGACGTTTAAAATGAGACCCAATTCCGTGCCGATCATCGAGCATCTTCTCCGTTGCAACTCATCTGTTGTGGAGAGCGGATGGGCCATCGCCTAATTTCTGTGTGCAAATATTCCCGTGAAAAACAGTATGAAAAAGATGATGAAACAGAGGATGCTAAGGACGGTGGTGGCGATGTTGAGAGATCGGGATGTGGAGGCGTAATGCTTGGCCCCGTTCGTGTCTCGGACCTGCTTGCGATCCCGTGACTGCAGGTGAGAGGAGAGAGGGACAACAAGGCAGACATCTTTTATAAGACAAACGATTTTCATTATCAATTTATTTTTTATCGTTTTTTAGTTATTTGCCTTTTTCTTCTGACTTTTTCCAGCTTTCGAATAGGGGGGGTCACTGACCCCATCTAAAAACAAATGCTCTGTAAGGCTACAAATAGTTATTGCTATTTATCTTTGCTAACTTTATTGCTTTTCCCATACCTCCCAACATTTTGGAAGTAAAAAAAAATTTTTTTTTCCGCATGTAGCGCAGCAATTTTTTTTTGACCACACCCCTTTCTGTGGCCACCCCCCCTAATTACCATGTTTGTTTTACAAAATTTGGCAGGTTATGAAAGTTTGAAAATATTTCTCCTTATCTAAACTGTGTTTTTGTGTTTCAAAATTGTTACAAAGTATCTTATTTGCACCTGTTAGCTGTTCTGGGCTCTCTGCTAAAAGCCAATTGAGTGAGAAACTTTGTTTCTTTTTCTGGCTGTTCAGTGCAGAGAAAAGAGGGACTTTCCAGTACAAATGAGGGACTGCGGGTTGAGCTGTCAAAAGAGGGACTGTCCCTACGAAAAAGGGACATTTGGGAGGTATGCTTTTCCTTCTGTTCAGTCCCTCTCCTATGTAATATTCCATATTCAAAGCAATTCATGGTTACTAGGGCAGTTTGGACCGAGCTAAATAACTTAAGAACCACAAATATTAAAAAACAAAAACCTACTACAAATTGTTTTAGATATATTACTCTTTACATCATACTAAAAGTTAACTCAAAGCTGAACCACCCCTTTAATCACTTGCCTTATGCTGGAATCCAAAGACAAAACGATGCACTGTATGTAAAAGCGGCACAATTAGGGGCAGATTTATCAAGGGTCGAAATTCGAAGAGCAAAAAACTTCGAAATTCGACCATCGAATAGGGTAGTTCGACATTCGAAGTCGAAGGATTTTTAAAATCGTACGATTTAATCATACGATCGATTTTACCAAAAATCCTTTGATTTCTCAAAACTTGCCCAAACACTCAAGTAGGTTATAGGAGGTCCCCCATAGGCTAAACAGCAATTCGGCGGGTTAAGGATGGCGACGTGTCAAAGTCGAACTTTTTTAAAGAGACAGTACTTCGATATTCAAAGTTTTTCATTTCAAATCGAAGTCAAAGTCGAATTTGGCCTATTCGATGGTGGAACTATCCAAAATTTACTTCGAAATTTGAAAATTCACTTCGACCCTTAATAAATGTGCCCCTTATAGATGGGTGAATAAATTCAATTTAATTATTCCACCGCACACCTTTAATTTAATTGTACTGCAATGGAGGTGCTGGTCCTCCGTTGGCCCGGCCAGGTCCCCTAGCAACAGCAATCGATTGGAAACAGATCTGCACACGCAAAATGATGCAGTCAGGGCGGGTTGACCCCTTTTATTACTTTCTGGTGGCATAATAAAAGGGGTCAACCCCCTTACTGAATCATTTTGTGTGTGTGCAGATCTGTTTCCAAAAGATTGCTGTTTTTGGGCGAATAAATTCGGCAGGTGCGAATTTCTGCGAAATTTGCGAAACTACCGCTAAAATTCACCTGTGCAGGGGAGCGCAGGAAAGAGCCCTTAATTGGGTGCGTGCCGGCAGGGCCGCCATCAGGGGGGGACAGGGGGGACAAGCGTACCGGGCCCGGGCATGAAGGGGGGCCCGGCAGCGCTGCATTTTTTGAAGATCCGGGCCCCCCTTACGAGCGCCCGAGCCGTACGTCTTGCCTCTGTGCTGCCGAATGCGGAAGTGCCGAAAAGCCGAAGCCCATGCGCCGAAAAGACCCGAAGTCACGGAAAAAGCCGAAGTCACGAAGCGCCGAAAAGACCCGAAGTCACGAAAACAGCCGAAGTCCTGAATCAGCGCAAAGACCCGAAGTCACGAAAACAGCCGAAGCCGAAGTCCTGAAGCGGTGAAAAGACCCGAAGTCACGAAAGGAGGTGAAGTTGAAGTACTGAAGCCGTGAGTTCAATTCTACTGAACACCAGTTTGTGTATTTTTTTTTTTTTTAATCTCCTGGCCACCAATGTATTATTTTAATATTCTATAGGCCCCTGCCGCCAATGTTTTTTTTTTTTTTTCAAAAAATTTTTTTTTTTTTTTTAATTTTTTTTTTGGGGCCCCAATTTGTTTTTAACTTGTAAGGGGGCCCCTGCCGCCAATGTTTTTTTTTTTTTTTCAAAAAAAATTTTTTTTTTTTTTCAAATTTTTTTTTAGGGCCCCAATTTGTTTTTAACTTATAAGGGGGCCCCTGCCGCCAATGTTTTTTTTTTTTTCAAAAAAAAATTTTTTTTTTTTTAAATTTTTTTTTGGGGCCCCAATTTGTTTTTAACTTATAAGGGGGCCCCTGCCACCAATGTTTTTTTTTTTTTCAAAAAATTTTTTTTTTTTTTAAATTTTTTTTTGGGGCCCCAATTTGTTTTTAACTTGTAAGGGGGCCCCTGCCACCAGTTTTTTTTTTTTTTTTAAATTTTTTTTTTGGGGCCCCAATTTGTTTTTAACTTATAAGGGGGCCCCTGCCACCAATGTTTATTTTTTAGTTTTTTTTACATTTTTTTTTGTTGGGGCCCCAAGTTTTTTTTTAACTTATAAGGGGGCCCCTGCCACCAATGTTTTTTTAAAAAAAAAAAAAATTTAATTTTTTTTTTTTTTGGGGCCCCAATTTTTTATAAGGGGGCCCTGACCATCAATAGCTTTTTACAACTTGTGTCGTGGGGGTTACTTTTTTAGCGCTGATGTCTGTGTGGTCTTTTAACTGCGATGTGGAGTGGGCGGGAAATGGGGTGGAGCTTGGTCGTCAGTGTGGGCGGGGCCCAGGGGGCCCCAAAAATTTTGTTGTACGGGGCCCCGTGATTTCTAATGGCGGCCCTGCGTGCCGGAAAGTCGCTTGCATCAAAACCGTCGTGCATCAACATTATTTGGACGTCCATTGACTTTAATGCCCGCGTCAGAATTGACGCGCGACAAAATAATTTTTGGCAAAACGAAAGGGGGTCAAATTCGCCCATCCCTACGCAGGTGTTTTATATTCGTGAATTTTCCACTGTTTCACAAATTTCGAAGGAAATTCGCAGATTTTTCACAGACAAATTCGCCCAGCTCTATGCACAATTGATACAGGCTCCATTGCCTACTACTCCCTCTAGATGGCAGCATGCGATGTCTGTTCTTACCTTGACGGAGAACACAAGGGCGAGCAATCCCAAGCAGCAGAAATTGAAGTGGACAAGATTGAAAATGGACCACACCAGGTAATCTCTTTGGGGCTCTTCAGTTGGCTGGATATTCACCACCGTGGACTGTGTTTGGGGGGAGAGAACCATAAAATCTCTGGTCTCTTGCTGGTTGTCATAGGCCGGAGGTTGGGGGGATCCACCGCTTTTCATGGTTTTCTTACTGGCAATCACAAGTCCTGTCAAGCAATGGAACATAAGGTACAAGAGAGTAAGCAGATCCTTCTTATTACTGTAATGTGTATTCAGAAACCATTTAGCTGTATTTAGCTAATTGTGAGTATATTTTTTTGTATCAATATTTATATTTAATGAAATAGAATTAATATTAGCAGGAGGCATCGTTGGGACATAACAGAGTAAAGGCAATGTAATGCACATGCAGTGGGGGAGAGGGGCGAGCCGAGGGTTCCTGCGCTCACTCACTTGTGAAAGCTATTGATCTAACCAGTCTGTAAAAGGAATGAGATCATTCGTCGATGTAAAACGAATTGGCTGCACATTACTGTCCCTTTTAGGGTTATCCACAAGAATGGAAAAATGTGAAGCATTATATTTGTGTCCCGGGGGAGCTGTTTTCCATAAGCAAGTTAATGGAATTTGCTCTCTCCCTAAGCTAAATGTGCCTGAGAAAACAGTCAGATCCGTTGAGCGCTAAGGGCTCTTATACACGGGCGGTTTTTCCTGCGCTCCCCTGCTTTGCGATTTTTTACATTCAGCTGTAGGGGAGTAGACGCAGTCAGTTATTGTGACGGGGGGCTGTACTCACACAGACGCATGTAAGCGCCAAACGCAGGTGGGACACAGCATGTTGCATTTCACCTGCGTCGGTGTGAGTACAGCCTCCCCTTACTCCTGCGCTCCCCTGCGGTTGAACGGAAGAAATCGCAATACATGGGAGCGCAGGAGTAAGGGGGGGCTGTACTCACACAGACGCATGTATGAAATGCAACATGCTGTGTCCCACCTGTGTTTGGTGCTTACATGCGTCTGTATGGGTACAGCCCCCCTTAAGGTGGCCATGCACGGGCTGATAAAAGCTGCCGACAGACCGTGTCGGCAGCTTATTGGCCCGTGTATGGGGGCCCCCGACGGGCTTCCCCGATCGAGATCTGGCCGAAAGTCGGCCAGATCTCGATCGGATGGGGTTAAAAATCCCGTCGGATCGCGGCCGCATCTGTTCGTTGATGCGGTCCCGCGATCCGACCGCCCGTTTGTGAATGCTAGGATCCGATCGTTGGGCCCTAGGGCCCACGATCGGATCTGCCCGATATTGCCCACCTCAAGGTGGGCATATCGGAGGGAGATCCGCTCGTTTGGCGACATCGCCAAACGAGCGGATCTATCCGTGTATGGCCACCTTTACTCCTGCGCTCCCCTGCGGCTGAAAGATAGAAATCGCAATACATGGGAGTGCAGGAGTAAGGGGGGGGGGCTGTACTCACACAGATGCATGTATCTGCCAGATGCAACATGATGCGTCCCACCTGCGTTTGGCGCTTAAATGCATCTGTGTGAGTACAGCCGCCTTCACAATAATTGAGTGCGTCTACTCCTGCGCTCCCCTGCGGCTGAACGGAAGAAAGCGCAACGCAGGGCAGCGCAGGAAAGAGCCCTTAATGCTCAAAGGACCTGAGTGGATTCTCATTCACATTTTTTATTGTAGCCAGATTTGTTTATTAGGGCTCTTACACACGGGCGTTTGTTCCTGTGCGCCCATGTATTTTGCTTTCTTCTGTTTAGCCGCAGGGGAGCGCAGTAAAAATCGCCCGTGTGTAATAGCCCTAATACGCAAATGTGGCTACAATAAATAATGTTAAGGAGGACCACAGAAAAGAAAACATGGATAGTAAAAAAAACAAAGGGGTTTTGAAAAAAAATATGCATTTTGTGCCTGTTCGCCTTGAGACAATTTTCAATCGGTTCTCATTTTTTATTTTTGGTGGGTATTTTTTTTCCAGCTTTTTATTCAGCAGCTTTCCAGTTTGCAGTTTCATCAATGTGGTTGCTAGGGTCTAAATTATCCAAGCAACTATGCGCTGATTTAAATGAGTAACTGGAGTATGAACAGGAGAGGGCTTGAATAGAAAAATAAGTTATAAAAAGTAGCAATGACAATAAGGGGGTTATTTACTAAACTCCGAATTTATCTCATATTTTAAAAAAAATAAAAATAAACACAACCAAACTCCCATGCCCGATTTGACCTCATTTATTAATTAAAAAACTTGAAATAATTGGCTCGGGAAAAAATCAGAATATAGAAAACCTGAATCTTCCAATCTCTTGATTTTTTTTAGGGTTTTTGCCCGGAAAACCCAGAAATTTTCAGATTTTCCAGCTAAAATCAGTGCAAATATCTCAATTTGATATCTTCAAATCGAGATTGGTGCCACTCCCATTGACTTATTCAGGACCTCGACAAGTCTGAGATTTTCGGATTTCGGGGTTATTGTAGCTTTGAGGTATAAATAAAAATGCAAGGTTTTTTTTTCCACGAAAAATTCCAGTTTTTGCCCCAAAAAGTCTGGCAAAACTGCAGAGCTCGCCGTGCCTTTCCTCCCCCACATCCTTTTCCCAATCACATGAATATGAAAAACATGGCAGACATTTCCCAATTCCATAGTAAATAGGAAATCAGTGGAGACAGAAATGTGGATTTGATGGACTCTGTTTAACTGGAATGGCTCAGCTTTTCCTAACCAAATTCAAATGAGTCTGGGACCCCAGACATTCTATGTGGTCCAGGGACTCTGTAACTAACTGTAAAATATTTGGTTAAAAAAAATTGGTTATATCCCAGGTTTAATTGGGTTAAAATATATTTAATTTCAGCAAAGGCTTCTATGTAGGATAATGCTGCCCCATCATTGGATGGGAATTTCCACCGTCCTTCCTGGGGTTGGCCTTGTGCAACTTTGGTTTCGACTACTTATTAGCTGTTACTATTTGTAGTGTTGGGTGAACAAATTTGACAGGCGCATATTTGCGTCAAATTTCGTCCAAATGGCCGCGCGCATAAACATTGTCATGCGTCAACATTTTTGAGACACCCAATGACTTTATTGCATTTGGGCAAAATAGTTGCACGTATAACAATTGTCGCGGGCATCAAAATTGACGCGTGTCAAAATAATTTTTAACCCGTTGACTTCAATGTTTTTTATGAATTTTTTGGTGAAACGGGACAAATTCGACCATCACTAGCTATTTGTACTTTCAATTTGACACTACAGTGCTTCCCCAGTCTTTATAATGGGATATTTTTAAAAATGGAAAGTTAGTGGGGCTGATTATGCCCCCAGGGTCGGACTGGGGGGCCCGGGACCCAATGGGGCTGCTGTCCAAAGGCCCCCCTCCGTACTCCCTTTCTGAGCCGGCACACTGTGCTGTGTATGCACACACGCAATGTTTTTGCCCTTTGTTGGGCAGTCACTGCAGAAAGAAGGTGTGGATCTGGGTCGGCCCACAAGAGCCGGAGGCCCACCAGGTTTTTTCCTGGTGTCCCGTCTGCCCAGTCCGACACTGTATGCCCCCCATGAAACATACAAGGCCTGTTGTTTGTTTCGGATTCAGTTCAATATGGCACTTGGCAGGGCAGCCATCGGGGGGGACAGGGGGGAGAGTTGTAGGGGGCTCCAAGGGTAAGGGGCAGGCCCGGATTGGCAATCTGTGGGTTCTGGCAAATGCCAGAGGGGCTGCTGTATGGTTCCATAGAAAGTTACCATATAGTGGGCTGGTAGGGGGCTGTTTGGGCCTCTGTGTACTTGGAATAGCAGGGCCTATTTTGACTCCCAGTCCAGGCCTGGTAAGGGGGGCCCCGGCCACGCCACACTTACTTGACTTCGTGAAGGCATGGACATTTAAGGGGCCCTGGCCACCAATTTTCTTATAATGTGGGTGGGGGGGGCTGGCCACCAATTTTGGCCACCAATTTTTTTTCTCATGTGGGGTCCTAGCCACCATTATTTTTTAATGGGGGGGTCCTGGCCACAAATGTTTTTTTATGGGGGGCCCTGACCACCAATATCTTTTTATTTTTTCCTGGGCCTGGCCACCAATTTTGGCCACCAATTTTTTTTCTCATGTGGGAACCCTAGCCACCAATATTTTTTTCGTTTTTTACTGTGTGGTGGGGAGGGCGGACCTGTAGGTGGGGCAGCCCAGGAAATTTTGTCATACGGGGCCCTGCGATTTCTGATGGCGGCCCTGGCACTTGGGTTCGGCAGAAACCTGCTTGGAAAAGGCTCAGATTTGGCTGAATTGCGAAAGAAATCCCTTCATTAAAACCCCAGTTCCTTCACTTTGAAACTGCGTATAAAAAGCCCCCCTTGAGCTGTTCTGGCCCCATTGTGGTGACAGAGAAGTAAGACAGGGGAATGTTTACCAATGGACCCCACCCATTCACCACCATTTACCGGAATTTTCAGGCCATCTGGCCACAACATGTCAGCCCTCCTGTATAAACAAAGAACAAAATGAGAAGCAGCTGCTGACTGGCTCAGAGAATGGGAGAAGGGAATGGTATGATCCATTATCTGGATGTGTATCTTTCAGCAGACACAAGCTTTACACTGTAGATACTTTGTGTAGTGACCAGGGAGGGGGGGACACATTCAGGAGGGTTGAAAGCTCTTCACCCTGGTGGGGGTAACGTGAGTCATAGAACAAAAACAGCCGTAGGGATATAACATGGGTGGTCATATTTTATACAAATAATGGAACTCCGTATCACACATAAAGCTGACTCGGTAGTAAACTGATTTTGGCATATCAGGTTTTTCCTGGATACAAAAAAAAAACCCCACCAAATAATGCTCATTGATATAACCTGATACAGGTTTTCCGTATGTGCCTGGAGGTACCGCAGTCATATGACATTATAGAATAGCTCACAGATGTCCCAATTTGAATAGAGAAGTAAAGCAACGGGCAGGGGTTTGGGGCATGTAGCTGCACAGTTAGGTATGGGTGTAACCTGGGAAGACAAAAACAATTGCCTAATATAAAATTGGGGATGTTTACGCTGGAGAAGAGGCGCTTAAGGGGAGATATGATAACTATGTATAAATATATAAGGGGATCATATAATAATCTCTCTTATGATTTATTTACCAGTAGGTCTTTCCAGCTGCCCCATAATGATGCACCCTGCCGCCTGCCTGCACCTTAACTACTTGCCGCAACTCTCAGCACCTTCTGTATAGTCCTCAGCAGCAGCCCCACCACCATTTTTTTCTCTGCCAATGCTGCACCTCTTGTAACGAGAACACCCTTGTTTTTGTATACTTTCCTTTTGTAGACTTAGATTATGATGAAGCTGGTTTGATAATGTCTATCTTTGTACGGCTTCTCATACCTGAGTAGGGATTATGTGTATTAATACTTGTGTTCTCAGGGGTATCAATGCCTTAGTAAGTGTTTGTGCAATTCATTTATTTTCTGTTTTAAGTAGGGATGCACCGAACCCCGTAGTCCAGGGTTCGGCCGAACCCCTAAATCCTTTGAAATGGGTTCAACCAAATACCGAATCAAACCGGAACCTTTGGCAGTGCTCGAAAGTCCTGACACACAGGCAGAAAAAGCCAATACACTATAGGGTTCTGATTTGGTTCAGCCTGGCTCGTGGATTTCGGCTGAATCCTGCCAAAAAAGGCTTGAATTCAGAGAATCCCTAACTTTGAGATAAATAGAGCAGCTCTGTTATTGGTTGGTTGGAAATCACCACTTTGTAGGTAGGGTATATCCAGTAAAAATATGTAATTATACTTATAGTCTTAATTCTTGGGCCTCATGAACAGCATTGGAATGGAGGCCCCAAGGGCCTCTGGGGATTCCACCATAGGCACCCCCTCCTCTGGGCTCCCCAGCCCCCCTTCTGGGACCCCCTTACCTCTGTCCCCCTAGAAGAAAGAAGAAGGAAGGAAGAGGATTGTTATTTGACAAGTGCCCTGGGGCGATGCAGTTTTGGCTAACATGAATACCAGCCAGGTTTATCAGGCAAGTCATAACAAGCCTTGTCACCTTCCTTGGGTTGGAGCTTTCCTTCTCCTATAAGGGGGAACTGAAGCATATGGAAGAGGAGGGAAGACTAAATGTTGATTTGCTATAGTTCTGCATGATGTGCTCCTCTACTAATTACTTTACTGAGCCTGTATTATACGTTCTCCATTTGGAACTGAGCAGTGACAAAAATGCAAGGAATCATTATAAGATGCGTGCAAGGAAATGCAACGGGTACAAAAATGAGCCTCCAATGTCCTGCAGTTTATATTTGGGCCTCTGTGATTGGCTACCCATATCCTACTGGGCTTCTGAAAACATTTAGGACACAGCTACCACTCATGTTTAACACAGCAGGGATCTGTGGGGTAATGATATTTTGTTGGAGGCTTTTAATTGGCTGGTAGCTCTAAAACTTGGCATAATGGAAGACTTGCAAGGTAGCAAGAAAAAGGGTATACGTTGGTCAATAAAAGAGTAGGGGAGACATAAAGTGGTAGAAAATGAGTCGACCCAAGATTACTAAAGGGACTTTTATACATAAAAGAGATTCCATTCCTTTCATTGTTAGGTAATGCTGAACTAAAGGATTTTTGTTGAAGGGGAGGGGGCTCTTGCTTGTTTTGTGCATTTTCTGGGGCCAGAAGGAACATGTTCCTATTGTGTTCAGATTCAACAGACTCCATATGTGCAGTGAGGCTGTAGCTGAGGCGCTCAATGGGGAATACTGCACTCAACGTTACTCCAACAATATCTCAATAATACAATTAAGTCAACATTACCGGGATGGCTGCATGCTACAAGAAAGGGATTTTTCATCAGGTTTTTTCGCTTTGCAGAAGAGCCACATCTAATTGCTTGTCTACTAACTCTATTCAGCTGGGGCATAGCTAGGGACACTTCTAATTAACATTTTGTCATGTTGCTCTGCTTAGAACTGACCAGAGAAACATCAGATGACTCAGATACCAACCAGGAGGACCTCCCCATAGATAGGCTCATAAGCTACCAACTTGGTATTGAGGGGCTTGAGTTGGCAGATGTTATCTGGCCATGCATGGTTAGTTTTATTGATATCATAAAGAACTTTGATCAGATATACACTGGAATCAACATTGTTCCCCCTCATGCATAAGTCAGTGGTGGTTTGGTCTGAGTCCGCAGCCAATATCTGCCCACCTACAGCTAGCTCAGACCTATGGGACCCCTGGAATTCTAGACACCATTGTGCTTTCAGGGAGAACTGCAGAAGTCAACCCACCCTTCCCTACTTGTCATCGCTTCCCATAGAACAGAAGAGGAAATGCTCTGCCCACGATAGACAATGGCGATGACAAGTGATGCGAACGTTCACAATTACCTGTCACTGGTTTACTTGGAAATTAGAAAGGAGAAAGATAGAAAGAATAAAAGTGTATATATTTGCAGCATGCCCCATTCCAGGTTTTTAGCCAGGAACACGAGCAAGCATGCACTTAAAGGAAAGCCTAACTAAAGAAGTGGCCAGAAATGTTGTACATGATGTTTTGTGCTTCTGTACCAGCCCAAGGCAACCACAGCCCTTTAGCAGTAAAGATCTGTGTCTCCAAAGATGCCCCAGTAGCTCCCCATCTTCTTTTCTGCTGATTCACTGCACATGCTCTGTAGGGATGTAGCGAACTAGTTCGCGCGAACTTCGACTGTTCGCGTCCGCCGAATGTTCGCGAACGTTGCGCGACGTTCGCCAATTGGTGTTCGCGTTCGATTTGAAGTAAAATTTCGTTCGACCATTCGACCATTCGATCGCTAAAATCGAACGATTTCCATTCGTTCGAACGATTATAAGCATTCGATTGAATTAAAATCATTCGATCGAATAGCTTCGATCGTTCGATTCGAACGAAAATCCTTCGATCGTACGAATAAAATCCTTCGATCGTTCGATCGAACGATTTTATCGAGCGTTCGAAGTTCGCGAACTGTTCGCGAACTGTTCGCTTTTTTGCCGGTGTTCGCGAACGGCGTTCGCGAACACATTAACGGCAGTTCGCTACATCCCTAATGCTCTGTGCTGCTGTCACTTACTGAGCTTAGGGAGCCACTCACAATATACAGTACACATAGAATAGAAATATCACAATATAAGGCTGATTAGTAATTAATACACATAATTACTACATGGCAGCACAGAAACCAGTGCAATTAGCATCAGAATTGAATAATCAGCAAACCTGTAGTATCAGCTTATATTACAGCCAGGGAAGCTCATTTTCTGCTGGATAATTAGTGACGAGCCCTAAGCTTAGCTTCTCAACAGCCAATCAGAGCCCACTGAGCATGTGAGTGTCACAGACACTTTCCAAGATGGTGACCCCCTGTGACAAGTTTGAAGTCCTGGATCATTGCTGCTATTGACAAGCTGAAACTTTAGCCTCGTGCAATAAGTTCACTATATAAAACATGGCGTTTTTAGCCACATTCATTTTTAGGCTTTAACTGTAACAGTTATTTTAAAGGAACGAGATTGCTAAATAAATAGAAAAAAAACATAAGTGCCCCTTTTTTAGGCATGAAATGCATAAGGCTGTTTTGTAATTTCTTTGAATTGAGGGCAAGGAAGGCAGCATTCTCTATGGAAAATTAACCAGCACTCGAGAGAAAATTCAGCTTTGAATTAGGGCAACCCACCCTTAACAGTATAGCCAACCATTTTTATTCCCAATCCATATTTTAAAAATCACAGTGGAATGGGGTTTATGTTTCCTTTAACATACTCCGATGTCCACATGTTACGGACCTGAAGGGGTGTGGTACTTACTGGAAGTGGGTGGGGTCAAGAGAAAATTATTTTCAATTACAAATCCTGGACCTGAAAGAGCATGGTCCATACTGATGGTTATGGTTATGGTTAATCATGTCAGGGAATTTTAATGCCCGACATTCTAACTGTGGGTAGGTGTATCCCTGTATAGAATGTGATCCTTTTCATCGGGAAATAAAAAGCAGCATGACTGTTTCCCATTATACTAATATACCATAAGCCAAAAAACACGTTTTGCAACTGTTGTTGTGTGTTGTACTTGCCCTTTATTGTCATGGCTGAAATCTATGCAAATACATCAGTTCTGAGGCTGAGATATATTTGGAGAACATTCAAAACACAATGGCTGAGACTTAAACAAGCAGCGGATGACAGTTGTGGGGTGGCATTTTGATTCCCAATAGGGTTACCTTGCTAACAAATCTGGTAATGGATATACCAGTGATATTTGGAAATCTTTGGTCAAAATAATGTATCTGCATTTCCAAAGGGTAGAACAATACATCCACCAACATGTTACTTGTTGCACTCAAAAAGGCATCATCTGTTTCCAACTACAACTCCCAGCATCCCTTGAAAGCCGAAACAAGTTTACCAATAAGTGTCAATTTTTGAGCAGTGAAATTTAAATTTTTTCATCATCACAAGCCAGGGGTATGACTCAAATGTCACTGACCCTAAACCCGCAGAGACTAAATAAGGGATGCATCGAATCCAGAATTCGGCCTTTTTCAGCAGGATTCGGATTCGGCCGAATACTTCTGCCAGGCCGAACTGAATCCAAATCCTAATTTGCATATGCAAATTAGGGGTGGGTAGGGTAATCTCATGACTTTTTTGTCACAAAACAAGGAAATAAAAAAGTTTCCCCCTTCCCACCCTTAATTTGCATATGCAAATTAGGGTTCGGATTTGGTTCGGTATTCGACCGAATCTTTAGTGAAGGATTTGGGGGTTCAGACGAATCCAAAATAGTGGATTCGGTGCATCCCTACCCTAAATATAACAAAACGTTCTTAAAGGGATCCTGTCATCGGAAAACATGTTTTTTTCAAAACACATCAGTTAATAGTGCTGCTCCAGCAGCAGAATTCTGCACTGAAATCCATTTCTCAAAAGAGCAAACAGATTTTTTTATATTCAATTTTGAAATCTGACATGGGGCTAGACATATTGTCAATTTCCCAGCTGCCCCTGGTCATGTGACTTGTGCCTTTCACTTTAGGAGAGAAATGCTTTCTGGCAGGCTGCTGTTTTTCCTTCTCAATGTAACTGAATGTGTCTCATGGGTTTTTACTATTGAGTGCTGTTCTTAGATCTAAAATGCATCGAAAACTCCAAAACTTTTTTGTGCATTGGTTTGCATGGACTAAGCTACATGGTGCTGAGAAGTAGTGCAGTTTGCAGTTCATTTAAAATAGGGAATGCACCGAATCCAGGATTTGGTCCGGGATTCGGCCAGGATTTTGCCTTTTTCAGCAGGATTCGGCCGAATCCTTATGCATGGCCAAACCGAATCCTAATTTGCATATGCAAATTAGGGACGGGGAGGGAAATCATACAACTTTTTGTCACGAGGAAGTAAAAATGTTTATATGTAAATTAGGATTTGGAATCGGTTCAGTATGCGGGCAAATCTTTCGCAAAGGATTCTGGCGTTCGGCTGAATCCAAAATAGTGGCTTTAGTGCATCCCTAATTTAAAGTAAAATGTGTGGAACTCCGTCCTACAGGGTTTATTTAGCTCTGCAGGATCAGGGAATGTTTGAACTCACCTATCTGAAATATTCAAACATTTCCAATTTTTTTGTCCGTTGTACCTATAATTAGCTTGAATCACTTTTACATCCAGTTTATCATAGACTTTGCAGCTATGGTTGTCCAGCCTCCCCTCTAAGGGGACCCTTTAAAAACAAAGTGGTTCTGAAAAACAGTCAGCTCTGCTTGTAATTAAGTGAAGCGCCTCCTCTTACTAAAAGGTCGATGTTTGCCGGGAAAGGGACAGGAGTTCCATTGTTTACATTGAGGCAGCATGGATTATAGCAAATTAAAGGACAAGTAACACTAAAAATGTATAAGTAACAAATTAATTCCTACACCCTCCATCCTGGACAAAGGGTGGCAATAAAAATACAGTTGGAATATTAGTACAGTAAGGGCGGTAAGCTATAGTAATTAATCAGAGACTGATGCTTCCCTTTTCAAAAACACACCCCATAAAATAGCTTGTATAACCCCCCACCCCCCGCCCTCCAGTTGTTATTGAACTACTATAACCGCTAAACAACAAAAGGGGCACGGATGGAACAAATGTGGCAAACAGAAAAAGCAAGTAGTATTCATTGTACAGGCATGGAACCTATTATTCAGAATGCGCGGGCGTTTTCCGGATAACAGATCTTTCTGTAATTCGGATCTTCATACCTTAAGTCGACTTGAAAATCATGTAAACATTAAACCCAACCCAATAGGCCGGTTTTGCTTCCAATAAGGATTAATTATGTCTTAGTTGGGATCAAGTACAAGCTGCTGTTTTATTATGACATATAAAAAGGAAATAATTTTTGAAAATATGGATTATTTGATCATAATGGGGTCTACGTGAGACGGCTATTCCGTAATTCTGGATAACGGGCTTCCGGATAACGGATGCACTACAACCTATGCTGCACTTGAGCAACAGTTGTAGCAAAGCTCAGTGGAC
The DNA here is from genome assembly GCA_038501925.1 of Xenopus petersii. Lineage (NCBI taxonomy): Eukaryota > Metazoa > Chordata > Amphibia > Anura > Pipidae > Xenopus > Xenopus petersii. The sequence continues at coordinate 7,135,302 of CM076679.1, forward strand.
ATATTGGGAACATCTAATATTAGTTCCACTATCGGATTAATCCTTCGAACCTTTACCTACACATATATATGTATTTTTTAAAGGAACGTCATAAAACAGAGATTATTCTTAAAAATGAAACGAAAGAGTCGGTCTCTTACCTAAGCACGTAGTAGAGTTCCACCGGGTTGGTGAAGTGAATTCTTTGTAGTGGGAGGTCTGCCCTGTTCTCTGTGTTTGTGTTGCTCTTCATTAATTTTCTCCAACCCTCCACTCCTCCCTCCAGACTGACAACGCCTACCTATTTCGTTACACAGACCCACGTTAACTGGCAGTGGATACTAATAGGACCCAGGGCGTGCAGGGTGTCTGCCACTGAGCCAGATATTCCTAATAGAATTTAATTTTATTTTGATTTTCGAGGTAAGGGTTAGGGTACGACTACATGGACGTTTTCAGCGCGATCCGGCACGACTGTCATCTGCATCCGACAGTTGTGTTGCGTCAGATCAATGCTTCAACACCATGCGACAATGCATTCACTTCCTTTAATTTTGTCGCATGCGACTTGTTGCAGTCGTTTTGTCGCAGCGCGTCGGATCACTCCGAAAACGCCCAAGTAGTCCTACCCTAAAGCAGTAATACTCTGAAGTTAAAACATCTGCAAAAGAACAATATCATTTGACGGATACAAATAAACATAAATCAGAGGAAATCTGGAAATAATTAACATTTTTTTTTACTTAGCTGCAGGATGTGGGGCTCGGTACTGGGGCCCCTTACAAGGGAAGCAGCTTTTTTCTCTCGAATTAAAGTTGCCTTTACTTAAAATATCACAGAGTAATGGTTAGAACACAGTAAATATGCAGAGTATGTTTATTTATATAGAGGTACAAGGGAGGTCCAGCCTGTGAGTATACCTTTATTTACATAGTAACACAATATTTTGCACAGTGTATGTGTCTATATATATATATATATATATATATATACACACAATATATGTATACAGTATATATAAGTGATAGAGGATCCACACTCTCATTTTCATTTTCAAAGTGATAGCTTTTATTTTTCACATCACATATATATATATATATATATATATATATATATACAGTATATATATATATATATATATATATATATATATATATATATATATTGCTACAAAGTATGTACCAAAAGTGTGTATATCTTTATGTATATTTCGGCGCAGGGGAGTTATAAAATGTGTATGATGTATTTATTCATTGCTACAAGGTATGTACAGCAGAAGGGTAAACAAAGTAAAATTAAATATATACAGTAATAAAAATAAAGATAAGGAATAAAAGATTAGGGAAGAGGTCTCTGCCCCATAGCAAATGCGTGGGACCTGTTATCCAGAATGTGCAGGGGTTTTCCGGATAAAGGGTCTTTCCGTAATTTAGATCTTCATACCTTAAAGGACCAGTAACACCAACATGTTTTTTAAAAAAAAAATTCATTAGTATACTACGAAAAAAACCACCAACACATATTAAACTTTATTAAACTTTTACCGAAACTCCACTTGCGCTCCTCTTCAGAAAAGGCGTCAGGGCGCAGATCCATCGTGCAGCGCTCAATTTCTCCTATAAGGAAGGTGAAATCGAGCGCCGCACATTGGATCGCCCAATCGCCTTTTCTGAAGAGGAGCGCAAGTGGAGTTTCGGTACGTTATTTCTTAATATAGACTTCGTGATTTTAATGTTGGGGTTTTTTTTTCCGTAGTATACTAACAAATTTTTTAATTTTTTTTTTGATGTTACTGATCCTTTAAGTCTACCAGAAAATCATGTAAACATGAAATAAACCCAATAGCCTGGTTTTGCCTCCAATAAGGATTAATTATATTTTAGTTTGGATCAACTACAAAGTACTGTTTGTAGAAAAAGGAAATCATTTTTAAAAACTTTAATTACTTGATTATAATGGAGTCTGTGGGAGACGACCCTTCCTTAATTTGATGATTTCTGGATAATGGATACTGTATTTATAGTAACATTAACATAGTGAAGTAAGGTATATGTGTGTGTATATATATGTGTATCCAACTATAAGCTGGTGCACTCAAAATTCCAAAGCGTAGTCACTGCCTGGGTGCTGGTTACAAATCCATCAATATATACAAAGCATTAAAAGAACTGCACTCACAGGATTTGATTTAGTTCAAAAACATTTGGTTTAATACAACGTTTCGGCTCTTAACTAAAGCACTTTCTGATGACGGCCGAAAACGTTGAATTAAACCACATGTTTTTGAATTAAATCAAGTCCTATGAGTGTGGTTCCTTTGATGCTTAAATATATATATATATATATATATATATATATATATATATAATATATATATATTTATATACATATATATATATATATAATATATATATATATTTATATACATACACAATATATATATATATATATATATTTATATATACTGCAGTAAAGCACTGCGTTTCTTGACAGCGCTATATAAATAAATGATGATGATGATGATGATATATATATATATATATATATATATATATATAGTGACTTAGGAGCACATTTACCTAGGGTCGAATATCGAGGGTTAATTAACCCTCGATATTTGACCGTTGAAGTAAAATCCTTCGACCTCGAATATCGAAGTCGAAGGATTTACCGATATTCCTACGATCGAACGATTCGAAGGATTTTAATCCATCGATCGAAGGATATTCCTTCGATCAGAAAATTGTTAGGAAGCCTATGGGGACCTTCCCCATAGGCTAACATTGGCCTCGGTAGGTTTTAGGTGGCGAACTAGTGGGGTCGAAGAATTTTTTAAAGAGACAGTACTTCGACTATCGAATAGTCGAATAGTCGAACGATTTTTAGTTCGAATCGTTCGATTCAAAGTCGAAGGTCGTAGTTGAAGGTCGAAGTAGCCCATTCAATGGTCGAATTAGCCAAAAAAACATTCGAAATTCAAACTATTTTTCCTCTATTCCTTCACTCGAGCTAAGTAAATGGGCCCCTTAGTATCGCACTCAACAGGAATACTTGTGAAAAAATCAAGATTTAATGAAAAAAATCCGACGTTTCGAACACCAACTGTGCTCTTTTTCAAAGATAACAAATAATTTTGTTATCCTTGAGAAAGAGCAGAGTTGGTGTTCGAAACGTCGGATTTTTTTCATTAAATCTACAAGTATTCCCGTTGAGTGCGGTACTACTGTATGTCACTTTATTTACCTTATTTACCAGCACCCGGGCAAGTTGCTAAATAAGTTTAGGTTGTGCTCCTCCTTTTTTTTATATATATATAGATACTGTATATAATAGATATATCTGTATAACAGCAAATAGGAAATACAGTATACATATTAATTTAGATATCAGTCTGGCATAAGGAAAGCAGCAGAAAGCCAGTATAAAATAAAGGGATAAATGGTGATGGCATACCTCCCAACTGTCCCTTTTTCGGAGGGACAGTCCCTCTTTTGACAGCTCAACCCGCAGTGCCTCATTTGTACTGGAAAGTCCCTCTTTTCTCTGCACTGAACAGCCAGAAAAAGAAACAAAGTTTCTCACTTAATTGGCTTTTAGCAGAGAGCCCAGAACAGCTAACAGGTGCAAATAAGATACTTTGTAACAATTTTCAGACACAAAAACACAGTTTAGATAAGGAGAAATATTTTCAAACTTTCATAACCTGCCAAATTTTGTAAAACAAACATGGTAATTAGGGGGTGTGGCCACAGAAAGGGGTGTGGTCAAAAAATTGCTGTGCTACTTGCGGGAAAAAAAATTTTGTCCCTCTTTTTACTTCCAAAATGTTGGGAGGTATGGGTGAAGGTACATAGGACATTTTGTCACCATTGCATAATTGCTTCACGTATGGGTGGACAAAATTCCCAAAAATACCTTCACGTGAAATCACAGAGATTTGCCATTTCTCGGGGTCAGCAAAGAAAAAGATATTTCTCAGCGAAGCGAAGTCCCTTCCTGTCGACAAAAATATCCCTTGTTTGTGCCCGTGCCTATAAAAGGCAAAATTCCGAATAGATACAAATACATTAACCCTTTAAATGCCACATGTCTTTGAATACCATCAGGCCAGAGAAATACCACAGTGACACAGACTGGGGATTCTGTGATGTGTGGGTGGGGGAGTCAAGGGTTGGATTTTAAAGCTGCTCCTTTACATTCCCTTGTTCCTCTGCCCCTAAGCAACAGGGTGGGGGTGGGGTGAATAGTGTCCCGGACATAAGGAACCCGCAGTAGCCCCCAGAGCTGACCCCTTGCCATCAGCCACATGGAAACTCTCCTTTTCTACCTGTGACCCTAAAGGGGTCGTTTGCATACTGCTTGAATCTTTTTTACTTTATTGCATTTTATTGGCTTTGATGTGGTTTTTTTTTTTGTGATTTTATTACATTTTCACAGTTCCTCATTGCTAATGTGCTCATAATTAGTAGAGTAACGATTTATAAATAGAAATATATACATATATATATACATAATAATACACTGTAATCATCTTCACGTCTCTACACGCTGGTAATCCTATGCATACTGGGCATTAAACAGTTCAAAAGAAACACTTCAAAGTAAACCTCCCAGCTGTCCTGTTTTCTGCAGGACAGTCCCGATTTTGACAGCTCAGCACGAAGTCCCTGATTTTTATTTAAAAAACCTGAGTTTCTCTTTGATCTCCTGCACTGACGCCAGAAACAAAGATACAAAGAGGCTTTTTGGCAGAGTGCCCATAATACTTAGCGCCTGCATTTAGATGTATCTGTAACCATTTAAGTTATGCAAATATACAGTTGTAACTAATTAAGATAAGCAAGTCTCTTGGGAGAATTGTGATTCACAGCTTCAAACGGTGAACACATAAAACATGGCCCTAAAACTCCCAGAAATGCGTTAAAATTAGGGATGCACCGAATCCACTTTTTTGGATTCGGCCGAACCCCCTTAATACTTGGTGAAAGATTCGGCCGATTACCGAACCGAATCCGAACCCTAATTTGCATATGCAAATTAGGGACGGAAGGGGAAACATTTTTTACTTCCTTGTTTTCTGACAAAAATTCACGCAATTTCCCTCCCCGCCCCTAATTTGCATATGCAAATTAGGATTCGGATTCGGTTCGGCCGGGTAGAAGGATTCGGCCGAATCCGAATCCTGCTGAAAAAGGCGAATCCTGGCCGAATCCCGAACCGAATCCTGGATTCGGTGCATCCCTAGTTAAAATTTTCATAACCTGCAAAATTTTGTAAAATGGACTTGATATTAAAAATGGGCCTGGTGAAATCAGATCAGATCTTTTCAAATGTTGGGAGACATGTCAGTGTGCTCCATATTCACCTCTGTCAGACCTACCCTGGCAGTTTCATCTACAGAACACTTCAGTTAAAAGGATTGTGAGAGTTGCAGTTATTTAATGGGTGGTGCTGCTTGAATATTCTTGTGAATCCAACGAGACACTGATTAGTAGGAGGTTGGAAGGGACTGGATATGTAGGAACCTCAATCCAGTGAATGATTGTTGTGGTTAGATGATGGAGGGCGGATTGGATCAGGGGAATATGACCATCGATTATTATCAAAAACCACAGCCACTAGAAAGGTTCATAATTATTTAATTCCCCGCTTCATTAATGTGAGTGCTGTACATGGTGCAGCAGCACAACACACATTTCTTGTATAGACACAGGTGGAATCCCAAACTTACTTCACTTCTTTCAGTTATGTCTTTCCTTTTACATTACTACTCTGTTCATCTAAATTGCTGTTGCCTTGTAGCAGTTTCTGTTCTTATTTTACTGTCTTTCTCCCCTTCCTTTTTTCTCTCCCCAATCTTGTCTTAATCTTCCCTTTATCTCCCTCATTCATTTTCTGCTCTTTGTTTTCTTTTCTAACCTTTATTTCTTCTCACCGTAGATGCATTATAACTTCTTGGTTCTCTACACTCTTTTATACACAGTTTTCCCCTATGCTTATCTCCTTAATCCTTGTAAAAAATTCTCACCCACCCCATGGGCTTCACCCATCCCTTAAGGCCCTTATGCCCGGGCCGATAAAAGATGCGGACAGACCAAGTCGGGAGCTTATTGGCCCGTGTGTGAGGCCGTCTGACGGGCTTCCCCAATCGATATCTGGCCAAAAGTCGGGCAGATCTCAATCGGGCTGGTTAAAAAATCCCGTGCATTTATGTGGTCCCGCTATCCGCCTGTATTGGATCCATTATGAACAGATCATTGGGCCCTAAGGCCCACTATCCTATCAGCCCAATATCGCCCACCTCAATGTGGGCATATCGGGGAGAGATCCTCTTATTTGGTGACATCGCCAAACGAGTGGAACTCTACATCTATGGCCACTAGGGTTGCCATATTTTTAAAAATGTTTTGCCGGCTGCTGGGGGCGGGGACACAAAGGGACGGGCAGTGATGTCAAAAGGGGTGGGTCGTGACATCAAAAGGGGCGGGCCACAGACGCTAGAAGAAGTAAAAGAAAAGGTAACTTCCAGGGGATTGGGGGCAGGCCGAGGTCTCCTTTTAATCGTATTACAAATTTACCGGCAGCTACATTGCCGGTAAATTTGTAATACCGACCCCGGCCTTGGCAGGTATTTTACCGGCCGGGTGGCAACCCTAATGGCCACCTTTACGTGTCTGATTTTGTGGCCCATTGTCCTGTGCAAGGTGCCTACCAGTGCACAATGGTAAAGCTCCTAAAGTATCTTTGACAGTCATCCAAATCCAAAGATCCTAAACTTGTGTGAGCATCAGAGTCGATTTTTCTTCTGTAACCATCGTCTATTAAATGATTTTTGCCACCAATATCACAATACCTAATGGTGTTGCCACCAACACAAGTGAATCTATCTTTCTGCACAAAGCAGGTAAGTCCTTTGTGGCAGAAGCCAAAACTGTCGGGTGACATGGTCGCCAGTTAGAAATTGCCGAAAAACATTTGAAGCAGGGGGTTCCAAATTTAGGTTGTTGATAAAAATGTAGAGGATGGAGTTGAACAGATAAGATGGCAGTAATTGTTAATGGGTCGGGAACTTACCGAGATAATGGACAGAAAAAGTAGTGATATACTAGGCAGGTTGCTGAGATAAGGGTTCAACAAAAAGCAGAGCCTCCAGCAAAACAGCACAGTGTGACATGGAATTTACTTTTAATGCAACTTTGACCAGTGTTGGCTCAAATGTACTGGGACAAATCAGTGGGGCCAATGACTGTAGCACACAGAGATCTACCAAATTATAAGCGGGAAAAGCCCCCCGATTAGTCAGACACTGCCAGATGTTTAGGAAGTGATTAAAAGAGCTATGAAACAGCGATGATCATTTCAGCAACAGTTTGTATAGACCGAACAGTTGATATTCAGGCAGTATAAATTAACGATGCACCGAATCCACTTTTTCGGATTTGGCCGAACCCCCAAATCCTTCGCGAAAGATTTGGCTGAATACCGAATCAAATCTGAATCATAATTTGCATATGCAAATTAAGGGTGGGAAAGGGAAAACATTTTTTACTTCCTTGTTTTGTGACAAAAAGGCTCGGGATTTCCCTCCCCGTCCATAATATGAATATGCAAATTAGGATTCTAATTCGGTTCAGCCAGGCAGAAGGATTTGCCCGAATCTGAACCCTGCCGAAAAAAGTCCAATCCTGGCCGAATCCCAAACTGAATCCTGGATTCGGTGCATCCCTAGTATAAATATATTCATGGAAAGTAGGCTAGAGTTGAGTGTAACCCCCAAACCGAGACCACTTTCCCAAACGACACTGCTGGGGACTGTTACTTCAGCACTGAATTAGGCTTGCGGTTGTGGGAGTTGCTAGACCTGACTGTAAGCTCTTGAGTACAATGTACTATTTTTTCTTTGTCATTTCATTCTTTTTAGTGCATTCTCATATTAAAGAAAAGCTCTTTATAACTGCTTGGTGTCATATTAAGAAGTGAAGATGAGACCCCCTAATCTGTCAAACTTGGCCCCCACCAACCCACCACCACACCAAGCCAACTGAAGTTACTTATCAATCCTCCATAGCAGATGTTACGAGCTTTATCTGTGTTGATAACCAAACAAGCTGGGGTCAGCTCAAACACAAGTGTGCAAACTGATTTAGAAAGGTCACAGCCATTTTTAACCACAAAATACAGGACTGACGAATAAGACCAAGAGTAGGAACGAGAGTTTCACATTTTCATCTATTTACTAAGGGGCAGATTTATGAAAGGTCAAAGTGAATTTTCAAATTCAAAAAATTCGAATTTCAAGCTATTTGTTGTGTACTTTGACTAGGGAGTAATCTAAATTTGATTCGAATTTGAAAAAATTTTGAAAATCCTCTTTAAAAATTTGACTTCAATCACTCACCATCTAAAACCTGCTGAATTGCTGTTTTAGCCTATGGGGGACCTCCTAGAACCCATTTGGAGTCAATTGGTGGACTTTGAACAATCAAACTTTTTTTTGGGAAAACTTTGATTTGAATTTGATCGAATGCACTATTACTTTGATTTGAACAATTAGAATTCACCGAATAAGGATCTATTAGAATGAAAACTGACTTATTCAGCCAAAAAAAGACCTTTGACTTAATTTCAGTTGGTCTTTTTTAATTCAAATTTCGAAGTTTTTCAAATTAAACTCTGACCCTTGATACATATGCCCCTAAAAGTCTCCTCTGCTCTGTAGAATCACTGGGGGAGAAGAGGGTATGAATTAGGACCAATCCTCCATCAGGAAACTACACTCAACACATAGGGGCAAATTTACTAACATTCGTAGTTGCGCCAGCGCTACGCAAATTCACTAAAATCCGAAGTTGCGCACAGGCAGGGGTAGCATAAGATTGCGAAGTTGCGCTAGCGTTGATTTGCTAAGTGAAGCGAAGTTACGCTAATTTGCATACGGCGCCAAATTCAAATTTCAATGGAGGAATACATATCAGCACTACAAATGCCTTCAAAACATTAAATAAAAATTTTATTTTGCCCTACACATGTGTCCACTGTATAGGTAAGTTGCCATGAGTCAGGAAATGTAGGGGGGAAGGAGGGGAGCCCCAAAAATTTTTTCGATCTTTTTCAGCCTATCACCCATAATGTAGAAAACACGCCAGCGTTTTTTGGGACTTAGAAAAAATTTTGACTTTTTTTGAAGCAATCCCTATCTACTCTATTGCGCTTCGCCTGGTCTGAGGTGGCGAAGGAAGTCTAGCGTAAAAGGTAGCGTTCAGTACACTGCGCGCGTTAGTGAATTTGCGTAGTTACGTCCGTAGCGAAAATTCGCCAGGCGTAAGGGTGCGAAGTAACACTAGCAAATCCACGCCAGCGTTCGTTAGTGAATTTGCAAAGTAACAACAATGCCCAACGCTAGCGAATTAACGCTAGCGTTCGGCGCTTAGTGAATTTGCCTCATAGTGTTATAAAGATTGCCATTACTACTTTCTAGTGTGAGTGTTGTTGATGGGGCCCACCAGGGCGTGATCGTTATTCTAAGAGTTTCAGACGGGGAGCTGGTTTGGGTTGGCAGGCATAGGCGGAGGGTGATTTTTGTTCTTGGGGAGGCTACTTAACCCATTCCATATTTTTATTTTATCACAGGGCAGGTTATAGAAGAAAGAGCAATACTGTGCTGTACTGTGTACTGATATTTAACTCTCTAGAATGTAATATCTGTGGCAGGTAGGTGAGTACAAGAAGCTGTTCTAGTTTTTGTAATGATCCCAGTAATAAATAAACAAAATGACAAGACATTTCTTTGCCTCTCACTAGTAGCAAGATGGGTATGTGTAGTGATTATTCCTAATGCATAATAGACTGATGCTTTGAGAACTGTGAAAACAAAGGGGGGACTGGGAATCTAATTATCTACAGTGCAAGGACCAGACATGGAGTAGCTTCAATGTCCCATTTGAATGATTATTCTCAGAAAACACCCACTTAATGCCTTTGCTTATCTAAGGATATTGAGAGTTGAAGTTCAGCACCAGATTGGGGCTATAGGATGAACCCTGGAAGTAGCTGAAGTGTCGGGTTTGAGTAAGATCTAGTGATCACTGAGAGTAAAGACACATCATCTCCACCATTTAATAATATGAGATCAGTATGAGATCAGTAGCTTCTGTAGCACACTGTGCTATAGACACCAAGCACAGGGGGAACTAAGACCTCAAGCACAGGGGGAACTGACACCCCAAGCACAGGGGGAACTGACACCTCATGCACAGGAGGAACTGACACCCCAAGCACAGGGGGAACTAAGACCTCAAGCACAGGGGGAACTGACACCCCAAGCACAAGGGGAACTGACAACCCAAGCACAGGGGGGGAACTGACACCCCAAGAACAGGGGGAACTGATACCCCAAGCACAGGGGGAACTGACACCCCAAGCACAGGGGGAACTAAGACCTCAAGCACAGGAGGAACTGACAACCCAAACACAGGGGGAACTAAGACCCCAAGCACAGGGGGAACAGACACCCCAAGCACAGGGGGAACTGACACCCCAAGCACAGGAGGAACTGACACCCCAAGCACAGGGGGAACTGACACCCCAAGCACAGGAGGAACTGACACCCCAAGCACAGGAGGAACTGACACCCCAAGCACATCATATAGTGAGAGACATTGGGTTGAGGCATCACAAGCACATAATAAACAGTGAATGACTGTGGCTACTGACACTCCAGGCACATTATACACAATAAGAGACAGTGTTTAATGAATAGGGGAGCTGCATTTGACTAATGGCGGATTAATAACATGTGAGGCCCCTAGGCTACACTTTCCACAGGGCCACCTTCTAGGGTACCACGTTTTTTTTTTTTTGCTTGATTTTCTATTATCAGCCAGGTTTGGGAAGGGTTAGCTTCCTCTAGCCTTAGCCTTCTCTAGCCTTAGCCTCCCCTAGCCTTAGCCTTCCCCTAGCTTTAGCCTCCCTAGCTTTAGCCTCCCCTAGCCTTAGCCTCCCCTAGCCTTCGCCTTTCCAAGCCTTAGCCTCCCATAGCCTTAGCCTCTCCTAGCCTTAGTCCTCCCTTAGCCTTAGCCTCCCCTAGCCTTAGCCTTCCCTAGCCTTTGCCTCCCCTAGCCTTAGCCTTCCCTAGCCTTAGCCTTCCCAAGCCTTAGCCTCCCATAGCCTTAGCCTCCCCTAGCCTTAGCCTCCCCTAGCCTTAGCCTTCCCTAGCCTTAGACTTCTCTAGCCTTAGCCTTCTCTAGCCTTAGCCTTCTCTAGCCTTAGCCTCCCCTAGCCTTAGCCTTCTCTAGCCTTAGCCTCTCCTAGCCTTAGCCTCCCCTAGCTTTAGCCTAGCCTAATCCTTCCCAAGCCTTAACCTCCCATAGCCATAGCCTCCCCTAGCCTTAGCCTCCCCTAGCCTTAGCCTCCCCTAGCCTTAGCCTCCCCTAGCCTTAGCCTCCCCTAGCCATCATCAGTTCTGCACCTGATGTCACCGGCCCTCTTGTAATTATGCTTGTGTAGAAACTACCATCTTTTTAAATAATTTGTATAAGTTCTATGGTCAACAAACACCACTCACCAAGGTGATATTTAAGTATATTTAATGTGTTACAGAAGATACATACAAATTATCAGATATTTAGCCAGTCAAATACTCTATTGACTGCCTACCAAAATAATACAAAGATGTATGTATCAATATGTTGTATAAAAGTTTTGTGTCTGTCTGTCAGTGTGTGTCTGTGTGTGTGTCCAGTGTGAGAGAGCAAACTGCTCTTTGTCCAGGGATATATTCAAAACCTGTGAGATACACCTCCCCCAGTCTACCCATAAAACATTCCATATGTTTCCTGTAACCTAATCCCTCCAGACTTAGGGGACAAATGGAGTATGGGAACCAGTGAGTGAAGGATGTGTGAATGACAAGTCATGAGTGCACAAATGAAACATATTCAAACTTAATCACTACTGGAATATAACAATTTTTCCAATACCCGATATTTAACAATTCCCCCTTTGCACATTTGACTTGCCAAGAACATATTATCCCATAGTCCTTGAAACTACATCCCAAAAGACATCCAGAAATGTTTTCATATTTCAAATGTCTGATGCAAATAACATAACATAATTGATTTAAAATCATGTAATGAGATGGCAAGTAGTGATAGTTCACCAGAATTAAAAGTATCCTAACTATATTCTAAAGTTGGTTCCATCCTCTAGTTATTCAGTCATGTCCTCCTGATGTGGATTTAAAAATCTTTCATTACAGCCTTTACACATATCACTGTGTTTAGTTGTAGCGGAAGAGCTAAGTACAGGTATGGGATCCGTTATACGGAAACCCGTTATCCAGAAAGTTCCGAATTACGGAAAGGCTGTCTCCCATAGACTCCATTATAATTAAATAATCAACATTTTAAAAAATGATTTCCTTTTTATCTGTAAAAATAAAACAATACCTTGTACTTGATCCCAACTAAGATATAATTAATCCTTATTGGAAGCAGAACCAGTCTATTGGGTTTATTTAATGTTTACATGATTTTCTAGCTATCACTGTCTTACCATGTCATTCTCATGAATATGATATAATACTGTATATTAAACATACCTTTTTCGGAGGGACAGTCCCTCTTTTGACAGCTCAACCCGCAGTCCCTCATTTGTACTGGAAAGTCCCTCTTTTCTCTGCACTGAACAGCCAGAAAAAGAGACAAAGTTTCTCACTTAATTGGCTTTTAGCAGAGAGCCCAGAACAGCTAACAGGTGCAAATATTTTCAAACTTTCATAACCTGCCAAATTTTGTAAAACAAACATGGTAATTAGGGGGTGTGGCCACTGAAAGGGGTGTGGTCAAAAAAATTGCTGCGCTACGTGCGGAAATTTTTTTTTTGTCCCTCTTATTACTTCCAAAATGTTGGGAGGTATGTATTAAATACATTTCACATTCAAATAACAAACCTTTTGCAAATGCATAAAAACTAAAGCTGGCCATAGATGTTGAGATTTTTAAAAGATCAGATCCTGATCGTGAGACCACGATCTTCTCGGAACGATCGTACGAATTTACCATCAACTAAAAAGTCCAATTTGCCAGGAAAACAAAGGGGAGCTGCCTGCTTGGCCCTGCAAACATAGATAGATTGCAATGGGACCGACAAAGATTTTTTGACCTGGCCAATCAATTTCCTGACAGATGTCGGCCGAAAAATCGTAAGATGTACGATCGTTCGAATCCCACTAACCGGACGATAATTTCGAAGGATTGGTCGGACTTCCCTAAAATCGGTCGTTCGGCAAGAAGAAGAATAAAAACACATAAAAATGAAAAGAATGAAGGCACTTTACTGTTATCTTGAGGTCATTATGTTTTACTTAGGGGCCGATTCACTTACTTCGAGTGAAGGATTCGAAGGTAAAAAACTTCGAATTTCGAAGTTTTTTTTTTGGGCTACTTCGACCATTGAATGGGCTACTTCGACCTTCGACTACAACTTTGAATCGAAGGATACGAAGTAAAAATCGTTCGACTATTCGACCATTCGATAGTCGAAGTACTGTCTCTTTACAAAAAACTTCGACCCCCTAGTTCGCCATCTAAAAGCTACCGAAGTCAATGTTAGCCTATGGGGAAGGTCCCCATAGGCTTGGCTAACTTTTTTTGATCGAAGGATATTCCTCCGATCGTTGGATTTTAATTGTTCGATCGAAGGATATTCCTCCGATCGTTGGATTTTAATTGTTCGATCGAAGGATATTCCTCCGATCATTGGATTTTAATTGTTCGATCGAAAGAATAATCCTTCGATCGTTCGATCGAACTATCTGCGCTAAAATCCTTCGACTTCGATATTCGAAGTCGTGGGATTTTAATTCCCAGTCGAATATTGAGGGTTAATTAACCCTCGATATTCCACCCTTGGTGAATCGGCCCCTTAAACTTGATATATTTACTTATGCATACAGATTATTTGTTTTAGGCTGTCAAGGGTAAGATTGACTGGCTATTATTATTTTGCATATAATTTGTAATTATTCCACACAATAAAGATATTTTGTTATCACCTTGGTGAGTGGTAATTTGACCATAGATACTTATACAAAATAATATAGAGATATATGAATTTCTACAGCTTGAATTATGGGGTATGCTCAATTCTGGGTAAAAACAAGGGCTACAGCGCACTCAAGCATTTCTGGAGCTCATGAAAAGATATATATACAGTAGTACTGCCCCATTTGCCTGTTTAGCTGGTGTGTACAAGGCTTGTATATGTTTCCAATAAAGTTTTAAAAGTGTGGAGAGAAACTGGAGCGGCCAGAAGAAACCCAAAGAGTTCAGGCTTGGAATTTAATATTTAGTTTCTAGGGATTAATTACCATAGCAACAGGAAGAAATTTTCAAATCAAAGTGGAAGATGAATAGTAGAGGGCCTCAAAAGTTATTTTTATATAGACAGAGTTTTTCGGGAAATACAGAATTGCTTTAGGTCACTGAAATTTCCTGGGCTGGGTCACACTTATCCCCCACTTATCCTACTTACACGGAGAAGTATAGTCAAATGGGACAGATAATTAGCATTAAATATGTATATCCTCTATCCTAGTGCATTTGCACTTTCTCACTTTGACACGTTTCCCATTTCAGCTCCTCGGCTAAGTCATTTTTCCACGACTGGTCAACATTATGAATGAGCTGAAGGAGCAAAAACAAAGAGTAAAGGAGGAGGACGGGGGAATTCTGAGAGGATTAGCAGAGCAATTTGGATTTTAAGAGACAGAAATGGATTTATGTACAGTATGTGGTTACATAGTGCTACTTGTAGATACTCTTACTGTATGTGTACATCTATATATACATGATACATGACTGGCAGAATGTCATATATTGATAGAAAGATAATTATTAGTATATTGGGCAAATAAATTCGCCAGGCGCGAATACAGGGCGACTTTCTGCAATCCACCACGACAAATAAATTTGGGCACGCGTCAGAATAGTCGTGCACATAAAAATGGCCGTGCTTCAAAATTATTTGGATGCCCATTGACTTTAATACTTATAGGCGCGTGTCTAAAAATTGTTGCAGGTGCCGAAATTAACACATGTCAAAACAATCTTGACGTCCATTGACTTCAATGCATTTCGCCGATTTTTCGCCGTTTTCAGCTAAGTGAAACGGGACAAATTCACCCATCACTAAGCATTTTAGCTGAAAGCCCAGCTGTTTTATAAAAAAAATATATATACAGTAAATCTATATATATATATAGATATACAGTATTTATAGAAAATAAAGTTACCCTTTTGTAAAATATAAGGATATTATAGGTTACCAAGGAGTTCCATGACTATATACAGGTCATGGAACTCCGACGTGACTTCAAATATCCTTACAGGGTGTTTACTTTATTTTTTATAATAAACAAGCTTCGGTGAGTCATGTGACAGAAATGACATCACTAAGCTCCTATTATAACCGATGACATCACTAATCACTAATTTATTAGGATATAATACACAAAGGCCATGAATATCTTGAAAATAATATCCTTATAAACGGTGAGTTCTGATGTCATCAGTTATAAACGGTGAGTTCTGATGTCATTTCTGTCACACGACTCACTGAAACTTGTGTATTATAATAAATAAAGTACCCCCTCTTGTAAAATATAAGGATATTAGAAGTTACCTTGGAGTTCCATGACCTGGAGTCAGAGGCGCAAATTCACTAAGCGCCGAAGCGTCGAACGCTAGCGTCAATTCGCTAGCGTTTGGCATTTTCGGTACTTCGCAAATTCACTAACGAACGCTGGCGTAAATTCGCTAGTGTTACTTCGCACCCTTACGCCAGGCGAATTTTCGCTAGCGATGTAACTTCGCAAATTCACTAACTTGTGCAGTGTACTGAACGCTACCTTTTACGCTAGACTTCCTTCGCCACCTCAGACCTGGCGAAGCGCAATAGAGTAGATAGGGATTGTTTCAAAAAAAGTCAAAGTTTTTTCTAAGTCCCAAAAAACGCTGGCGTGTTTTCTACATGATGGGTGATAGGCTGAAAAAGATCGAAAAATTTTTTGGGGCTCCCCTCCTTCCCCCCTACATTTCCTGACTCATGGCAACTTACCTAGACAGTGGGCACATGTGTAGGGCAAAATAACATTTTTATTTGCTGATTTGAAGGTTTTCTAGGCATTTGTAGTGCTGATACGTGTTCCTCCATTGAAATTTGAATTTGGCGCCGTATGCAAATGAACCATCGCTAGCGAAACTTCACTTGGCGAATTAACGCTAGCGCAACTTCGCAAACTTACGCTACCCCTGTGCGCAACTTCGGATTTTAGTGAATTTGCGGAGCGCTGGCGAAAATACGCCTGGCAAAGTGCGGCAAAGTGCGGCGAAGTTGTGCCTGGCGCAACTTCGAATCTTAGTGAATTTGCCCCATAGAGTTTTTCCTTCGGCCTCGTGTTTTTATATGGTCATGAAACTCCTCTGTAACTTATAATATCCTTATATTTTACAAGAGGGGGTACTTTATTCACTATATAATTTACAGGATATTCATGGCTCCTGTGTATTATATATATATATATATATATATACACACACACATACAGGTATGGGACCTGTTATCTAGAATGCTCGGGACCTGGGGTTTTCCGGATAACAGATCTTTCTTTAATTTGGATCTTCATAGCTTAAGTCTACTAGAAAATCACGTAAACATTAATTATACCCAATAGGCTGGTTTTACTTCCAATAAGGATTAATTATATCTTAGTTGGGATCAAGTACAAAAAGTATTGTTTTATTATTACAGAATTTTTGGATAAAATGTAGTCTATGGGAGATGTCCATTCCATAATTCAAAGCTTTCTGGATAACAGATTTCCAGATAATGGAATGCGCCGAACGCAGGTTGAGACGCAACATGCTGCATTTTTCCTGCGTTCGGTGCCTACATGCGCCTGTGTGAGTACAGCCCCATTGAAAAAAACTGAATGTGTCTACTCCTGCGCTCCCCTGCGGCTGAACGCATAAAAAACGGAACGCAGTCTGTAAGAGCCCTTAGGGATCCCTCGTTAGCGATAACTGGAAATACGATCTGTAAGGCGTGAATATTACGCTGCTCAGAAGAGGTCGGGTTTCTGTAATCTAAATTAACCATTATCTCTCCCTTACACAGCATTAGCTTTGTTGTTAACCCCTGAGTAATGTACCGTTGAGGTAACCAGTGAATCAACACTGTTGGGCTCCTACACGTATAAATAATATGTGTTTGTAACGTGACTCTAAGGGGCAGATTTATCAAGGGTCGAATTTCGAAGTACAAAAAACGAATTGAAAAACTTTGAATTCCAACATCGAATTCGAAGTGTTTTCACTGAATTTGGCAATCGCACGATCGAATAAAAATCGTTCCATCGATTCGAACGATTTTAGCCTACGATCGAAGGATTTTTATTCGATATGTAAAGCTTGTAGAAGGTCCCCATAGGCTTCACATAGCAATTCGGCAGGTTTAATTTGGCCAAGTATTGAAGTCGAAGTTTTTTAAAAGAGACAGTACTTCGATTATCGTATGGTCGAATATTCGAACGATTTTTATTTAGAACCGAAGTCGAAGTAAATTCGAAGTCGTAGTATCCTATTCCATGGTCGAAGTATCCAGTATTACTTTGAATTTTTAATTTTTCGAAAATTCCCTCGAATTCACTTCGACCCTTGTTAAATCTGCCCCACACGTTACAAACACATATTATTTATACCTGTTTGGCGCATTTTAGGAGCCCAACAGTGTTGAGTCACTGGTTACCTCAATGGTACTATTACTCAGGGGTTAACAACAAAGCTAATGAGCATGCTGTGTAAGGGAGAGATAATGGTTAATTTAGATTACAGAAACCAGACCTCTTCTGAGCAGCGTAATAGTCACGCCTTACAGATCGTATTTACAGTTATCGCTAAGGAGGGATCCCTAAGGGATCCCTAAGACCTCTTCTGAGCACCGTAATAGTCACGCCTTTCCAGTAGGGATGCACTGAATCCACTTTTTTGGATTCGGCTTCATGAAGGATTCGGCCGGATACCGAACCGAATCCGAACCCTAATTTGCATATGCAAATTAGGGGTGGGAAGGGGAAAACATTTTTTACTTCCTTGTTTTCTGACAAAAAGTCACGCAATTCCCCTCCCTGCCCCTAATTTGCATATGCAAATTAGGATTCGGTTCGGCTGGGCAGAAGGATTCGGCCGAATCCAAACCTGCTGAAAAAGGCCGAATCCTGGCCAAATCCCGGACCGAATCCTGGATTCGGTGCATCCCTAATTTCCAGTTATCGCTAAGGAGGGATCCCTAAGGGCTCTTACAGACGAGCGTTTGAAGCTGTTCTCCCCTGCTTTCCGTTTTTATACGTTCAGCCGCAGGGGAGCGCAGGAGTAGACGCATTCAGTTTTTTTCAATGGGGCTGTACTCACACAGGCGCATGTAGGCACCGAACACAGGAAAAAGGCAGCATATTGCGTCTCAACCTGCGTTCGGCACCTACGTGCGCCTGTGTGAGTACAGCCCCATTGAAAAAAACCGAATGCGTCTACTCCTGCGCTCCCCTGCGGCTGAACGCATTAAAACGGAACGCAGGGGAGCGCAGCTTCAAACGCTCGTCGGTAACAACCCTAAGACAGACCTTTCATCTACACTCAAACGTCTTTACTTTGTAACATAAATAACATATTGCGTTGTGAAACATGGAAAGTGCCAATTAAGATTAACAACTGTTACAAAATATGTTATCTCTTTATTCAGCCTAAGAGGGGCGTTTTAATATGAACTGACTATTTGCGTATTTTTTTCTTTGGTTAAGCATTAATGTGTTTTTTTTTTATATGTGGAGTTTTAACTATTTGACGCACAGTGATGATGACATGTCAGCCAATTATTTTTTCCCGCCATCATATGTCTAAAATGCATTTTCTGAGTGTCCATCATTACTCGGAGAAAAGCCGAAACGTTAGTCTTTTAGCTAATAAAACATTTTTATTTTTTGTTAATGCCCTGAGAGTGCGGAACTTTTTTGTGGGATAGTTATTTCAAAAATTTTGGATACTGCACCCAGGCAAGTTGGAAGCGAGTGCCGACCCCTCTACAGACTCTATATAAATATATATATATATATCCAACTAATGCAACTAAATGAAATATTTCCTGCCAGCAGCAGCAGCTTTCTCGTATATAAATACCTACCCTACATCTCTGTACAAAACAAAACATATCTGTAGAACGTTTTTGTTCATAACTGACTTTTTCTTATCAGCCGAAGCTTCTCTTTACTTCTTCAGCTTCTCTCCGTCTGAAGTTGATCCACTCCCATCCACTCTGCTGTATCTCTGCAATGAAATGACAGGGGCAGCGCCAGTCCCTCCCAACAACACCGACCTTCTCCCTCCTTCCTTAGAAATATCAAACCAACCACATGTGATATCTTGGGTGAAAAGGCCACAGCTTATTTATTAAATCACATAAAAAAAACGACCAACCGAAACCAACAACAGTTCCATGTAGGGCAAAGTACAATCCCATTTATATAATATTTAACGATTAACCTTCATAACATCTTATGAAGGCTGAAAACTGTTGTCTTTTCTAGACGTGGTTTTCCTCCGTAACTCACGCCGCTACCTCCGGGCCCCTTCCATCATTTGGGCCCTCTTGTATTTATTATCCAGTCTCTTATTCAAATCAATGTATGGTTGCTAGGGATGGTTGCTAGGGTAATTTGGACACTAGAAACCAGACTGCTGACACTGCAAACTGAATAAAAAAGCCACACAAATACAAAAAATAATCACCAATTACAATTGGCCTCAGAATATTGACACCCCAAGAACATTTTTCATACTTGTGTTTAGGGATGCACCGAATCCACTATTTTGGATTTGGCCGAACCCCCGAATCCTTTGTGAAAGATTCGGCCGAATACCGAACCGAATCTGAACCCTAATTTGCATATGCAAATTAGGGGTGGGAAGGGGAAAAAATGTTTTGTGACGAAAAGTCACGTCATTTCCCTCCCCGTCCCTAATTTGCATATGCAAATTAGGATCCGGATTCGGTTCGGCCGGGCAGAAGGATTCGGCCGAATCCGAATCCTGCTGAAAAAGGCCGAATCTTGGCCGAATCCCAAACCGAATCCTGGATTCGGAGCATCCCTACTTGTGTTGCTCCCCAACTCTTTTTACTTCTGAATGTTGCTCACGGGTGAAAAACGTTGAGGAACTAAAAGTTTATTTAAAGTGGTGGTTCACCTTCAAGTTAACTTTTAGTATGTTATAGAATGGGCAGTTCTAAGCAATTTGACAATTGGTCTTCATTTTTTCTCTTTTACAGTTTAAATGAATTGCCTTCTTCTTCTGACTCTTTCCAGCTTTCAAATGGGGGTCGTTGACCCATACCTCCCAACATTCTACAAATGGAAAGAGAGACAAGATATTTTTGACCACACCCCTTTTTACAACCACACCCCCTAATTACCACAATTTTATACAATTTCAGCAATCTGATTGCTAGGATTCAGATGACCTTAGCAACCATGCATTGATTTGAACAAGAGACTGAAATATGAATAGGAGAGGCCCGAATAGAAAGATAATTTAAAAAATGTAGCAGTAACAATAAATCTGTAGCTTTACAGAACATGTGTTTGTTTTTCCTTTGTTTATTTAGATGGGGTCTGTGACCTACATTTGAAAGCTGGAAAGAGTCAAAAGAAGGCAAATAAATTAAAAAAATTATAAAAAAAATAAATAAAAAATGAAGACCAACTGAAAAGTTGCTTAGAATTGGCCATTCTGTAACATACTAAGGGCAGATTTACATATGGTCGAATATCGAGGGTTAATTAACCCTCGATATTCGACTGCCGAATGTAAATCCTTCGACTTCGAATATCGAAGTCGAAGGATTTACCGCAAATAGTTTGATCGAACGATCGATTCGAAGGATTTTAATCCATCGATCGAACGATTTTTCTTCGACCAAAAATTTATTAGAAAGCCTATGGGGACCTTCCCCATAGGCTAACATTGCACCTCGGTAGGTTTTAGGTGGCGAAGTAGGGGGTCGACTTTTTTTTAAAGAGACAGTACTTCGACTATCGAATGGTCGAATACTCGAACGATTTTTAGTTCGAATCGTTCGAGTCGTAGTCGAAGGTCGAAGTAGCCAATTCGATGGTTGAAGTAGCCAAAAAAAAACATTCGAAATTCGAAGTTTTTTTTATTCTATTCCTTCACTCGAACTAAGTGAATGTGCCCCTTAATGTTACCAAAGGTGAAGCATCTCTTTAATACAGGGTGTGAATTCAGCAGCAGTTCTCTGTTCAGCTGTTCCATATTACCCACTGGAGCATCAAATACTTTTTTATTTTGGGTGAAGCAGAAGTAATATAAGAAGAGCCCACACATATCAGAGACAAGGACAAAGAACTTCCTTCAGTTCAGATCAGAGCAGGAATTTTGTTGACATTCCACAGAGACATGCCTGGCACGCAATCATCCCACATTTAAAGGGCCAGTAACGTTAAAGAACCTTCTATGCATCCAAACAGCAGTTACCATATGCAGATGTTTTTTCTTTAAAGGAAAATGAAAGGCATCCTAAACACCCTCACTACCCTGAAAGCTCTATCTGGAGAAATATAGAGGACTGTTAAAACTGTTTGAAAAAAATGGGCAAAATGTTTGTCTCCCCGGCTCCTCCTCCCATAAAACCCACCTATAAACCCAATAACATTGTTTGCCTCCAATAAGGACAATTATGTAAAGGGATCCTATAAGGATTAATTATATCTTAGGTGGGATCAAGTGCAAGGTACTGATTTATTATTACACAGAAAAAATAAATCATTTAAAAAAAAAAAATGGAGTCTATGGGAGAGGGCCTTTCCATATTTCAGAGCTTTCTAGATAACAGGTTTCCGGATCCTATACCTGTAACAGAGATGTTATTGTTCACAATATAATGGTTAGGGATGCACTGAATCCACCATTTTGGATTCGGCCAAACCCCCGAATCCTTTGCGAAAGATTCGGCCGAATACCGAACCAAATCCAAACCCTAATTTGCATGTGCTAATTAGGGGTGGGAAGGGGAAAACATTTTTTACTTCCTTGTTTTGTGACAAAAAGTCACGTGATTTCCCTTCCACCCCTAATTTGCATATGCAAATTAGGATTCAGATTCGGTTCGGCTGGGCGGAAGGATTCGGCTGAAATCTGAATCCTGCTGAAAAAGGCTGAATCCTGGCCGAATCCCGAATCGAATCCTGGATTCGGTGCATCCCTAATAATGGTATTTTATTAAAAAAAAAAAAAAAAAAAAAAAAAAAAAAAAAAAATATATATATGGATGTTAGAGTTGGGGGTCTAATGAGTTTTATACTGGTATAAAATGTCAGTGTCAGACTGGGGGGTCCGGGCCCACTAGGGCTGCCCAGACCTGGATTTGTGGAAAGGCCACCTAGGGCGGCAGGACTTTATGGGGGCGGCCCAACCATACCCACATTGGTTCAGAAACACTGGGGATGCGCTGGAGATACAATCATATTTTAAATTTCCTGTGCACCAATCCCCATTGCTCCAGTCCAGATGATGAAAATTTGCACGAATAAAGGGAAGGGGACAGGGGCGATGAATGGGCCTAGGGACACCCGCTATGTAAATCGGGCCCTGGGGCTGCCGCAACAAGGGCCCACACACATGGCCCCCAACCCCCCCTGCCAATTCAAGAGCCCCTCCCCTTGCCAAACGCAACCTTCTTCTGCTTGCTTCCCCTCCAGCGAGTACCTACTTTTCTTCTTCGTTTCTTCTATTAATTGGGGCAGAGGTGGTCAAGGAGCAATATTTTCAGCCTGCGGGGGGGGGGGGGGATGGGTCTGGTGCCAGAAAGAACTGGCAGGCCATTGGGTGGTGGGTGAAATGATACATATTTCCAAATCAGTACATAGACCATTTGCTTCAGTTGGGAATACTGGTCTGGGCAAATCAGCAGCCTAAAAACACTTGTGAACAGTGTTAGTGCTAATCCACTGTAGGGCAAAAAATGGGTGTTTCTATAAGTGTTCTGCACAAACACCAATAAATACAGTAGCTCAAATACACTAAGGTTGGTGGCAGATGTGGCTAGTGGGGGAGATTAGTCACCTAGCAACAGACAGGCTCTACTTCGGGCGACTAATCCCCCCAAATGCCTTCCCACCGGCTAGAATGTAAATCGCCGTCAGGTTGGCACTTGGAACGCTTCGTTTTCCGAAGTTGCCTCAAGAGGAAACTTCATGCGACTTTGTGCGACCGCCAGTGATTTACATTCTAGCCAGAATTTAAGGGAGATTAGTCGCCCGAAGAAGAGCCAATGTGCTGCTGGGCAACTAATCTCCCCCAGTAGCCAAGTCTACCACAACCTTAGGGAAATGCCATCTTTGTGTATTATTATACAGCTATTACAAATTCAAATCCATAGAATACATCATTCTGATCCATCAATTTTGCTTCACTAAAAATTTGCAAAACTGCAAAAAAATGGGCACTTTTTCTTATGGCGACTTTTTTTGGCTCTGCAACATTTTTGTCTTGGTGACTTTTTTTGTCGCACAATTTTTTTTTTACACAGCAAAAAAAAAAATTGTAAATTGTTGTATATGGACACAACCTACACAAAGGGGCCGATTCACAAAGGGTCGAATATCGAGGGTTAATTAACCCTCGATATTCGCCTGGGAATTAAAATCCTTCGACTTCGAATATCGAAGTCGAAGGATTTTAGCGCAAATAGCGCGATCAAAGGATTCGAAGGATTTGAATCCAACGATCGTAGTCGTAGTCGAAGGTCGTAGTAGCCCATTCGATGGTTTTACTTCGAATCCTTCACTCGAAGTTAGTGAATCAGCCCCTATGGGTAAGGCCAGACGTGTCGTTTTTGCGGCGTTTCTAAAAAAAGAACAGCCAGGTGTAAATACGCTACTGAAACCACACGCGACCGTCAACATGCGTTTTTCATGCGTTTTTCAGCACGTTCGATAATTTTCCCCAACATGCACTTCTCGTTGTTCTCATTGTTCTCATTGAATTTGGACGCCATATTTAAAATACGCTGCGTATTTACGTACAGTGTGGTTTCAAACGTGCAGATCCCTTAGGGGCCGATTCACGAAGGGTCGAATATCGAGGGTTAAGATATTCGACTGGGAACTAAAATCGTTCGACTTCGAATATCGAAGTCGAACGATTTTGCGCAAATCCTGCGATCGAACGATCGAAGGATTTTTCGTTCGATCGAACGATTCAAAGGATTTTAATTCAACGATCGAAGGAAAATCCTTCGATCAAAAAATCACAGGCAAGCCTATGGGGAACTTCCCCATAGGCTAACATTGACTTCGGTAGCTTTTAGCTGCCGAAGTAGGGGGTCGAAGTTTTTCTTAAAGGGACAGTACTTCGACTATCGAATGGTTGAATAGTCGAACGATTTTTAATTCTAATTGTTCGAATCATTCGAATTCAATCAATTCGATCGAATTTAACCAATTCGATGGTCGAAGTACCCAAAAAATACTTCGAAATTCGAATTTTTTTTTATTCGAACCCTTCACCCGAATTTCGTGAATCGACCCCATAGAGTCTATCGATTTGGTAGTTTCTTGACGTATTGGCGTTTCTGCTAAAAAACGCCAATACTGGCGTCCTGTGGTGGATTTCAGCTTGCAAGCGCCCTGTGTGAATTGCCATAGTGCGTTTTCCATTAGTTTCAGTGGTAGTGCAGTTTATGCGTATTTACGCCTGGCTGTTCATTTTTAAAAAAGGAACGTAAAAACGATGCAAAAACGCCACGTCTGGCCTTGCCCTAAGAGCTCACCACCCTGAATAAGATGTGTGCCCAGAGGGAATAAGGTACAAGGCTTCAGTTGGTTCACAGCTGGTGCCGTGATGCACTTGTGCCCCTGAGATTGGCACAAGATTAAATGCCATTGCTCTCATGAGGAATAAAGCCTTTTTTTACTGTGCCATAGAGCTGATTAAATTGAGGAGATCTGATATTCTAAGAGAAGCTTTAAATTGCTAAGGTTATGAAATAGGTGGCCCTATTGGATTTATTGTGCATATTCATTACCTGGGTCAGAAAGGCCAACAAAATAAAAGTAGATGATTTTTTAAGTAAAGATAACATGATTTCTTCTACCAGGAATTTGGAGATTGAAAGCTAAGTGAACATTGGAAATAAATGTATCTACAGAGTTTTCAGTTCAGTTCAAAATCAGACCCAAGGCCGGATTTACATACTGGGCGCCCCTAGGCCCAATGCCGTTTATCGCCCCTGTCTCCTCCCCTTTATTCGTGCAAATTTTCATCGGGACCTGACCAATGGGGATTGGCACATGGGAAATTAAAAAAAAATTATTGTATCTCCTGCGGATCCCAGTATTTTTTAACTTGTGGGGGTGTTTGGGCAGCATGTCACCCCCTACAATCCTGCTGCCCTAGGCCTGGGCCTTGGAGGCCTTTCCACAAACCTGGGCCTAGACTGGCAACCTGTTGGTTCTGGCAAATGCCAGAGGGCTGATGTAAATTGCCGTAGACACTCACTATTTAATTAGCTGGTGGGGGAACTGTTTGGAGTTTGGAGTCTGTGTACCTGAAATGCCAGGGTCTATTTTGAATCCCAGTCCAGACCTGCTCAGAATACATTCTTTGTAAAAATCAATGCCAGATAATGTGGCTTAATCTAGATCAGTGATCCCCAACCAGTAGCTCGTGAGTAACATGTTGCTCCCCAAGCCCTTGGCTGTTGCTCCCAGTGGCCTCAAAGCAGGTGATTATTTTTGAATTCCAGGCAAGTCTTAGTTGCATAAAAACCAGGTGTACTGCCAAACATATATATATATATATATATATATATATATATATATATATATATATATATATAGTAGAAACAAGAGATCCTCTGCACTCAACCCATTATCAATATATTTAAGACAGAGACACTTTGTGCTACTGCTACTGAAAAATGCCTTACCCTTTAAACAACACAGGGATTGTTTGTCCATATATTGCAATATATTTAAGCTGGCCAACTACGTCAAAGTCATCCCTTATCTGGCCAGTCCTACTCTCAATTTTTATCTGATTCATTAAGAATTCTACTGTTCAATTATACATTTTACAAAGGGACTAAGTTTTACCCGCAACTTACTTGCTGCTTTCAAAGTAAACTCCAAACTTTGGATGCCCTTTTACATGGAGCTGGTCACTGCTCCTGTATAAACAATAACAAGCAAGGGGAAGTTGTGCTCAACCACTAACTTAAAAACATTAAGAGGGGGTGCAATGAGGTAGTGACCACAATATACATATAGTAGAAACAAGAGATCCTCTGCACTCAACCCATTATCAATATATTTAAGACAGAGACTGAGCACAACTTCCCCTTGCTTGTTATAGTTTATACAGGAGCAGTGACCAGCTCCATGTTGTAGCCCCCACCCTTCCCAGCTATAGTCAGGTGATCCCACTGGTGTCTAATAAAAGGGCATCCAAAGTTTGGAGTTTACTTTGAAAGCAGCAAGTAAGTTGCGGGTAAAACTTAGTCCCTTTGTAAAATGTATAATTGAACAGTAGAATTCTTAATGAATCAGATAAAAATTGAGAGTAGGACTGGCCAGATAAGGGATGACTGTGACGTAGTTGGCCAGCTTAAATATATTGCAATATATGGACAAACAATCCCTGTGTTGTTTAAAGGGTAAGGCATTTTTCAGTAGCAGTATGCACAAAGTGTCTCTGTCTTAAATATATTGATAATGGGTTGAGTGCAGAGGATCTCTTGTTTCTACTATATGTATATTGTGGTCACTACCTCATTGCACCCCTCTTAATGTTTTTAAGTTAGTGGTTGAGCACAACTTCCCCTTGCTTGTTATATATATATATATATATATATATATATATATATATATATATATTAGGGATGCACCGAATCCACTTTTTTGGATTCGGCCGAACCCCCGAATCATTCACAAAGGATTCGGCCGAATACCGAACCGAATCCGAACCGAATCCGAACCCTAATTTGCATATGCAAATATACATTTTTTACTTCCTTGTTTTCTGACAAAAAGTCACGCAATCTCCCTCCCTGCCCCTAATTTGCATATGCAAATTAGGATTCGGATTCGGTTCGGCCGGGCAGAAGGATTCGGCCGAATCAGAATCCTGCTGAAAAAGGCCGAATCCTGGCCGAATCCCGAACCGAATCTTGGATTCGGTGCATCCCTAATATATATATATATATATATATATATATATATATATTTAAATTTTCAGAAGAACCAGCACTCCCGTATATAAAAAATATCTGTTTTTATTTCTGTTGCATTCCAACGTTTCGGTCCCTATTGGGACCTTTCTCAGGAACCGAAACGTTGGAATGCAACAGAGATAAAAACAGATATTTTTTATATACGGGAGTGCTGGTTCTTCTGAAAATGTAAATACATATATTTTAACCGTGCACCCCAGCTGGATAAGCTACATCAGTGTGCCTTGGAGTGCGGATTCTCATTGGATCGTGATATATATATATATATTTATAACAATATTTGTCCAGGGTCCATGATAGGTTGCACACTGCTGCCTTGATTCAACCTATCCTTACTTAGTCAGACAAATCTGAAATCTGATTTATAACCGGCACTGGGCAAAAACATCTTAATTGACATTCTTAATTGATTTAGGTAAAAGAGAGAGGGAGATGCTGATGAAATTATAGGACAAATGTACAAAACCCAGATGTGTCATACGCAACAGAAAATAACACAGCACTGTTAAAGGGGAAGATCACCTTTTAGCATGGAAAAAATAATATTTAGGACAATTGGTAATTTCACTTTTGGGTTATGTAACTTGAGCAACAATGTTTGATATTATTCTTATCACTTATGACAACCAATCAGCAGGTAGCATTTACTGGTCGCCTGTTTCTAAGCAAACATTGTATTGGTTGCTATGGGTTACTGCTCCTGGGTAAGCTTTGTGTCTTTTATTACATAAGAGGGATACGTCAGTCTATCTTTTTCTGTGTGGGGGTTTTTGTTCTATAGTTCCTATGCGGGGGATTTCAAATGCAATTCAATTGGTTGGGCCCAATGACCCAATAAATTAATAGACCCAATAAAATAACTAAATAATATATGGGAGACTCAGGATAAAATCCAGAAGAGATTTAACACTTGAACGTAAACAAAAGTCCAGGATCGGATGTTATTCATCCAAGGGTACTTAAAAAGATTAGCTCTGTGACTGCCAAACCTCTTAGCTCAATTTACTCAGCTTCTCCAAGTATGGCGGTGCTGAGAGATTGACAAATTGCTAATGTGGTACCACTTTTAAAAAAGGATCACATTCTCAGCGTGAGAACTGTATGACTGGTAGTATGACGTCAGTTGTAGGAAAGCTTTTGGAAGGGGCAATAAGAGATAAAATACTTCATTTCATTGCAAATCACAATACTATAAGTTTGTATCAGCATGAGGAGGTGAGCAGAAGCCTGGACATTGAGGTGGCAGTGGCTGTGATCTACTTGGACTTTGCTAAAGCATTTGATACAGTACCACAAAGAAGGTTACTGATTAAATTGGTCTGGAAGTGTGTTGAGGGCCTCCTAATTTGAGAAGGATTTGGGTTTATTTGTGGATAACATAACGTGCAAATAAAGTAAGAACAAGGGCATTAACTCAAGGGATGAAAACATGATTTTGTGTCTTTATAGGTCCCTGGTGAGGCCTCATCTGGAGTATGGGGGCAGTTTTGTACTCCAGTCCTTAAGAGGGATATTGATGAGCTGGAGAGAGTGCAGAGACTAAGTGCAAATAGACTGGTAAAAGGAATGGAAGAATTACATTTTAAGGAAACACTGTCAAGGTCGGGGTTGTTTTCTGTGAAGAGATAGTGGGAGATGATCTTTTCCGAAGAAAAGATCAATGAACTAGATCCCCACCACCTTGAACCTTGAAGAACTGAACTTTCATTTGAAGCAGTGTAAGTGGTTCTTCATGGTGAGGGCAGTTACATTGTGGAATATATTGTAGGCGATGTTGTGATGACTGATTTTATGAA
This sequence comes from Xenopus petersii, assembly GCA_038501925.1. Lineage (NCBI taxonomy): Eukaryota > Metazoa > Chordata > Amphibia > Anura > Pipidae > Xenopus > Xenopus petersii. The sequence continues at coordinate 7,164,437 of CM076679.1, forward strand.
TGCCTTTAAGAGTGGGTAGAATGATTTCTTGGAGAAGCATTATATCCAGGGCTGCTGTGATCTGAAGAGCTACGGTTATTTTAGTCATTATATATTGTTAAAAATGTGAAAAAAACATACATAAGGTGATTATACAGTATGTGTTCTGACACACTTAACACGCTTGTGTTTAATAAACACACAAAAGGCACATTTGCTCACACCTTTGTGAATGCACAAATCCCTGTAGAACTAGATGAGGTCCTGCAACATAGAAAACCTTTCTCAAACTTTTCCTAAGCAGAAGAACATCAGAGCAGCCTCTTTCTCCTGACAACTTCCTTGACTACTTGGTGGTCAGACTGGTGGGAAACTGACCAGCAGGTGGCGCTGTTGTAACAAAATCCCATCATATTAACAGTACATGTATCCCTTAATATCTTGGAATTAAAAAATAATAAATAATGAATGTTCATTGCAAACATTCTCAGAATAGCGCTCTCATCAATTTTACATTCACTTGTTTTAAAGGTTTACTTATCCTTTAATGCTTTTGCTCTCAGTTCTGTCCCATTGTATAAGGGTCAGGGCACACATTTAGATTCGGGGAGATTAGTCTCCTCCGAAAGAGCTTAAATAAACCTAAATACATAACATGTTTATTTCTTTATAGTTACTTTGCACCACTTCCAGATTAAATGAAATGAACAGGAGTGACGGACAAGCAAAGAGCAAAAGCCCCGGTGTAGCCTGCCCCCCAGCACTTCATCCGCACCAGCTACCAAAGCCAAAGATTCGTGTTTTTTTTCGTTGCTTACGGAGACCTGTCAACTCTAACAATGCTTCTCCAAAGAAACACAGCTCTGGTGTCAAGGAACCAAACTGATAACATCTGAATTGTTAGATTATTTCCCTGTATCTGAGCTCAACCCAAGAATAGCTGCAGTGGCTGAACTGAACTCTCTGCTCTGTCTTTCCAGACTCAATGAGCCAGACTTTTATTCTATTATTCACAAAAGAGAAAACAAAATTTTAAAATATTGAAAATGTCCCTTGACTAAACCTAGTCAATGAATATCCAGGCCCTGACTGGCATTTAATATATTAAATTGTTTGCTGTGAACGCCAGGCCTCTCTGAAATGTTTTTGCAAGGAGGCCCACAAAGTGCCATTAACTCTGGGCCAATCAGGCTGCCATATAATAAATTGTGTAACAACTGCACCACCTGTTGGCCATTCTCTGTAACTGTAGGTCAGAGAGAGATGTGTTAAAACAATTATTCCCCTTTATAGGGGAAGTATAGTCTAAATAGAAAAAGGCTAGAAATGCTGTATTTTGTATACTAAACATAAACATGAACTTACTACACCACAAGCCTTAAAAAACAAATGATTTATGTTTTCAAAGTTGGCCACAGGGGGTCACCATCTTGTTACTTTGTTAAACATCTTTGCAAGACCAAGACTGTGCACATGCTCAGTGTGGTCTGGGCTGCTTAGGGATCGTCATAAATGATCCAAACAGCACAAGTCAAATAATATCTGCCAGAAGCCGATACAGCAAGACTGATTAATAATCAGAATATACAGACTGCACTGGGTCCTGTGTTGTCATGTAATCTAATGTGGATTTTATAGTTTTTGTATTGTTTAATACAAACTTTGTCCAACTCTGCAGAACCAGTGGCTGCAGCAAAATAATCCTCCAAATAGAATCCCAGTTAATCTGTTTAAATCTGGCTCCATGATCTTTGTCTCTGCAGCTGGAGTTGGAAACAGTAAAGGGGATGTAAAGGCAAAAATAAAATCTAATACAAATCTCTACACAGTCGCCGACTGCTCTACAGGGAAACAAACAAAGCTGCTTGAGTTCTGCATGGCTGGGAAGTAAGGCGGGGGCTCCCCCTGCTGTTCATAAGTATGATTGTTTCCCTGCAGAGCAGTTAGGGACCGTCTGACAATTCCTATCCACAGCAGTAAATGAAGAAAGAAAGTAAAAATGGGATTTTTGCCTTTACATGCCCTTTAAATAAACTTTAACTAACATGTAGAGCGTTATATTCGGAGACAATTTGCAATTGGTTTTCATTTTTTATTATTTGTAGTTTTTGAGTTATTGAACTTTTTATTCAGCATTTCTGAACAGTCTGTAGTTCCAGCAAGCTGGTTGCTAGGGTCAAATTACCCTAGCAACCATGTTTTGATTTCAATAAGAGACTGGAATATGAAACAGAGAGGGCCTGAATAGAAAGTAATAAAAAAATAGCAATAACAATACATTTGTAGCATTCTTTAGATGGGGTCAGCGACCCCAACTTGAAATCTGAAAAGAATCAGAAGAAGAACGCGAATAATTCAAAAACTATAAAAAAGAAAAATGAAAGTCAATTGCAAAGTTGCTTAGAATTGAAAATTCTATAAAATACTTAAAGATAACTTAAAGGTGAAACATCCCTTTAAGAGAAAGAGAAGGGGACAGGTCTTCTGAGGCTTCTGAACTTTTTCCTGAGCAGAGTTTCAGCAGATTAGTTCTCTTTTCCTTCCTTCTGAACGCAGGGCCACCATTAGAAATCACGGCGCCCTGTACAACAAAATTTTCTGCGCCCGCCCACCCAAACCCCCACGGCCCACCCCAGATCCCGCCCACACCACAGTTAAAAGACAACACAGACATCAGCGCTAAAAATGGTAAACCTTCCCCGCACACATGTTATAAAAAGCCATTGATGGTGACGGCCCCCTTTTAAATTAAAAAAAAAACTGTGGCGCCAGGGCCCCCCATAAAAGTTTATTCAAAAACATGGGTGGTCAGGGCCCCCCACAAGTTAAAAAAAATTATTGGTGACCAGGGCCCCCCTATAAGTTAAAAAAACTGGCGCCAGCGCCCCATTAAAGTTTTTTTTTAAAAAAAAACCTAGGCATCAGAGCCCCCCTTACAAGTTAAATAAAAACATTCGGGCCACAGAGCACATTAAAAAAAATAGAATAAAAAAAAAATGGTGGAAGGGACCCATAGAGTATTAAAATAATACAATGGTGGCTAGGGGTTTAATAAAATAAAAAACACACATTGGTGTTCAGTAGAACTGAACTTGTGGCTTCAGGACTTCAACTTCAAGTCCTTTCGGGGCTTTGGGTCTTTTTGTGGCTTATGGGCTTCGACTTTGGCTCTTTTAGTGGTTTTGGGTCTTTTTGTGGCTGTGGGACTTTGGGGCAAATTCACTAAGATTCGAAGTTGCGCCAGGCGCAACTTCGCCGCACTTCGCCAGGCGTATTTTCGCCAGCGCTCCGCAAATTCACTAAAATCCGAAGTTGCGCACAGGGGTAGCGTAAGTTTGCGAAGTTGCACTAGCGTTAATTTGCCAAGCGAAGCGAAGTTTTGCTAGCGATGGTTAATTTGCATACGGCGCCAAATTCAAATTTCAATGGAGGAACATGTATCAGCACTACAAATGCATAGAAAACCTTCAAATCAGCAAATATAAATTTTATTTTGCCCTACACATGTGCCCACTGTCTAGGTAAGTTGCCATGAGTCAGGAAATGTAGGGGGGAAGGAGGGGAGCCCCAAAAATATTTTCGATCTTTTTCAGCCTATCACCCATCATGTAGAAAACACGCCAGCGTTTTTTCGGACTTTTTTTGAAACAATCCCTATCTACTCTATTGCGCTTCGCCAGGTCTGAGGTGGCGAAGGAAGTCTAGCGTAAAAGGAAGCCTTCAGTACACTGCGCAAGTTAGTGAATTTGCGTAGTTACGTCGCTAGCAAAAATTCGCCTGCGTAAGGGTGCGAAGTAACACTAGTGAATTTACGCCAGCGTTCGTTAGTGAATTTGCGAAGTACCGAAAATGCCAAGCGCTAGCGAATTGACGCTAGCGTTCGGCGCTTCGGCGCTTAGTGAATTTGCGCCTTTGGCTCTTCGCAGTGTTGGACTGGGACACCAGGAGCCCACCCAAAAACCTTTGACTAGGGGCCCACCAATTAATCTTAGACCAGGGGCCCACTCTTAATCCTATTATTCTTCCTTTCCTCACTCCTCTATTCTCCTTTTCTTTCCATATTATAATCTATTATTACATCTATTTAGCCACTTTGTTCTCATAGAAATAGGGAATGGCCATGAAATAGGCCAAATGTTTAGCAGCATGAGGGGCCACTGACACCTGGGCCCACCGGGACTTTTCCTGGTTCCCTGTGGGCCAGTCCGACATTGGCTCTTCGGGACTTTGGGAGTCAACAAGACAGATCCATAGGAATAGCTTCAGGAGGTTGGATGAAGGAGGTAGTTTTAAGAATTGCACAGCAGGTGGCGCCAAAGCCATGCCTTTATAATCGTGCCTTTATAATCTCGCTAACACACGGCTTCGAGAAAATAAATAGTTAGGTCCAGCCAGTAGTATATAAGTATAAACAGAAAGCCATAGACATAGGGGCTCATTTATTTACCACCATTCAATTTTCCACCACAATTGCCGTATTTTTTATCCACAATGCATGATTTTTTCCCCAACAATTCCAGGGTTGCTCTGTTGCCACTAAAGCGGAACCCACCACAGTTGCAGCTGATGCAGTAAGAATACAATAACTCAATTGCATCCACTTTGTTGTAAATAGGGTTGCCATATGGCCGGTATTTTCCTTATACCCTGGGCTGGTGCTCCTGTTAGCAGAAAACTGCACCGGTCTGGAATACTTCTCAGATAGCATCATAGCATATTTGGCACCCCCCAGTGATATCAAGGGAAAGTAAAATCTGAAATAGAATAAGGCTAGAAATGCTGTATTTTGTATACTAAACATAAACATGAACTTACTGCACCACAAGCCTAATCAAACAAATGATTTATGCTTTCAAAGTTGGCCACAGGGGGTCACCATCTTGTAACTTTGTTATACATCTTTGCAAGACCAAGACTGTGCACATGCTCAGTGTGGTCTTGGCTACTGCTTAGGGATCGTCATAAATGATCAAAACAGCACAAGTCAAATAATATCTGCCAGAAGCCGATACAGCAAGACTGATTAATAATCCGAATATACAGACTGCACTGGGTCCTGTGTTGTCATGTAATCTAATGTGGATTTTATAGTTTTTGTATTGTTTAATACAAACTTTCTCCAACTCTGCAAAAAATAATCCTCCAAATGGAATCCCAGTTAATCTGTTTAAATCTGGCTCCATGATCTCTGTCCCTGCAGCTGGAGTTGGAAACAGTAAAGGGGATGTAAAGGCAAAAATAAAATCCAATACAAATCTCTACACAGTCGCCGACTGCTCTACAGGGAAACAAACAAAGCTGCTTGAGTTCTGCATGGCTGGGAAGTAAGGCGGGGGCTCCCCCTGCTGTTCATAAGTATGATTGTTTCCCTGCAGAGCAGTTAGGGAACATCTGACAATTCCTATCCACAGCAGTAAATGAAGGGAGAATTTCACTGCATACAGTCAGGTTGCTTAAAGAAACGATACACATTTTTTAATTAAAGTATATTGGAGATAGGTTTCTTTTTCATTAAAGAAAGTAAAAATGGGATTTTATTTTTTTGCCTTTACATGCCCATTACCCCAAAACAAGCAGGTCTTTATTTCTCATATAGGCACCAGATGACCAATCGAATGGGATTCCACTGCTTTAACACTTCACCTTGTAAAGTAGCACCTGATGCTGGGGCCTCACCCTGCTTTAGCTGTGGAATCCACCAATCACTGTGCACTTGGGTGGAATTTAGAAAGAAAATAAACAATTTGCAGCCAAAATGTGCCCCATTTGCATTGTGCCAGATTCCAATCTTGTCAATTTACACACATGTGGGGTAAAATGTATGTTTTTCATGCTGCATTTCTCCTATTTAGTTGATAAAGGGCTACCACACTGCAGCATAGTAGCCTTGGGCTCATTTTATTGAATGACTGGCTTCATAAGAAAAAAAATGCTCTTCCCTGTTATTTACAATGTGCAGGTTTTACTTGAAGTGACAGCTGAACTCTTGTCCTCCTTTACTGATGTAGCCTATACATTGACTGTATGCCAACAACATTCACTGGCTATCCCAGTCACTCCAATCCCCTTTTAGCAATATCTGCTTGGTAATATAAGGGCAGAGACACATGCTCAGATTCAGGGAGATTAGTAGCCCTTGTTAAACGCCCCGGGAGATTGCCGAAATGCCTTACCTTCTGGCACTTCTCTCCTCGGCTGCTGGTGCGCAAGTGTGTACTTCCGGGTCTTCGGCTCCACTGACGCCGTCGTTTGACGATGAGCGTCATGATGTCATGGATAGGCGCCGGATTTTGAAAATTGGCGCCAAATCTTCTTTAAAAGACCAATTCGCCATTCGCCAAGTGCTCAAGCTGGTTTCAGTTATCTGTTCCTGCCAAAGTGTCTGATTGTGATTTGACTTCTGCCCGATTCCCGACTACGACTCCTGCCACCTGCATTCGACTGACCTTGACTACGTCTTCTCTTAATCCCTGCCGGTACCTTGTCTAGGAACTTGTTATGCACTTCTTTTTTGTAAATGTTTTTATTGAGTTTTAAAACCAAAACAAGTAGGAATTTAACAAAAATGCAAAGTTGTAAAATGAGGCATCTCCAAACTGTGTTACGCACTTCTTGTTGGCTTCCAAAGCAGAAAGCCTGGGGCCCCAAAGAGGCGTCGGTGAATACCGGAACCGGAACAAGGTTTCTGATAACGTGGTCGTTACATCTCCTCTTCTTCGGGAGACTAATCTCCCTGAATTGTCCTCCCCTGCCTTCCCACCGGCTAAAATGTAAATCTCCGGTGGGGTGGCACTTGGAGTGCTTTGTTTTCCGAAGTTGCCCGAAGTTTCCTTGTGAGGCAACTTCGGACGACTTTGGAAAATGAAGCCATCCCGCCGGAAATTTACATTCTAGTCGCCAGGAAGGCAGGAAAGGCATTTCGGGGGAGGCAACCTCGGGCAACTTCAGAAAACAAATCGATCCGAGTGCCATCCTGCTGGCGATTTACATTTTTGCAGGTGGGAAGGCAGTTCGGGGAGAATAGTCACCCGAAAAAGAGGAGATTTGTCACCAGGCTATTAATCTCCTTGATTATGAGCGTGTGTCTCTGCCCTAAGACGACAGGTATCTACTGTCAGTTATTTTCTTATTGCACCTAAAGGTGGCCATAGACGTGCAGATTTACCTGCAATATCGGACAAATGATCAGACATCCCCATTTCCCAACCTGCCACTCAGGGCCGGAACTAGGGGTAGGCAGAGTAGGCGCCCGCCTAGGGCGCAGTCATAGGGGGGGCGCACTTTTGAAAAGAGAGAATTTTTTTAATTTATTTATTTATTTAAGTTCACCAATGCGGCCAACAGAGTTCCGCTCTGCTTCCCACCTCCCTCTTACTTGCCCTGGCTGGATCTGGTGCCTCAGCCTGCCCTGTCTCTCCCTCCTGCTCGGTTGCTTGCTCCAGAGAATAAGAGTAGACAAATGCGCAATTGCATTCATGCGCTGTAGTAAGTGCGCGCCGGTGTGGTGACGTCACTCAGGGAGGGAGCTGTGCCTGGCGCATTGGAGAGAGCCCTCAGGCAGTGCTGGGCGGTAGCATAACCGGCATTCTGATGTTATTGACGGCTGGTGTTATTGGAGAAGAGAACACAGAGGGGCAAATTCACTAAGATGCGAAGTTGCGCCAGGCGCAACTTCGCCGCACTTCGCCAGGCGTAGTTTCGCCAGCGCTCCGCAAATTCACTAAAATCCGAAGTTGCGCACAGGGGTAGTGTAAGGTTGCGAAGTTGCGCTAGCGTTGATTCGCTATGTAAAGCGAAGTTACGCTAGCAAAGGCTAATTTGCATATGGCGCAAAATTCAAATTTCAATGGAGGAACACGTATCAGCACTACAAATGCCTAGAAAACCTTTAAATCAGCAAATAAAAATTTTATTTTGCCCTACACATGTGCCCACTGTCTAGGTAAGTTGCCATGAGTCAGGAAATGTAGGGGGGAAGGAGGGGAGCCCCAAAAATATTTTCGATCTTTTTCAGCCTATCACCCATCATGTAGAAAACACGCCAGCGTTTTTTGGGACTTAGAAAAAAATTTGACTTTTTTTGAAGCAATCCTTATCTACTCTATTGCACTTCGCCAGGTCTGGCGAAGGAAGTCTAGCGTAAAAGGTAGCGTTCAGTACACTGCGCAAGTTAGTGAATTTGCGTAGTTACGTCGCTAGCGAAAATTCGCCTGGCGTAAGGGTGCGAAGTAACACTAGCGAAACTACGCCATCGTTTGTTAGTGAATTTGCGCAGTAACGAAAAATGCCAAACGCTAGCGAATTAACGAATTAATGCTGCTGAGTCCTGACTTAGGGGTCAATGCTGAATTGTTTGGCACAAAAGGTACAGCCTTCGGGGGGGGGGCTGCTGGCTGGCACAGGTACAATTTGGGACAGTATTTCGGGGGCAATATTTTGGGTGCTGCTGGCTGGCACAGGTACAGATTGGAGGCGATATTTTGGGTGCTGCTGGCTAGCACAGGTAGAGTTTGATTCATTAATGTGTTGTAAGGTTTTTTTTATTACAAAAAGCGTGATTCGGTGGGAAATGGTCACACAGAACGGGGGGCGCGGGGGCACTGATTGAAGCCCTTGCCTAGGGTGCCAAACTACCTTGGCCCGGCCCTGCTGCCACTAACCTTCAGTTTAAATAAAGTAGTAAAAGAACAGATCAGCCGATGTTTTGCCCCTGACAGCAATTGTACGAAGTTTCATGTCCGACAAAAGCTGGCGACAGTCTCCCACGGAAAATCGTCAGATGGACAATACATGCAGCGATATTATCGGCAGCCGACAGAAATCTTCTAACCTGTCCCATCTACTGAACGTCCAATCGGCACGGCACAATAAATGTCGGGACACTCCACACACGGTCCAAAAAACTCGAGGATTCTTACGATCGGATCTGATACTGAAAATGACCCTCACCAGGCCAAGGTATTGTTTGCAATAAAAGATGCAGCTGGGTTTATACTGATTAATTTCTGATACTTCAAGGGAACCGGTCACTTTCCTTTGTATCTTTAACCAAATAACATTTCACTTGCTATCTGTTGTCTCTGAGACAGCTGCACTTTGCTAAATACAAAAGAGCCTACCAGATATCATTTTCCAGCTCCCTGGCAAGCTGGATCTTTTTTATCTTCTGTTTATCTGTCATATCCAATATGCTGGCCGCAATGTAATACCTCTTTTGTGATTTACTGGACACACCAGAGAAAAATAAATAAAACTTGCCACTTGAAACCCTTCCTAAGAGAACACAAATCAGTTTGACATTTACTTTGTGTCCGTGTGTTATCAGTGGATCACACTGTATCCTTTGATTAACCATCATCTTTTTGTTTCCTAAAGACGGCTCTTAAAGGGGAAGAATGGCTTTTAAGAAGTAAGAGAGCCGCATTTATCGGTTTATACTTTTGTTTATTTAAATATATGTGAACTGTCATGATCGATGTGATAATTGAAGGAGACATTAAAAAATGACTATATGAGTCATATAGAAAAGGACATGGAGCTGGTTGTACTCCTTCTTTAAAAAATCATTAAATCCCCTGGTGCACTTTGCTTCAGAGCAAGCACCATCTTTTCATATTTGTCAATGGTGTAGTCTTGGGGCTGAAACCAGAGGAACAAATAGTTTTATACGTTTATCCTTTTGATCAGGACCAGGACACCACACTCCCCACACAACACCAATATTCCACCAAAACCACCGCCCCTATGTGTGTGCACATGTGTCGAGGAGGGCAGAGATCGAGAGATTGGAGGGCAGGGTAGGAAGGGGACAGCAGGGAGGGAGGAGAAAGTGACAGAGGGGATGGGAGCAAACAAACACTAGGGGTAGACAGAAGACCCTTTAACAGGTACCTGCCCAGCGCCCCCAACATTGTGCCCTAGGCAGGTGCCTCTACTGACTACCCCTAGTTCCAGCCAGTGGTGTAACTAAATATCACTGGGCCCCACAGCAAATTATTTTATAGGCCCCAAAAATGTCTAGAGATTGACCTGTTTTACCAAGTTGTATTGAATTTGTATATGAATTAGAGCCTCGTGGGGCCCCTATACCTTCTGGGCCCCCCTGCAGCCGCAGGGTCTGCTTCCTCTATAGTTACGCCCCTGGTTCCAGCCCTGCTTATGATTATTTTGAAGAGTAGGGGATTGCTGGATGATGATCTTCTGGCAACCCTGTACTAATCAAAATGTGCCACATAATGTTTTTATTTATCTTAAATTAGGCAGCAATCTGGGAATTGAGGTTCCATGTTGATAAAAACAAAGTTATGCACTTTGGCAAAAATAATCTGAATGCAAATTATACACTAAATGGCAGTGTGTTGGGAGTTTCCTTAACTGAGAAAGGTTTCTAGGGGTTTTTGTGGATAATAAGTTGTCTAATTCTGGGCAGTGTCATTCTGTCAGGCCTGGACTGGGAGTCAAAATAGGCCCTGTCATTCCAAGTACACAGAGGCCCAAACTGCCTTTTACCAGCCCACTATATGGTAACTTTCTATGGAACTATACAGCAGCCCCTCTGGCATTTGCCAGAACCCACAGATTGCCAGTCCGGACCTGCATTCTGTGGCTACTAAAGCAAATAAAGTTCTTGCATAAAAAAGGGCATTAACTCAAGGGATGAAACATAATTATGTCTCTTTATAGGTCCCTGGTGAGGCCTCATCTGGAGTATGGGGGCAGTTTTGGACTCCAGTCCTTAAGAGGGATATAAATGAGCTGGAGAGAGTGCAGAGACTGTGGGGCAAATTCACTAAGATGCGAAGTTGCGTCAGGCGAAACTTCGCCGCACTTCGCCGCACTTCACCACACTTCGCCAGGCATATTTTCGCCAGCGCTCCGCAAATTCACTAAAATCCGAAGTTGCGCACAGGGGTAGCGTAAGTTTTCGAAGTTGCGCTAGCGTTAATTCGCCAAGCGAAGCGAAGTTTCGCTAGCGATGGTTCATTTGCATACGGAGCCAAATTCAAATTTCAATGGAGGAACACGTATCAGCACTACAAATGCCTAGAAAACCTTCAAATCAGCAAATAAAAATGTTATTTTGCCCTACACATGTGCCCACTGTCTAGGTAAGTTGCCATGAGTCAGGAAATGTAGGGGGGAAGGAGGGGAGCCCCAAAAATTTTTTCGATCTTTTTCAGCCTATCACCCATCATGTAGAAAACACGCCAGCGTATTTTGGGACTTAGAAAAAATTTTGACTTTTTTTGAAACAATCCCTATTTACGCTATTGCGCTTCGCCAGGTCTGAGGTGGCGAAGGAAGTCTAGCGTAAAAGGTAGCGTTCAGTACACTGCGCAAGTTAGTGAATTTGCGTAGTTACGTCGCTAGCGAAAATTCGCCTGGCGTAAGGGTGCGAAGTTACACTAGCGAAATTACGCCAGCGTTCGTTAGTGAATTTGCGCAGTAACGAAAAATGCCAAACGCTAGCGAATTAACGCTAGCGTTCGGCGCTTCGGCGCTTAGTGAATTTGCGCCTAAGTGCAACTAAACTTTTTAGAGGGAGGGAAGACAAATTATAAGGGGAGACTGTCAAAGTTTCGGTTGTTTTCTCTGGAAAAAAGGCACTTGTGAGGGGACATGATTACACTTTACAAGTACATTAGAGGACATTATAGGCAAATAGCAGGGGAGGATACCCAGAAAGAGAATCACTGCTAGAGATGTGCCAGCCCAAAACCCGCGGAACAGAGTTAAGTGGGTTCGGCCCGACTCCTGCACAAAATCTTGAGCTCTTCTCCTGCTCTCCCCGCCCGTGACCTTGCACTTCTGGCTCCGAAATTTATAGACTTGCGCCTGCCCTGCCCCTTTTGTGACATCACTGCGGAGTGGGTCGGACACTGGTCTATAAAAAGAGGGGCAGCAGCGGGCCAGGCCGAGTGCGGTTAAGGTTGGGTGTGGGTCGAGAAATTCTCGACCCGCACATCCCTAATCACCGCACCAGAGGCCTCCCCTTCAGACTAGAGGAAAAGAAGTTTCATTTAAAGGAACAGAGTAGGGGGTTCATCACAGTCAGGACAGTGAGGTTGGGGAATGCACTGCCGGGTGATGTTGTGATGCTGATTCAGTTAATGACTATAAGAGGGACTTGGATGATTTCTTGGACAGACATAATATCAATTGGCTATTGTGATACTAAACTCTATAGTTAGTATAGATATGGGTATATAGAATTTAAGTGAAAGTAGGGAGGGGTGTGTGTATGGGGCTGGGTTTTCATTTGGAGGGGTTGAACTTGATGGACTTTGTCTTTTTTTCAACCCGATTCAACTACGTAACTTCTGTTTCTAATGAAAGTCTGAGAGGTGAAGTTTTTGGATAAAATATTAGATTTATACACTTTTACTTACATCCCTGTTTCAGCTACACGATACTGCAAGTTCATGCTGGGAAAACATGATGGTATGGAGTAATGGTACAAGGAATCTAGCTTGGATACATCTCCTAAAGGTCCTACAGATGGATAGTAGTATAGCCAGTAGGGATGTCGCGGACTGTTCGCCGGCGAACTTGTTCGCGCGAACATCGGCTGTTCTCGTCCGCCGCAAGTTCGCGAACGTCGCGCGACGTTCGCCAATAGGCGTTCACGTCAAAATCGGACCATTCGAGCGCTAAAATCGAAGGATTTTCGTTCGAATCGAACGATCGAAGCATTGGATCGAATGAAATCATTCGATCCAATGGCTTCGATCGTTCGAAGGATTACAATCCTTCGATCGTTCGAATCGAACGATTTTCGGATGATCGAAGTTCGCGAACAGTTCGCGAACTGTTCGCAAATTTTGCCGGTGTTCGCGAACGGCGTTCGCGAACACATCGGCGGCGGTTCGCTACATCCCTAATAGCCAGAATAGGAAAAAGGATTCATGAAATGATCAATATTACAAACCCTACAGCTACAGCCAGATAAAACTCTGCTCGGCCAATTGTTCTATTCTCAGAAGATGTCAAGGTGGAAGTTACTTTTCCTATCGCATTTAAGAAGGAAGAAGCCAAGATAATATCGTTTATCTGTACCGTGACTCTTATTACGCTTCTCAGTTCTTGAATAATTAAAAATGCCCATAATTAAAACATGACAAAGTGTTGCCAACTTTCCCATTTGTGGAAGTAGTTTAGTTTCTCCGCTTCTCCTTTACTGATACTTTGCCAGATTATATCTGCGATATACAATGTAGAAGTCATTTAGTATCAAACCATATATATATTTTAACCTACTCATATATATTAATTAGTCCTTTTTATTCAGTGTTTGGCTTTGAGCTTGCGTCAGGGTATATGCATTTTTAATCCATATGAAACATTTCACATATTGGCATTGAAAAGTCTTTAATTATTTCCTACTTTAGATGTGTAATTTTCATCAGCCAATAAGCTGGCCCCATTAAGTGCTGTCAATCATTGCATTGTAGCTATTTTTACTATAGAGTTTTCTCTTGCAGTTTTCTAACAGGCCCATTGCAGATATCAGTAGGCAATTCACGCAGGTGCTACAGAAGAAAAACAATAAAATGACACTGCCGGTTCCATGTAGTTCCCTGTATCTCCGTGTTCTAGTAAATGTCGAGGTGACCTTTGTCTTCATGGTGACTTGGTACCTAACTGAGAGTTCAGCAGTATTGCTCTAGGTAGTGTTGGAAGATCAAGGAAGATATATCGCTCCCTTAAATGTATACTATATGAACTCAACTGCATAGCAATGGTTTCTTGTCCTTTGGGAAGTTGACTGTTCCAGTCCTGTGTTGATTATTTTCCCTTCAAATAGGAAAAAAGAGAAACCAAAAAGCAACCTCAGAAGTCAATAACTAAAGACTTCACCCAGTGATAGCATCAAGCCTGCACAATCAGGATTTCTATGTGAGATGAGCAAGTTCTTTCAGGGAATTGGTAGCCAGTGAACCTGACCTGGCAGCATTTTTATTTAGTGATGACCAGTTCTCCAATTCTCCAATTACAGTTTAATTAAACGAGACAGCTCTATATTTATTTACGTTTCTGTCACTGAAGATCAGCGTTACAAGGCTACAGAGAGATCTGGGTTACTTCTGGCTTCTCTTTCCACTATTTGGTTTCAGACAATGTTGCACAGACTCCATGACTTCATCACTATTTGCTTCAGAGAACACATTGGGGGGATCAAAATCAGATTTTTTAAATAAAAAAAGTCAGATCAAATTAAAAACCCAGATTTGCCCTTAAATATAAAAAAAAACTTGAAAAAATCAGGTAAAAATAACCTGACTTTTTTTGGGTTTTTTCATGTTTGATGCCAGAAAATGACGAAAGATTTTCATTTTCGCAGAAAAACCAGCGTCAAACCCCAAAAACACTTTTCGTGACGGTTAAAATTAGGGACGCACCGAATCCAGGATTCGGTTCGGGATTCGGCCAGGATTCTGCCTTTTTCAGCAGGATTCAGATTCGGCCGATTCCTTCTTCCTGGCCGAACCGAATCTGAATCCTAATTTGCATATGCAAATTAGGGCCGGGGAGGGAAATTGTGTGACTTTTTGTGACAAAACAAGGAAGTAAAAATGGTTTTCCCCTTTTCACCCCTAATTTGCTAATGCAAATTAGGAGTCGGATTTGGTTCGGTATTCGGCCGAATCTTTTGCAAAGGATTCGTGGGTTCGGCCGAATCCAAAATAGTGGATTCGGTGCCTCCCTAGTTAAAATATCTTCAAATGGTTAAGGGGACATCTGCCATTGACTTTTACATGAATTTGTCCGGTTATTTTCAGATTCAGACTTGGAACAGCTTCAGCACATATAAAATCTCGAAAATGGCTTCTTTTTTTACCGCAACGGATGCCATGAAAAAAAAACGCTCCATAACAAATAACCCCCTTACAGTACATATGCATTTTTCCTCCTTTCAGGTTCATTTAAGCATCATTCATCTTTGAATTAAGTTTTAGTATGATGTAGACATTGAACGTACCTCCCAACTCTCCTGCTTTCTGAGAGCTCAGCCCGCTGTCCTGCTTTGTTACCGAAACGTCCCGAGTTTCTCTTTGATCTCCTGCACTGGTCTCAGAAAAAGATACAAAGTTTCTGAAACTTAAATAAGAGGCGTTTGGCAGAAAGCCCAGAATACTCAGATCTATTTGTAACCATTTAAGAAAAGGAAGTCTTTAGGGAGAATTGTGACTCACAGCTTAAACGAGAACCAAAACCCTTTATATTAAAATCCCCTACCCCCCTACCCTACATAGACCCCCTCCCTGCTCCCCCCCAGCCTAGGTGTTACCCTGGGTAAATGCCCCTCTTTACTCATGTTCATATAGTTACAAATTCTGAGCATTGGAGTTCATGGGAGTCATCTTCTTCTCTTCGGTAATCTTCGGGTCTTCTTCCGCTGCTTCAGGAATTTCATCGACTTTCAGCGCATGTGCAGTTGTTAAAGAACCCGCAGACTGCTCCAACCGCGAATGCGCCGATACGGCACTTACTTCACAAAGTTTACCGAAGAGAAGAAGATGGTGCCCATAAACTCCGATCCTCTGAATCTGCAATGAGGGGTAAGTAAAAAGTAAGGGGCATTTCCCGAGGGTAACACCTAGTCTGGGGGGGAGCAGGGAGGGGATCTATGTAGGGTAGGGGATTTTAATATAAAGAGTTTGGTTCTCCTTTAAAGGGCAATTTCACCTGCATTAGCAAAACTGTTCTAACACCTAAAACATGTACCTAGAACTTTCAGAAGTTTGTTAAAACTTTCATAACCTGACAATTTTTGCGAAATGGACACTGCCGTTAGAGGGTGTGGTCATAAAATGGGCGTGGTCAAAAAAAGATCAAAATATCTTAATATTAAAAATTGAAATTTAAGATGATCCAACCCTTTAAATGATCTCAGTGACATTAAAGAGATTTTAGACTCAGTTGGGCCTCTGCAAGAATATAGCATTTAATACAATGTATCCAGTAACCCAGTATTATGTTATAAGGGGCTTGTATTTGTGGGGTAGTTTATTGCTGAAAGATATTCTGCCACCCCCATGTGGTTAGAACCTAGAACAGCAGACGCAATCTATCCCAAATCAGGAATTCCTGCAGGTCAGTGTTCTGATTCTGAACTTTTCAATGTTTGTTAAAAAGGGGTTATTCGCCTTTAAATTAACTTTTAAGCTGATATCGAGAGTGATTTCCTGAGACAATTTGTAATTGGTTTTCATTTTTTATTATTTGTGGTTTTTGAGTTATTTAGCTTTTTTTTTTGCAATTTCAGCAATCTGGTTTCTAGGGTCTAAGTTACCCTAGAAACCATGCATTAATTGGAAAAAGAGAGTGGAATATGAATAGGAAAGGCCTGAATAGCAGTAAAAAGTAGCAATAACAACAAATTTGTAGCCTTACAGAACATTTGTTTCTTTTTAAATGGGTCATTGACCCCCCCATTTGAAGACTGCAAAGAGTCAGAAGAAGAAGGGAAAAAAGGATAAGAAAGAAAAAATGTAGGGCAACTAACAAGTTGCTTAGAATCAGCTATTCTATCCATTTTCACATTGAAATCTCCCCTAAATTCATCTCAATTCGCCAGATGTATTTCACTTATTCACTAAGAAATCAAAATATTTCAAGCAAAAAAAAAAAAAATTTCCCCTGGTGCAAATTCTCTGTGAAAGTATTCAAAGAGACCCCGCCAATGATGTCACAAAAGGGGCAGGGCAAGCAGGCATGCGGCTTAAAAGAAGGAAGTTGGCAGTTGAAGGTGGTGGGCGGGGAGAGCAGGAGGAAGAGTTCAACCACCACCCACATAGGGGGGTTGAGGGGTCGGCCCGAACCTGACCGACCTGCAGTAAAACACACGAGTCCGACGGATATCGGGTCGGCCCACACATCACTACTTGAAACCCAGTATGTATGGGAATGCCGTCTCCCATACGGGCAAATTAACTAAAGGGCGAAGTGAATAACGCTGGTGAAAATTCGCCAGCGTAATGTAATTTAGATACTTAACTGATTTACTAACGGTCTCTGGCGTAACTTCGCTAGCGAAGGAGATAGACTCTAGCACTACTTCACGCACACTAACGCCTGGCGAATTTGAACTCTGGTGAATGGACGTAACTCCGCAAATTCACTAAGATGCGGATTTTACTGAACGTTACCTCTTGCGCCAGACTTGTCTTCGCCACCTCAGACCAGGCGAAGTGCAATAGAGTAGATAGGAGTTCCTCAAAATTTACTTGAAAAATGTTCTAAGTCCCAGAAAACAGTGGCCGTCTTTTCATTTTTTCAGGCTGCAAAAGAGTGTAAAATATTTTTGGTGTAACCCGCTTCCGCTAACATATGGCACATAAACTATACACTGGGCTCATGTATAGGGCAATATAACAACTTTATTTTATTTTATTAAGGTTCCCTGGGCTTGTGTAATGTAATGTATTTGCTGCAACATATACGTCCATTCAACTTTAACTTCCCGCTGTATGAAATTAGCCAACGCTAGCGCAAATTCGCTTCTCTTGGCGCAGTAACCCTAGCGCAGCTTCGCCACCGTTCGGCGCCCTGGACACGACTTCGGATTTTAGTGAATTAGTGATGTCCTGGCGAATCTATGCCTGGCAAAGTGTTGCGATATGAGCAAAGCCTTCGCTGCCGGTTAGTTAATTTGCCCCATTGAGTCCATTTTAAGCAAAAAATGATTGTTTGTAAACTTTACTTTCTTTATTTTTCTCTGTATTTATAAAACAGTACATTAAACAGGGTCGGACTAGGGCGGCGGAGCACTGGGAAATTGGATCAAATATTAGACGTACGTTTTCATAAATAAAGTTGTGAGTACATTCAAATTTATTAAAGCTAAAAAAAATTTCACATACAGTAACTTCGAAATTTGACCTTCTGCCACGTAAAGTTTAATTTATTTCTTTTTTGTAGCTTTAGGGTAGGACTACACAGATGTTTTCAGCGCGATCCCACGCTCTGTGACAAAACGTATGTGATGTGACAAATCGCATGGGACGGAAATAAAGTAAGAAATAGGAATGTCGGATGAAATTGCGGGGTTGAGACGACGCAACATGAATGTCGGATGCATACGCTGCGCGCTGTGTCTGCATCGCGTCGGATCAACCCCGGGACTTCATCCAACATTTCTATTTCTTGCTTTATTTCCGTCACATGCGATTTGTCACGGCGCGTTGATCGCGCCGAAAACGTCCATGTAGTCCTACCCTATATGGAGATCCAAATTAAGGGATGACCCCTTATCCGGAAAACCACAGGTCCTATGCTTTCTGGATAACAAGTCCCATATCTGTGTATTATCCATATATTCTGCAGCATCAACTTCAACAGCTGTGAAGCAGGTCCTATTGGTTGCAGCCTTGAAAGTGCAACGAGTAAAATGCACGGGAATCAGCAATAACTTGCTTAGTTGCATTTTATGTGTGATTAATTTTTCCCTTCAGCTTCAATTATGGCAGAATCTTGCCAGTGTGTTGGCGGGACTCTATTCACTGCCAGAAAATCTTATTTATCCGTATATGGCACCAGGGACTTTCCTAAGTGAGAACAGTTGTGTTTTGAGTCCTTTCTTGCACATATTGTTTATTTGTCCCATTTGGTATTTTTGCAAAATTTCCTGGCAGACAGTTCCCTATTAAAATATAAAACAATTGTCCCATTATAAATGGATCTATAGAGCCAGGCAGTGATAGTCTGAAAGGTAAATCTTTAGTAAATCGTTTGTCTTAAGAGTCTTCTCTAACATTTTCCTTTTCAGCAGAGAGAAAGTAGTGTTTCTAGCTGTAGAGGATACTCGTGGGAAAATATTGTGGCCTGCTGTGATCCAAGCTTGAAGGTGTTACAGTAGAATTAAAGGATAAGTAAACCTTTAAAACAAGTGAATGTAAAATTGATGAGGGGGCTATTCTAAGCACTTTTGTCATTTACATTCATTATTTATTTTGGTTTTATTCCAAGATATTAAGGGATACATGTGCTGTTAATATGAATGAATTGTGTTACAACAGCGCCACCTGCTGGTCAGTTTCTCACCAGTCTGACCACCAAGTAGTCAAGGAAGTTACAGTCCAAATTTTCTTAAAAGGTCAGCGCTAACTAAAAGCTCAAGGGAAAAAAAGTATGAAGAAAGAGAGAGATAAAAAATTTCTTATAGTGTAGTATTTTGTAGGGAGTTGTAGTTCCACAACCAAAAAATTCTATTTGGTGCAGTTACCCTTTAAGAATCACCACAGGTGGCTATTGAATGGGTACTTACAAACGTTTAAATATATCAAGTGCACATCACGTTTGTTGAATGATGTAAAGTTGCAAAATATTTCTTCTATGCTGGAAGAGGTTAAAAATGCGCAGAAATAGTGTAAAACCCTTTTTATTAAATATCTAAAAAACCAATCGGTTACACTCACATTTCAGTAGTAAAAACCAGGCATATAGTCACTTTTCCATGTAAGTCCGTGCTGCTACAAGTCTTTTTCAGCAAATGCTGTTGGGGTCCCGACCAGCGTTTCCTCCACGATCAGCTTGCTGCTTGATTCCTTTCTGGACGCTTGGATGTGACGTCTGCTTACTCTGCCTTACGCGTTTCGTCGCTTACCGACTTCATCAGAGGCTTCCGTCACTCGAGGAGAAACGAGGATCGCTGGGTCGGATAATCAAAGGGAAAATACTCAGAGACTTTGGTCAAACGAACTTTTTTTACAAAAAGTTTTTATTTACCTTTAGTCAAGGAAGTTGTCAGGAGAAAGAAAGAGGCTGCTCTGATGTTCTTCTGCTTAGGAAAGATGTGAGAAAGGTTTCTAATTTTATTCCTAAACAGAAGAACATCAGAGCAGCCTCTTTCTTTCTCCTGACAACTTCCTTGACTACTTGGTGGTCAGACTGGTGAGAAACTGACCAGCAGGTGGCGCTGTTGTAACAAAATTCATTCATATTAACAGCACATGTATCCCTTAATATCTTGGAATAAAACCAAAATAAATAATGAATGTACATTGCAAAATATCTCAGAATAGCATTCTCTTCAATTTTATATTCACTTATTTTAAAGGTTTACTTATCCTTTAAAGCCGTAGGCTATAAATGTTGTACGTTATGTTTTGAGGCTTCAGTACCAGCCCAAGGCAACAACAGTCCTTTAGCAGTTAAGATCTGTGGGGCAAATTCACTAAACGCCAAAGCGCCTAACGCTAGCTTGAATTCGCCAGCTTTGGGCATTTTCATTAATTCACTGATTCACTAACGAACGCTGGCGTAAATTCGCTAGTGTTACTTCGCACCCTTACACCTGGCGAATTTGCGCAACGAACATAACTACACAAATTCACTAACGCGCAAATGATTCTGAACGCTACCTTTTACGCCAGACTTCTTTTGCCACCTCAGACCAGGTGAACGCAATAGAGTAGATAGGGATCGCTACAAAAAAGTAAAAAAAAAGTCCCAAAAAACGCTGGTGTTTTCTCATTTTTTATGGGTGATAGGCTCCCCTCCTTCCCCCCTACATTTCCTAACTCATGGCACCTTAACTATACAGTGGGCACATGTGTGGGGCAAATTAAAAATTTTATTTGCTGTTTTGAAAGTTTCCCAGGCTTGTGTAGTGATGCTACATATACCTCCATTGTAACTTCAATTTGGTGCGGTATGCAAATTAACCATCGCTAGCGTAACTTCACTTTGCTTGGCGAATTATCGCTAGCGCAACTTCGCAACCTTACGCTACCCCTTAGCGCAACTTTGGATTTTAGTGAATTCGCGTAGCGCTGGCGAAAATACGCCTGGCGAAGTGCGGCGAAGCAGATGCTGGCGCAATTACACATCTTAGTGAATGTCCCACTGTGTCTCCAAAGATGCCCCAGTAGCTCCCCATCTTCTTTTCTGCTGATTCACTGCACATGCTCTGTGCTGCTGTCACTTACTGAGCTTAGGGACCCACTCACAATATACAGTACACATAGAATAGAAATGTCACAATATAAGGCTGATTAGTAATTAATACAGATAATTACTACATGGCAGCACAGAAACCAGTGCAATTAGCATCAGAATTGAATAATCAGCAAACCTGTAGCATCAGCTTATATTACAGCCAGGGAAGCTCATTTTCTGCTGGATAATTAGTGACGAGCCCTAAGCTTAGCTTCTCAACAGCCAATCAGAGCCCACTGAGCATGTGAGTGTCACAGACACTTTCCAAGATGGTGACCCCCTGTGACAAGTTTGAAGTTCTGGATCATTGCTGCTATTGACAAGCTGAAACTTTAGCCTCGTGCAATGAGTTCACTATATAAAATGTGACATTTTTAGCCATATTCATTTTTAGGGTTTAATTCTCCTTTAACGGGATGTAAAAGTGTGCCAGTGACCAGAATCATGTTCTGTGTCTTTGGTGTTATAAATTATGGGGTCAATTTGCAGAAAGTTGCAAAACTTCGCAGCCATCGCAACACTTTGCCAGGCGTAAATTCGTTCTGACAACACTAGTTTACTTATATGCGAAGTTGCATCCAGGGTGCAAAACGCTGGCGAATTTTCGCAAGTGTTACTTCGGCAATGAGAGCAAATCAAAGCGAAGATGCGTTATTGTTCAATTCTGCCTAGTGCAACTTCGTTAGAGGTCTTCGTTTAGGCTAATTTGCATACGGTGGGAAGTTAAAGTTGAATGGACGTATATGTTGCAGCAAATACATTACATTACACAAGTCCAGGGAACCTTAATAAAGAAAATACATTTGTTATATTGCCCTACACATGAGCCCACTGTATAGTTAATGTATGGGGGAAACTGTTACCCAAAAAAAGACTTTTGCAGCCTATCACTCTAAAAAAGGAAAATACACCAGCATTTTTTTGGACTTAGAATCTTTTTCCACTAAAAAATATGCTGTAAGTATAACCCCCGAATCCTTCGTGAAAGATTCGGCCGAATACCGAACCGAACCCTAATTTGCATATGCAAATTAGGGGTGGGAAGGGGAAAACATTTTTTACTTCCTTGTTTTCTGACAAAAAGTCATGCAATTTCCCTCCCTGTCCCTAATTTGCATATGCAAATTAGGATTCGGATTTGGTTCGGCTGGGCAGAAGGATTCGGCCGAATCCGAATCCTGCTGAAAAAGGCCAAATCCTGGCCGAATCCCAAACCGAATCCTGGATTCGGTGCATCCCTATAAGTAACAGAAGAATGAGGAAGATCTATTCAATCCAATGCACTTCACCTGGTCTGAGCTGGCGAAGGCAAATCTGGCGAAAGAGGTAACGTTCAGTAAAAGTGAATTTATGGCGTAACGTCCATCCGCCAGGCGATAGAGAGCAAATCACCGCTATCTCCTTTGCTAGTGAAGTGATACCCACGCCTGTTAGTAAATCTGCGAAGTCCCTGAAAACGGTAGCGCTGGCGAATCTTCCCCAGCGTTAGTCACTTTGTCCTTTAGTAAATCTGCCCCAATATGTGTGTGCTGTTTTTATTCTCATCTGACCTAGATGTGTTCCCATGTTCTTCTAGGTGTTATGCCTGAGTTTAATGGTTATGTGTCTAAGCTCTATTACCTGCCAACAGCATGAGTGTGAGTTGATCTATATCATAAAATACACTTTAAAAGAACTGCACTTGTTTGCCACTAAAATTGTGTTGCATTATGTGTACCTGTGTAGGGAGAGTGGATCTCTGCCTGATTAGAGATGGCAGTGCATCCCCCAGCAGATGTACAGTAATATGAGTAATATCTTCTAATATACAACCACAGGTCCCTCCTGACTTGTTGTAATGGGATTATGGCATAATAGGTGGACTGTGGGAAGAGATAAGGGAAGCTTGTGGTCAGCAGGCCGGACTAAAACGGCATAATGAGTCAGTTATACCTTCTCAGAAACCTGGGGGGGATGTAAAGCAAAGCAGGGAAATACATAGATATTCACTTAGAAATATCACCAGTTGATCAATCCATAATTGAAAAGAAAAGCCAACATTAGCAGCTGCAGTTTTGGCTCTGGCATAGTTACCCCAACAGGCCCAAATTTCTGAACGGGGCACCCTAAACCAAGTCTCCTGTTCTGAGATGCAACTGCCTCCACCTACTCCTACTTCCGCTCGCTCACCCCTTTTTTTGCTTCTACCGATTGTTTTCCCATGTGCTGTTTTCGGTGCCATAGTGCTGGTGATGTGCACAGGAGAGATAAGCAACTACTGTAAATATCTTATGTGCCCAGATATTCAGAAACAAGTGTAGAAGCAGCTGAGCTACATGTACCCCTAAAATTGTGCCTCCCTAGGGCCAGATCTTTGTGACCTTCACTCAAATCCAGACCTGTACCCCAATACTATATGAAGGAGCAATGGGAGGAAGCATGAATGGAACAGCAGTAGGAGCAGAGACAGGGGCTATGGTGCTGCTACATGTAGTCATTCTTCAATAGAGTACCTGGACACCCCCTATGCTACTTGTATATGATGAGAATGACAGAACTAGTCTGGTCAAACCAGATCCGCAAGAGCAGTACAGAATCATCAGACAGGAAAGAACAGGACAGGCAACAAACAGATAAGGTCAGAGTCAATAATTGTAATTACAAACAGATTAGGGAAGAGTGCCCAGGAGCTAGAAGCACTAGACCTTTTAAGTGGGGGCACGTTATAGATCTAGGGTTTGTAAAGGCAATGACAAAAAGGAAAGATTGTCTAATATTGCGTAGTCATTTTTGACCTTTAACTGTGCACCTTTAGGTGGTCGCACACTCTATGAGGGAAGTGCTCCTTCACCTTCACCCTTTGGGTTGTTACCACCACCTTTTTATCCAAAAAGTGTTTTGGGGATTTATGGGTGGGTACTTACAAAAGTTTAGGGGCCCATTCACTACGTTGAGTGAAGGAATAGAGGAAAATAGAGGAAAAATAGTTCGAATTTCGAATGTTTTTTTTGGCTACTTCGACCTTCGAATCGAACTAAAAATCGTTCGAATATTCGACCATTCCATAATCGAAGTACTGTCTCTTTAAAAAAAACTTTGACCCCCTAGTTCGCCACCTAAAACCTACCGAGGCCAATGTTAGCCTATGGGGAAGGTCCCCATAGGCTTTACAAGGTTTTTCTGATCGAACAATAATCGTTCGATCGATGGATTAAAAACGTTCGATCGAACGAATTGCGCTAAATCCTTCGACTTCGATATTCAGAGTCGAAGTATTTCAGTTAATTAACCCTCGATATTCGACCCTAGGTAAATGTGCCCCTTAGTGTTTTTATGGACCTTCAAATAAAGTATTGGCTTTCATAGACAGTCTGTTCTTCCCCACCCAAAAACAAACAAGGGAAAGTTGTGCTCACCACTATTTTTTAAAACCATTAGGTGGGGGTGCAATGAGGGTGTGACCACAAAATACATATAGACAAATACAAGAGTCCTCTGCACTCAACCCATTATCAATATATTTAAGACAGAGACATTTTGTGCTACTGCTACTGAAAAATGCCTTACCCTTTAAACAACACAGGGATTGTTTGTCCATATATTGCAATATATTTAAGCTGAACAACTACGTCACAGTCATCCCATATCTGGCCAGTCCTACGCTCAATTTTATCTGATTCATTAAGAATTCTATTGCTTCATTATATATTTTACAAAGGGATGAAGTTTTACCTGCAACTTACTTGCTGCTTTCAAAGTAAAACTCCCAAACTTGGCTGCCCTTTTATTAGACACCAGTGGGATCACCTGACTATAGTTGGGAAGGGTGGGAGCTACAACATGGAGCTGGTCACTGCTCCTGTATAACTATAACAAACAAGGGAAAGTTGTGCTCACCGATAGTTTTTAAACCATTAGGCGGGGGTGCAATGAGGCTGTGACCACAAAATACATATAGACAAATACAAGAGTCCTCTGCACCCAACCCATTATCGTAGTTGTTCAGCTTAAATATATTGCAATATATGGACAAACAATCCCTGTGTTGTTTAAAGGGTAAGGCATTTTTTAGTAGCAGTAGCACAAAATGTCGCTGTCTTAAATATATTGATAATGGGTTGAGTGCAGAGGACCTCTTGTAGTTGACTATATATATATATATATATATATATATATATATATATATATATATATATATATATATATATATATATATATATATATATATATATAAAAAAATACAACCTATATGTACCCGCCTTTTTTAAATTGACCTAAGAGCAAGTGTACTAACGCTAGACAGAAATGAACGCTAGCAAAATTTTGCTATGAAATGCTCTCGCTTACGAATTAACGCTAGCAAAACTTCGCCAGTGCTCGCTAGAGACACAACTTTGAATTTTAGTTAATTAGCATATTAACAGGTGATTAAAATAGCTATGAAGCCTTGGCCAAATCTAGAGAGAAATGTATTCTCTACCTGACATAATATTTAAAAAGGGTTTCAGTGGAATAGGGAGAACAAGGGTTGGGCTATTGTCTCCACAGTGTCACATGTCACATGTCACATGACCAGGGGCAGCTGGGAAATTGACAATATGTCTAGCCCCATGTCAGATTTCAAAATTGAATATAAAAAATCTGTTTGCTCGTTTGAGAAATGGATTTCAGTGCAGAATTCTGCTGGAGCAGCACTATTAACTGATGCATTTTGAGTAACTTCTGTTTTTGCACCTGCCTTCACTGTGTTGCACGTAGCCCGAGAGTCCTGCAGGTCTCAGCATGCAGTACACATAACACACGTGCATTAGGGTCTGGTCTATATGTTTTTGGATTGTGATATGAAAAGCACAGATATGGGGAACACATACAGACTCCACTCCATATATAATGTCCTGATCAGAATATATCTAGAACACCAGTGCTAGAAGGCCGCAGTGCTAACCACCATGCCACCCATGATCCTCAAACTTCTGAACTGAAGTCAGACACCTTTTCCATGCAATAAACAAGAAACTTTAATAGATTTTTCTTACAGCTGTATATATATATATATAGGACACTAAACATCCCCAAGGGACCCAATACAGATTGTAAGCTCTATGGGGCAGGCAACTGATGTGCATTATGAGAAACATTATATATGATCAATAATTAGGGATGCACTGAATCCAGGATTCGGTTTGGGATTCGGCCTTTTTCAGCAGGATTCGGATTTGGCCGAATCCTAATTTGCATATGTAAATTAGGGGCTGGGTGGGAAATCACATGACTTTTTGTCACAAAACAAGGAAGTAAAAACATTTTTTTTCATGTTTTCCTTTCCTGCCCCCCATTTGCATATGCAAATTAGGATTGAGTTCAGTATTCAGCTGAATCTTTCATGAAGGATTCGGAGATTCGGCTGAATCCCAAAAAGTGGATTTGGTGCATCCCTATTAATAATAATTTACAGCATAGCCGTGTGCATAGAACCTAACAGTACATATTTGTAAGTGTAACACCCTGCAAAAGTAAAAACTATACCCTGACTACCAGGGAACAGTGGTCTCCCACTTAGTAATGAACCAAAATATATGTTATACGGTCATATTCTACTTGTCTACAACTAATGAAAACTCATTAACACAAAGTCTCACAGTAGACAAAGGTTTCAGCAAATTGCTGAAAGATACAAAGGTTCCTGCTGAGAAGAGCTCGCAGTCTAATCGAATGAAAGGGAAATGTACAAACGCAGAAGGAAATAACAAAGTAGCAGAAACAAAGCTGCTGGAGAATTTACTGAATGCTTCCTTGTAAGGTGGTGTTTGAGGGAGCTGACATACAGGGAACAGGACGGATATCGTGAGGGAGCATGTTCCAGAGGTGCGGATCAAGAAAAGAAAAGGGTCTCAGTCAGAAAAAGGCTCTTGTGGAATGTGAAGTGGATAGAACGAATCGTGGAGCAGAGTACAGGAGGCCAACTGGGAGAAAGAAAATATTTGCATTAAAGGTAAATAAGGTGAAAACTAACACGCGGACCAGGGAACTCAGATGAGAAATACAGAGAGAGAAATAATCCGAGTACATGGAGTAACATTATAGAGGTAATAAGAGAGACTCATGCCCGAAGCTGCCATATGGCAATGATAAAGAAAATGTTGTCGGTATAAAAAGTATAATCGCAAAGCAACAGGTAATATTCCCTACCAATGGCAATGGGAAAAGTGAAAGGTAAATAGAGTATGACATTTAAAGAGTCTTTTACAAAACTGCCATTATTTTGCACCCTGTCCTGACACTTTGTGCAAAGACCTGCCTTCCCTTATGAATACAGTGCTACTGTCGTTCAGCAGCGCTGTATTCATGTGGGGCAGGATGAGGGACGAATATAAATGAACCCAATCCATTTGGATATGTAAGTTATTGAGTACCGGCAGGTGCAATGTGCTAAGGAGCACTTTTTCGGCCGAACCCCCTGAATCCTTCACGAAGGATTTGGCCGAATACCGAACCGAACCCTAATTTGCATATGCAAATTAGGGATGGGAAGGGGAAAACATTTTTTACTTCTTTGTTTTCTGACAAAAAGTCACGCAATTTCCCTCCCTGACCCTAATTTGCATATGCAAATTAGGATTCGGATTCGGTTCGGCCGGGCAGAAGGATTCAGCCGAATCCGAATCCTGCTGAAAAAGGCTGTATCCTGGCTGAGCACAAACAAAACACTCAATGCTCCAGCACAGTGACCCCCAACCTTTGGCTCATGAGTAACATGTTGCTCTCCAACCCCTTGGATTTTGCAGGCTTGTAGGCAAGTTTTCTTTGCATAAAAACCAGAAAATGAGCCTTCTGTAGGTTGACAGTCCTTATAGGGGCTACCAAATGGCCAATCACAGCCCTTATTTAGCACCCCAGGAACATTTTTCATGCTTGCGTTGCTCTCCAATTCCTTTTACATCTGAATGTTGCTTACGGGTAAAAAAGGTTGGGGACCCCTGCACTCGCACTTGCATCTGGGGCCTCTGTAAAAACACAAAGATGGCAGAGCTCTGCTACTAACCCAGTAACCCATAACACTTACCTTTAATCCGCAACAGACCAATGAAAACAAATGCTTGCATGGATTTAGCACTGTGTAAAAACATTACAACTGCTGAGTTCTTTTTGTTTGCAAATGTATAGGAATGGCTTAGGTTTATTAAAGGTTTAAATGATGTTTAGCAGATTTAAATTCAACAAATTACCGATAGATCTCTTATTTGGAAAATTCCAGGCCCCAATCTTTCTGGATAATAGATCCTATATTTGAGTTAAACAAAGCTATGGCCTGTTACATTAGGTTACTGTTCTTGGGCTATTGCATGTACATTAGTAGACTCAGTAAACTAAGATTTTTGTTCAAAACCATCTGAATGGCCATCAGTTGGGCATCACTGTCTCAAGTTGTAGAAGTGCAGCTTAGTTTCCTTGAGTTCTTTCCAACTTTTAACTCCCCTAATGAATGATGAATAATGAATGAATAGGACATTTAGGGGGGAATGTAATATTGGTCTCTAAAGGAAAAATCATTCACAATTCGTTCACAATGTGAATATATGTTTACAATTTTGTCTTTGCGGACAATTTGTGCTCACACTAGATTCCTGCGCGGGAACCAATTTCTACGACCTGGACCTGACCCGAACCCGCAGCCCGCGACCCGAACCTCAACCCGCATATTTACCCACTTTGATCCACTACCCAACCCAGACCCGCAACCCTCCGACCACCATCAAACAGGAAGTGATGTTGAAAACCGGAAGTGATCATCACAAGTGGGCGGGGACAGAAACATATTTTGTAAAACTTTAAAAGGAGTAAAACATAGACAATATTACATAAGATAAGAAATTTAGATGAGATCTGCAACCCAACTTGTGATCCGCAGACCTGCATCTATACCGGCACCTGAAAATGCTCCCCTCATTCCGCAGGGTGCCCGCTTTTTTTGCGGGTACCTGACCCGCTGCAGAACTCTAGCTCACACGACAGTAGGATAGCGATTGCAATAGTTTGCTATAGTGTGCAGTGTATGTAATAAAACTTCTTAATGAAAAAGTTGTTACATTTCCCCCTGAGAATTTAGGTTATTGAACTCATATTCCAATATTAAAAATTGGGTTTTAGTTGATTTTATATATCACATTATTTATTTAGTGCATGCATTTTGAAGGCAAAAACAAGTGGAGCAGATTGGGTGGAAACAGGTTGTATCAAAACTGTAGGCCATTGTTCCCAAACAGAGGGGGGAGGGGGGGAACTCAGGTGCCCAGTTAATGTGAGATTTATGATTTGAGTGCTTATTTAAGGTCCCTATACACATGCCAAAATAAGCTGCCAACAGATTGAGTTGGCAGCTTAAATGGGCAGAGTATGGGGCCCCTCGAAGGGCTTCCCCGATTGATATTTGGCTAAAAGTCAGATGTCATTCAGGAACGCATCAAGGTGGACACATCGGCAAGAGATTTTCTAGTTTAGCGACCTCGCCAAATGAGCGGATCTCTCTATGGGGCAGATTCACTAAAGCGCGAAGCGCCTAACGTTAGCGCAAATTCACCAGCGTCATTTCGTTACTTCGCCGATTTACTAACGGGCGCTGGCGTAAATTCGCTGGCGAAGTGGACCTACTCTAGTGCTACTTCGCACCCTTACGCCAGACGAAGTTGCGCTATGGCGAAGGGTCAATGTAACTACGCAAATTCACTAACTTGCGCATTTTACTGAACGTTACCTCTTGCGCCAGACTTGCCTTCGCCACCTCAGACCAGGCGAAGTGCAATAGAGTAGATAGGGATTGCTTCAAAAATTGTTGAAATTTTTTATGTCCCAAAAAACGCAGGCGTTTTTTCCTTTTTTAAGGGTGATAGGCTGAAAAAGATCGTAAATTTTTTTGGGGGTACCCTCCTTCCCCCCTACATTTCCTAACATATGGCACCTAAACTATACAGTGGGCTCATGTGAAGGGCAAAATAACAACTCTATTTTATGAAGGTTTCCCAGGCTTGTGTAGTGTAATGAATTTGCTGCTACATATACGTCCATTCAACTTTAACTTGGCGCCGTATGCAAATTAGGCATCGCTAGCGTAACTTCGCTTTGCTTGACGAATTAATGCTAGCGCAAATTCGCTACCGTTTGCCTCCCTGAGTGCAACTTCGGATTTTAGTGAATTTGCATAGCGCTGGTGAAACTACGCCTGGCGAAGTGCGGCGAAGTGTGGTAAAGCTGTCGCTGGCGCAACTTCGGATCTTAGTGAATTTGCCCCATGTATGGCCACCTAGTCTCTTGCATTGCCATAATTTGGCTGCAAAATTATTTGTTCCCAAATAGGAACCTAATGAACGACTGAGGAATTCAAATCTAATGATACAGTGCATACTCAGACAATCAGTTAATTGCACTGATGCTCTTTTTTTAAACATTAATTTAAGCCAGCACAAGTGCAAAGCTATACCTGCATAGTGGTAAACTGTATCCTGAACACAACAACACAATGCATCAGTTATATCAGGTAACAATCTGATATGGGGTGTGGCTCAGATGTGCTTACCAGTCAGAGTATATGTCTTATAGGGTCTCTGAGGAAGTGCGGAACGCGTCAGATTGTTGTAAATCAGATGTTAAAATAAAGATTGTCAACTTTTACCCGTAATCTGGAAGTGTGTGGTTCTTCAAAGTGGTTCCAGAGTGTGCTGCCTAAACAGTCTTCTTAGTGACGGACTCAGGGCAGCGGCACCCGGGTCACAACGGCGTTGGGGTAAGACTCGTTTTGTATTTACCTAGAGACATGTCCTGTGTGTGGGGAGATCGGGTGGATTGTACTGGCTTCAAGGTTTAAATGAGGGGTCCGGGGCAGGAGGATCGCGGACCAAAAGTGCATAACGGCGAGCAGCACGTAGGTTATGACAGCCATTAAAAATTGGAGTCGGATGCCATATTTTGTATATATAGCCACGATGAAGCCCGGGAGTAGCACTGGGCGTATCTGCTTTGTTGTATAAGTGTCTGTATATGTCTTTTAGGGCTACTGGTTAATGAAATAAAAGGCACACAATTTGCCCAGTTCTAGTAACCCATAGCAACCAATCATTCAATGAAATGCTACCTGCTGATTGGTTGCTATGGGTAACTAGACCAGTAACAAACTTAGCACCCTTTATAGCATTACCTCACATTCAAAGACAACAATTCCATCGGTTCCCTGTCAACCCTGTCAAAGACTGACTATCCCCTTGCTGCATTTCTTCATCCCTGTTTGCAGCCTCCCCACCAGCTACCCATTCTTACCCTCCCAGATGTCTTTCTTCCTATCTCATCAGTGCTACAGTGCAACTAAGCTTGACACCGGACCACATCAAACACTAACATGCTTACTACAGTCAAAGTGTCACTACCAGAAAAACAGCCAACTGGGGAGTGGGCCAACAACAAGTTAGTCTGCCCCCGATGTCACTCTCCAAGCCAACTTGCCCACACCTTGAAGGACAGACCATCTACCAGGGCGGGGGATGAAAAAAAAACACATCATCAATATGTAATACAAAACATATAATGGAAGATAACACAAATATAAAAATTCTACAATTAAAGAAGTGTGACAAGAAGTGTGGTTGAAAAAGGGACAATTTTACTTACCCCAACACTACGACCCACCTATGTAGAGCAGTGGTATGCACAGAGCTGTTGCAGGACACACTGGGGGTGTTGGTGTCAGGGTTGCCAGGTTGGTGGGTTTCCAGCCTAATTGGGCTACTAATTTAAAGCCCAGGCGGGTTTTGAAAGTATAAACTAGGCAAGGTACAGATTTGAGCTACTTTTTGGGCCATTGGTCAGTTTGTACTTTGGAAACCAGCCAAAGTTTTTTGTTGCCCTAATATGCCAAGCCTGTGTCTCCCAATGCATGTTGGGTAATGTAGTTTTTATTTAACAATTTGCCGACTGCCAAGTTTAATGTAAGACTACAATACCCAGCATGCAATGGGACTGACTTGTGTAGCAGTCAGGAATTAACAGATTTTGGGCTCTGTACCCCAGTCTCCAGTCCCTCTTAAGCATTCTCTTGTTTTCTGGTGACTTTCCTCAATTTCAGCAAGTTTTGGGGCCAAAATCTGGTGGCCACCAAAATGTCTAGAGGTTGAGCTGTTTTACCAATATTTTTTTAGGTCTTATGGGGTCCCTATCCCTCCTGGGCCCTCCTCTGTAGTTACGCCCCTAGTGACGGGCAAATCTGTACCATTTTACTTCATGGAAAAATTTGCAAATCAGTGAAAAATTGAAAAAGGCGTATTTTCACATATATTTATTTATTTCAGATTTTTTTTTCACTGCACATATTGTGCTATTGTTGGGCTACTTTTGAAGTGCCTCTTGGCTAGTTTTGGGCTGGTTTTATAGCTGATTTTAGCTGGTTTTAAAAATTAGACTTGGCAACCCTGGTCGGTGTATTAACATGCCTACGGCTAGCTGTTGGCAGGCAGCAACTTAACTAGAGGGGGGCGGCCCTGGTACAGGACGTGCCCCCCTCCGTACGCCCGGAATCCACCCGGATTCAGCGGCGCGCAAGCTGCCAGGGGGCCCTGAGGGGGTGCGGGCCTTGGCCCAATCGCACCCCCTGCTCCCCTGGTAGTTACACCACTGGTGGCAGGCCCTACAGCTGTGGTGAAGTACAACTAACAAACTCTTGTCCCGCTTTAACTCCCAGCAAGGCCCTTTCCCTGCCTCACTGGGAGTCTCTCGGGATATGTAGCTGTTTGTTTATGTTTCTCCTCGTCATCCCAGTCTCTCCATCTCTTCAGATTTGCTTTGTCACAAAACGTGCTTTGTATTCTATTCCTGCCCTGATGCCCTGATTGGATTAATCACTAGGGCTGCTGCTCACTCTGCTTCACCTCCCCCTGCTTTCCCCACCCTGGCTCATGTCTCATGTTCTTTCTCTTTATATATAAATATATATATATCCCCTTTCACGCATCAGTGCAGTGCAGCCAACCTCTAAACTGTGCTCTGCTAATGTAGGAGAGCTTGGCTGCACCACATTGATGCTTGAAAAGAGACAGGGAAAGAAAGAAAGAGACAGCCAGGGTGGAGAAAGCAGAGTGAGCAGCAGTCCTGAGAGGTGCAAGAAGACAGCTTGGGATGCAGAGACAGCCATGGCAGGAATAATAAAGAGACATTCAAACATGAAAAGGAACTGGGGGGGAAGGTGAGCACCTGTGATAGACCCATGACTATGGTGTATGTCTTTACCCAGGATCTTATGTGAGAAAATCCAGTGAGAGGAAGAATGTGGGAGGAGAAGGTCCAGAAATAGCATCCAACACACAAGGGAGCCCTTCTGTGAGAGGGAGGAAGGAGCTGGATGTGAG
The DNA here is from genome assembly GCA_038501925.1 of Xenopus petersii. NCBI lineage: Eukaryota > Metazoa > Chordata > Amphibia > Anura > Pipidae > Xenopus > Xenopus petersii. The sequence continues at coordinate 7,197,721 of CM076679.1, forward strand.
ATGTCCTTCATGATTTATCTAACTTGTCACGTCTCAGGGGCTTGGGCTGTCAGGGGATGCTGGGAACTGTAGTTGAAATAAAGCCGGAGAAGAGCAGGTTGATAGAATTTATTTCTGGTGTTCGGGTGCAGTCTCTGAGTTACACTACGGCCAGTGTTTATTACATTAGGTGCTGTGGTTATGGCTGCACACTTGGCCTCAGGGACATAAAGGAGTAGTTTGCATGTCTCCGCCCATATCCCTTAAAGGAGGGCTCCAGAGGGAATGCTATGTATGTAGCATGAGGCATGTCAATACCGTCTGTTTTCAGAAAGCTTTCACAGCTACATTTCATTTAGAAGAGTGATGTTGCCTTGGAAAGTGGCTGCTACAGTGTAGTCCTTTTCATGGGGCCAGCTAATTGGCTGTCTTCCTGGAAGAGACACACTGATTGGTTTAAGCCAGGCATTGTTTAGAACGGTCCTGGATGAAGCTTGGTTGCACCACAGCGTTGATGCTCAGAAGGAGACAGAGAGAGAGAGAAAGAGAGGGCAGAGAGAGACATCTGTGGGAAAGAGAGCATTGGGAGCAGGGTGGAAGGAGAGGATATGTGGCACCCTTGGTGAGTGCTGAAGAAAAAGACTGCTGGCAGGCACATAGAGGCAGAGATACAGCATGGGAACAAAGAAGAGACAACTGTGATCAGGAGAGACAGTCAATCAAAGAGAAGAATCAGCAAGAAAAACAAGGCACCTGTTGAAAAGCACAGACCCCCCGTAGTTAAACGTTTTGTGTTTTCTTTGCGAAGGACATAATGTGACACGGAAAACCTGATGAGGAGGAGAGTCTTGGAAGAGGAGATCCAGGGATAGACAAGAGACAGCACTCAAGAGACAGCCAGTGAGAGGGGTGAGAAGCTCGGCACTTTTCAGGTTTTGTGTAATATATCACATGCAGTGGGGACCTTCAACCTGCCAATGGCAATGCTGGTGGGGGAATGGCTGTAGAAGGTGGAAGGCTGGTAACTGTAAAAATCTATTTTTGCCATTGATTGCTCAGTTATAATGTATCTCATGGAAAAGATGATGTGTGTGGCATTGTGAGAATGATTGCTAGTGCCTGAGAGACTGGCTGTAGGCAGGCTATGTCTCTAGCAGCCGAGTAACTAGTGATTTGTCTCTGGTACAGAGCTGTTTCAGTGTATGTGTGGGAAAGTGCTGTGTCTCTAGAGAGTATATAAGTGCTGCTAGCATTCTCAAGCAGTCTGTTATGCTGTTACTTTCAGACAGTGTTACTGAGAGTGTAGTACAGTGACTCTGCAGTACAGTCCATGACCCTCAGATACATTAGGGGGAACTCAATAAATGCCCATATCAGTAATCAGACAAATTCTGCAGAAATCTTATGAGCCCTGACACATTTTGCTGCTCATGTGATGCTAAAACTCATAGAATTGCCCTTCCATAGACTTCCATGGAGCTTGTCAGTGCAGTATTAGGCCATGCGATTGTAACTCAAAAATAAAGCAGTAAACTTTGGCAAGCAGCTGACTTGTACAAGTACCAGCCAGGTCCTAGGAATTGATCACCATAACTATAAAGGGGCTATTTCATACACCCCAAACCACTAACAAGTCTAATCCTTGTGTGCCGGCCATAACCTTTATTGAAGGACACCTATCAAAACGTAACCTGATGTTTAGGGGACCTCTGCGAGGATTGGCCCTATATAGCTGCCCCTTCTTTAGTTAGGCCCTTTTCTCCCTGTCCTTGGTGATTTTCTGATTCAGCTGATTTTTGTATTGCAGTTTATTTCAGAGGTGTGTGTTCCTATTCAATGGCACAGCAATTTAGTAACTGGTATGAGCCATGTTTCTTTGGTGTTATGAATGGCTGAGGTTGTCTATTTGTATAGAGAGCAAGTCTTAACTCGCTGTCAATTATTTGTTTGAATGATATGTTCCCCCTCAGTAAAGTGCAACAATATGTCATTAAAGGGGACATTTATCTTTGAAGACTTTAAAGGTGGCCATACAGTGAGAGATCCGCTCGTTTGGCGATGTCGCCAAACAAGCGGATCTCTCCCTGATATGACCTTGAGGTGGGCAATATCGGGCTGATCCGATCATGGGCCCTAGGGCCCAACGATCGTATCCTAACGGATAGCAATGGGCGGTCGGATTGCGGGACCGAATCAACAAATGGATGCGGCCGTGATCCGACTGGATTTTTTGTCCAATCCGATCGAGAACTTTCGGCCAGATCTCGATTGGTGAAGCCCGTCGGGGGGGCCCCATACACGGGCCAATAAGCTGCTGACACGGTCTGTCGGCAGCTTTTATCGGCCCGTATATGGTCACCTTAAGACTGTGATATTCTGAGGCTGCACAAGGCCTTTTTGTGTGTGTGTTTTAAATTTCTATTATATATATATTATCTGAAAGGCAAAATGCTAGCTGGTTGTCAGGGACAATGTAGGAGCAGCAATTTAAAGAGGAATATTTTTTTAGCCACAATACATGCGGAGGGGGACAGGGGGAGCATGCTTAGGGGTATATTTATCAAAGAGTGAAGTTAGAGATCGCCACAGTCCACTAGAGTGAAATTCCGCCACTTTTTTAAAAGAGTATTTATCAATGGGTGAAAGTGAAAGTTCATCCCTTGATACATACTCCTTTCAAAATCCCATAGAAATGAATGGAGAGTGGCGGAATTTCCCTCTAGAGGACTGTGATGACCTCTAACTTCACTCTTTGATAAATATACCCCTTAGTTGCATCAACAGCCCTGCGCACCAATATGGATGCAAATGAGTTTCCTTTTGGTAAAATGCAATGCAGTACGTTGCGACGTGCATGTATCTCCCCTGCATTTGTGTTTGAATAGCAACATTCAGCGTTCATAGCGGCACAATGTGTCTTGTCGTATGATTCTTTTTACATAGTTAGATTGTGTTGAAAAAAGACAAAAGTCCATCAAGTTGAACCACCCTGTATTTACAATAAAAACACTGTTTACATCTTGGGGCAGTTGTGTTAAATAAATAAAGGCAGTTTCTGAAAACAAGAAGTGGCACTTTTATCCAAGGCTATACTTTAGCAGTGGTTTAGTGGGTTTTCTATTATAAGAAGGATTGCTGGTCTGAATACAGTGGGATGTTGGGGACGGTTACATATACAAGAACAGGAATGTTTGGCATGCCAGATGTTGCATAGCTACAACAAACAGAATCCTTTTGCCAGTGGTAGAGTAAAGCTGACAGTTGCGGTACTGTACGTTTATGAAGTTGGAATAGTTAACTGCTCCTGTAGTATGAGCTGGTTTCACATTAAGATTAAGGGCAATGGCACATAGTACATTTTATCACTTGTGTGAATTGTTTGTGGTAGAGTCCTGCAGCGGGTCGGGTACCTGCGGGTTACCCGCAAAAACCTGCGGTACCCTGCGGGTTGCGTTTAGAGGTTCCAGGTGAGGGTATACCCGCAGGTCGGCGGTTCTGCGGGATGCGGGTCGGGCCACGGGTCTTCTCAATATCGATATTCACTCCTTTCTTCTGGTCACGTCTACTTCCGATGACGTCACTTACGGTCTACAATGACAGCACTTCCTCTTTTACTCCTTTTTTTTTATGATCACGTCTACTTCCGATGATGTCACTTCCGGTTTACAATGACAGCGCTTCCTGATTCTTGATGGTCAGCGGGTCGCGGGTCCGGGTTGCGGATAAGGTACTTGCGGGTAGGGTCGGGTAGCGGGTCCAAGCGGGTAAGAATGCGGGTTGCTGGTCCGGGTTGCGGATTGCAGGTTGCGGGTACTGGTTGGTTTCAGTTACCAAAAAAATGGACCCGCGCAGGACTCTAGTTTGTGGGTTAATGACAAAACAAAAATTGCCTTACATCAACGATAGTGAAAATCCCACTGATTGCTTTTAATTGCTCTTCAGAGCACTTTTGTACTGAAGTGGGGATAGACCTGTTGTGAGTCTCAACTTTCTTTTCACCACTACTTTCCTATTAGGGTAATGGCACATGGCCTGGACCCAAATGACACATTTGTGGATCATGCAATCGTCACTTCTAGAGCTTTAGAGCTTTGGAGTGACAGTTGCCTGACTGGCGAGTGCACCAATGGGCCCAGGACATTGCAAAGACTTGATTGATTGCTGTAGGCAATTTAACTGATGCTGATGATATTCACAAAATTCAGTTTAAAGGGGTGATATTCACCATTTAGGATGATGTAGAGAGTGATATTCTGAGACAATTGGCAATTGCTTTTCATTTTTTATTATGTTTGTTTTTTGAGTTATTTAGCTTTTAATTCGGCAGCTCTCCGGTTTGCAATTTCAGCCATTGGTCCAAATGACCCTAGCAACCATGCATTGCTTTAGGAATAGGAATAGTAGGTGGGCTAAATAGAACGATGAGGAATAACACGCGGCAATAACAATACATTTGTAGCCTTATAGATCATTTGTTTTTTAGATGGGGTCAGTGACCCCCATTTAAAAGCTGGAAAGAGTCAGAAGAAGAAGAAAAATAAGAAAAACTATAAAAAAAAATAAAATAATGAAAAGTAATTGAAAAGTTGCTTAGAATTAGCCATTCTATAACATAATAAAAGTTGACTTAAAGGTGAACCATCCCTTTAAGCTAACACACACCATTATATTTTGCCACCCCCTCCTCTTCACAAGCTTCCTCTTTTTTCCCCCATTGGGGTTTTTTCAAAAGGAACCGTTAACATATTGGTGACTTTACTTCCCCTTTAACTTTCTGTGAGTACATTTATAGCGTAAGAGAACAATTGCTGATAACAAGAGCACCTGCAGTGAATAATTTGGAGCTGAAGAGAATATTCTGCACATTGGTGGGTCAGAGGAGGTTGGGTCCTGCCCTGGAGACTTTCCAGTCTGATGACTTGCAGACACAATAATGTGTGAATTTGGGAGGAAGTGGTTTCCGTGTGGTTTCTAACAATACTGGAGTGTGATGAGTGGGGGAAAACTATCTTAATGTGTTTCTTTTTCTCCCAAGTTAAAGTGGTCGTTCACCTTCGAAATAACTTATTTTCAGTCGTATACCACAAATACTCTTTTCTAGTTGGTTTCTAATATTTTATTTTTGACGGTTTTACATAAATTAATATTAACAAAGTTGGAGCTATACATGTCTTTATTAGAGATGTTGGTGCAAATGCTTGAAGTGGCCACTTATTATTAAAAAAGTCCAAGGAAGCAAAATAAAGCCAAAAGAGATCCTCTAATGCCCTAGACATGAGCCCACCCTAAAACAAATGTGGCATGCCCCTCAAATGGTAAAAAATAAAAAATTTTAACAGTTACAACTTTTATAGACACTCCCGCATTAAAATATGAAAAAACGTGAGCGTTTTAAAAAACTTTTATGACTTTTCGGCATACAAGGATATGATGACGCTGACATTGAGGAGGATGTAGCTTCATCCTATCAGTTCGCCAGGTCCAAGATGGCGAAGGAAACTCTGGCGAATGGGGTTAATGTTATGTAAAAGCAACGATCGTTCGCCCAATCGAAAAATTTGCCTGGATATAGGGCGTGAAATTGCGCTAGTGATGGTCTCTATCACCAACAAATTGTCCTTAATGCCTGTTAGTACATTGGCGATGTATCTGCGGATGGGATTTCTGGTCGGATGTTCGCTAGCAATGGCCACTTCGCCCTTTAGTAAATCTGCCCTCATGTCTCTGCACTGGAGGGTGAATATTTAATTCACTCTGTATATATTCACCTTATAAATTGCACTTGTTTTTGATCATACAGTAAGGAACGGACAACAAATGCACTAGTGTTGGACTATGAAACCAGTGAATGGACATTTCTGGGAATGAGCCCAAATTATATAAACTTTTAGTGCACGTATAACAACACATGACTAAGCAAAGGTATGCCTACTGGGGTTGCAGGAGGTGCAAGACATAAGCCATACAGGAGGTGGGGTATAGAATAAGAAACTGTGTTTTTTGGGGATATAGGTAATCGGGTTGATAAGGCTTGGGAGACTGTACTAAATTTTGCACGGACCTCTATACGAGATGTGGGAGTTACAGTTCCATAGACTACTTTAACATTACACCATAAATATTCTGCTTCCTTGGAGCAAGCAGTTCGGCATCTCCAACACTGTCTACTTGACTGGTATTTATAAGGATTCTTATTAGTATATTCTTTTATTAGTATAATTACTTATGTCTAGCCCAACTGCTTTAATTGCATGTAGGTGTACATTGTATTCAGTGAGCTTGTGGCCTAATGTTTTCTTGTGCCTGAGGCTTAATGGGTGAGGCAGGAATAAAACTTGCAACCCGGGCAGTGACTTTGCCAAAGGACACTTTGTAAACACCAGTAGGGCGACACTTTGTAAACCAGCCCAGCGACAAATCTCCTCTTCTTCAGGGCGACTGATCTCCCCGAACTGCCTTCCCGTTGGCTAGAATGTAAATCGTCGGTGGGATGGCACTCGCATCTCTTTGTTTTCTGAAGTCGCCCAAAGTTTCCTCGTGAGGCAACTTCAGTGTCGGACTGGCCCACCAGGTACCAGGAAAACTCCCGGTGGGCCTAATTGTCAGTGGGCCCTCATACTGCTAAATATTTGGCCTATTTCATGGCCACTCCCTATTTCTATGTGAACAAAGAGGCTAAATAGATGGAATAATAGATTATATTATCATACCTCCCAACATTTTGGAAGTAAAAAGAGGGACAAAAAAAATGTTCCCGCATGTAGCGCAGCAATTTTTTGACCACACCCCTTTATGTGGCCACACCCCCTAATTACCATATTTGTTTTACAAAAATTTGGCAGGTTATTAAAGTTTGAAAATATTTCTCCTTATCTAAACTGTGTTTTTGTGTCTCAAAATTGTTACAAAGTATCTTATTTGCACCTGTTAGCTGTTCTGGGCTCTCTGCTAAAAGCCAATTAAGTGAGAAACTGTGTTTCTTTTTCTGGCTGCTCAGTGCAGAGAAAAGAGGGACTTTCCAGTACAAATGAGGGACTGCGGGTTGAGCAGTCAAAAGAGGGACTGTCCCTCCAAAAAAGGGACAGTTGGGAGGTATGTATTATGTAAACAAAATAGACTAGGGGAATAGAGGTCGAGTAAGGAGAGGAAGAATAATACTACTGAGAGTGGGCCCCCGGGTTTTTGGTGGGCCCCTGGTGTCCCAGTCCGACACTGGGCAACTTCGGGTGACTTCGGAGAACAAAGCTCTCCGAGTGCCATCCTGCTGGTTATTTACATTCTAGCCAACAGGAAGGCAGAGAAGAAGAGGAGATTTTTAGCCTAAACTAATCTCCCCCACTCTGACCGTGTGTCTCTGCCCTTAGGGATCACATATCACCTCTTGGCCTGCCCAAAAGAAACAGTGGTGCCTTGACAGTGTCTTAGTGGGTTGTCTCGATGCCTTGGGCCATGGTGTTATTTGGGAACCTAATTACCATTGAAAGCAGTTTCTGTCTGTCCTTTGATATGGCTGTCTCAGTTTGCGTAATGGGTTGCTAGGTCTAATTTTCAAATCCAGCCCACAACTAGACAAGAGGAACTTCAGCAGTAGAACCAAAAGAGCACAATTTGTGCAGTGAAAAAAATTCTAAAAAAATAAATGAATTTATATTAAAATACACCTTTATAAAATTTTTACAAATTTTCCCATGAAGCAAAATGGAACGGATTTGCCCGTCACCAGGTGTGTAACTACAGAGGGGGGCCCAGGAGGAATAGGGGCCCCATGAGGCCCCAATACACATACAATTTTAAGGGCTCTTACAGACAAGCGTTTTTACCTGCGCACCCCTGCGCAGGGGTGCTCCGTTCAGCCGCAGGGGAGCGCAGGAGTAGACGCACTAAATTATTGTCAATGGGGCTGTATTTGCACAGATGCATGTAAGCGTCAAACGCAGGTTGGGACGTAGCATGTTGCATTTTACATGCATTCGGCGCTTACATGCGTCCGTGTGAGTACAGCCTCATTGACAATAATTTAGTCTACTCCTGCGCTCCCCTGCGGCTGAACGGAAGAAAGCACAACGCAGGGGAGTGCGGGTAAAAACGCTCGTCTGTAAGAGCCCTAATAAATATTGGTATAATAGGTCAACCTCTAGACCTATTTATGCTCAATTTTAATTGTATCGCTCACACCTGAAAAAGGGTTCTACCCCCGAAACATATTTTCTAGCAAGACCCTCTCCTATTCATATTCCAGTCTATTATTCAAATCAATGTGTGGTTGCTAGAGTCATTTGGACCCTAGCAACCAGACTGTTTATAATGCAAATCGAAGAGCTGCTGAATAAACAGCTAAATAATCCAAAAACCACAAATGATAACAAATGAAAACCAACTGCAAATTGTCTCAGAACATCCCTCTCTAGATCAGGGATCCCCAACCTTTAGAACCCGTGAGCAACATTCAGAAGTAAAAGGAGTTGGGGAGCAACACAAGCATGAAAATTGTTCCTGGGGTGCAAATAAGGGCTGTGATTGGCCATTTAGTAGCCCCTATGTGGATTGTCAACCTACATTGAGGCTCTGTTTGGCAGTGCACCTGGTTTTTATACAACCAAAACTTGTCTCCAAGCCTGGAATTCAAAAATAATCACCTGCTTTGAGGCCACTGGGAGCAACATCCAATGGATTGGAGAGTAACATGTTGCTCATGAGCTACTGGTTGGGAATCACTGCTCTAGATCATACCAAAAGTTAACTCAAAGGTGAACCACCTTTTTAAACAAAAACTACATTACCCAAAATACATTTGGAGATGCAGGCTTTGCACATTAGGGCAAAGAAAAACTATGGCTGGTTTCCAAAGTACAAACCAGCCAAAGGCCCAAAAAGTAGCCCAAATTCGTACCTTGACTAATTCGTACTTTCAAAACCAAGCCCAATTTGGCTGGAAAACCACCAACCTGGCAACCCTGCTGATTACAGAATCAACCCTCCTCCAGCCAGGACTTCAGTTCCCACAATGCATTGCATGCTTTTTTATGCTTCTCCTTCTTTCCAGAACAAGCAAGGCACTGTGGGAATTAGAGTCCGGACTCTGAATACAATGTTACAATAGTATGTGTAGACTGGGAATCGAGAGGAGGGAATTGTAAGCGACAGGACCTGCTTTCAATGGTAATTACACGTGGAAATAACTTTAAATTGATAATATTTAACAATTGCATCATGGAAATCTGCTTAGAATTAGATTATTATGCTTAAATAAATGTATTGGGTGGAGTTCCCCTTTAAATGAATTATACAGCTCCATCATCATCCTCACTGTAGATTTTTGGCTTGTTGAGGATGCTGGTGGTTGTTGCATGAACACACACGAGCACTACCATGTTGATGGGGAGGGGGGGGATCTTCTGAGCTTCCCCAGGCTGAAGCTGGTGTTAATGTTTCCACCCCCCTCTCGTCTCGTGTAGCAGGACCCTGAGCTGTCTGAGCTGAATGCCAGTGTGTGTGTGTGTGTGTTGCACGCTGACCGGCTTTGTGGTGAGTAGGTGTTGTACACACAGCAGTGCATCCTTATATCACACTGTACAAGCTTGTATTGCAGGGACTTATACATGGCAGCTGTATAGAACATAAACAGGATTTATAGAATGGGATGTTTTTAGTTGAAGGGCGAAATCCTAGTTCCTTGTGGAAGATGAAAAAGAAATCTCTTTGGTAAGGAATGTTTACAGGCTCGTGCTTTGCAGGAACAGCCGGACCCTGTGAATAGTTTCATGGAATTTAGTGCCCCAGTATAGGAAAGTAATACCGACAGCAGCTTGTTAGGGGCAGCTTAAAGAGATTCTGTCATGATTTTTATGATTTTCTAAATTACACTGCAAATAATTCATGCTAGCATCGAAAGTTTCATTCCTGAACCAGTTGAGTTGTAATATTGGTGTGTAGGTGCATCTCAGGTCATTTTGCCTGGTCATGTGCTTTCAGAAAGAGCCAGCACTTTAGGATGGAACTGCTTTCTGGCAGGCTGTTGTTTCTCCTACTCAATGTAACTGAATGTGTCTCAGTGGGACCTGGATTTTACTATTGAGTGCTGTTCTTAAAGGGATCCTGTCATCGGAAAACATGTTTTTTTTTTCAAAACGCATCAGTTAAAAGTGGTACTCCAGCAGAATTCTGCAATGAAATCAATTTCTCAAAAGAGCAAACAGATTTTTTTAAATTCAATTTTGAAATCTGACATGGGGCTAGACATTTTGTCAATTTCCCAGCTGCCCCTGGTCATGTGACTTGTGCCTGCACTTTGGGAGAGAAATGCTTTCTGGCAGGCTGCTGTTTTTACTTCTCAATGTAACTGAATGTGTCTCAGTGAGACATGGATTTTTACTATTGAGTGTTGTTCTTAGATCTACCAGGCAGCTGTTATCTTGTATTAGGGAGCTGCTATCTGGTTACCTTCCCATTGTTCTTTTGTTTGGCTGCTGGGGGGGGGGGGAGGGAGGGGGGTGATATCACTCCAGCTTGCAGTACAGCAGTAAAGAGTGATTGAAGTTTATCAGAGCACAAGTCACATGACTGGGGGCAGCTGGGAAACTGACATGTCAGATTTCAAAATTGAATATAAAAAAAACTGTTTGCTCTTTTGAGAAATGGATTTCAGTACAGAATTCTGCCGGAGCAGAACTATTAATTGATCATTTTTTTCCCATGAAAGTATCCCTTTTAGGTCCCAATAGACACATTGATTTTTCTTTGATGAAGACCGATTTCCAATCCGTCAAATTATCGTGAGGTAAGTGGGAATCAAACGATTCTGCATCTAACGATTTTTCATCCATCGGCTAGAAAATTGATTGGTCAGGTTATAACGTTTTCAGCGGTCACAGTGATATCTATGTTTGCAGGGCCAAGCAAGCAGCTACCCTCAGTTTTCCTGGCTTCAACCATCGCTTGAAATAGTCTTTTTAGTTGATGGACACATTGTACATTTAAACGTTAGTTTCAAGATAAGCTTGGTCTAGCGATAACGAAAAGATCTTTTAAAAATCTTTACATCTATGGCCAGCTTTAGATCTACCAGGCAGCTGTTATCTTGTGTTAGGGAGCTGCTATCTGGTTACCTTCCCGTTGTTCTGTTGTTAAAGGACCAGTAACATCAAAAAATAGTTTTTAAAAATTCGTTAGAATACATAGAAAAAAAAGAAGCACTAAGACAAATTAAACTTTCAAATCGCAAAGTCCGCTTGCACTCCTCTTCGGAAAGCGATCGGGCGATCCATCGTACGGCGTTCAATTTCTCCTTCATTATAGGAGAGAGCCAGGGAGGAGAAATCGACTGCCGCACGATGGATCATTGCCTTTTCTGAAGAGGAGCGCAAGCGGATTTTCGATAAGTTATTTCTTAATAAAGACTTTGCGATTTGAAAGTTCAATTTGTCTTCATGTTTTTTTTCCGATGTATTCTAAGGAATTTGTTTAAATTGTTTAATTTGTTGATGTTATTGGTCCTTTAAGCTGCTGGGGGAGAAACTTACCGAAACTCCGCTTGCTCTCCTCTTCGGAAAGCGGTCGAGCGATCCATCGTGCAGCGTTCGATTTCTCCTTCCTTACAGGAGATAGCCAGGGAGGAGAAATCGAGTGCCGCACGATGGATCATCGCCGTGTCGCCTTTTCTAAAAAAAAGGAGCGAAAGTGGAGTTTCAGTAAGTTATTTGTTAATAAAGACTTTACTATTTGAAAGTTTAATTTGTCTTAAGGTGGCTATACACAGGCCGTTAAAAGCTGCCGACAGACCGAGTCGGCAGCTTATTGGCCCGTGTATGGGGGCCCCGACGGGCTTCCCCGATCGAGATCTGGCCGAAAGTCGGCCAGATCTCGATCGGGTGGGACTAAAAATCCTGTTGGATCGCGGCCGCATCTGTTCGTTGATGCGGTCCCGTGATCCGACCGCCCGTTCACGTTCGTTATTATCCGATTGTTGGGCCCTAGGGCCCACGATCGGATCAGCCTGATATTGAGGTGGGCATATCGGAGAGAGATCCGCTCGTTTGGCGACATCGCCAAACGAGCGGATCTCTCCGTGTATGGCCACTTCTAGTGTTGTGGGTTTTTTTTCGATGTATGTTAACATTTTTTTTAAAAAAAAACTGTGGTTACTGGTCCTTTTAGCAGTATAACATTAAAGAGTGACTGAAGTTTATCAGAGCACAAGTCACATGACTGGAGGCAGCTGGGAAACAATATGTCTAGCCCCATGTCAGATTTCAAAATTGAATATAAAAAAATCTGTTTGCTCTTTTGAGAAATGGATTTCAGTGCAGAATTCAGCTGGAGCAGCACTATTAACTGGTGCGTTTTTAAAAAATGTCAGTATCCCTTTAATAACAGCCCTGTCTCTTATTGCTAGATTGTCTCACTGTTTGGATGTGGACGGGCAGGGTGTGAGGGAGCCATTCCACTGGCCCCTCTGTGGTGCCCTGTGATGGTGCCAGCAGGATGCCGTGGTTGCCAGTGAAGAAGATCCGCAGGCAGTTTAAGCTGTTGCTGCTGCTGGTGTTACTTACCTCAGCCGTCTGGGTCACATACCTGCACATCAGCCTTGCGAGGCAGGGAAAATCACTGCGACTGCCCTTCATCTACAGCAGAGGTAAGAGATTACTCTATACGATAACCGTTCTCTCTACTACTTTATACCATGTGTCCAGACCGGAAGCCCCCCAAGCTTGTGTTGAACTACAAGTCTTATAATCCCTTATAACAACTGACAGGTGCTGGGAGTTGTTACATAACAGCATCTGTAGGGTTACACATAATCTCTTTTCTAGACACAATTCCTCCGGGTTTCCTAATGTCTAGGGACAGGTATGGGACCTGTTATCCAGAATGCTCGGGACCTGGGGTTTTCCGGATAACGGATCTTTCTGTAATTTGGGTCTTCATGCCTTAAGTCTACTAGAAATTCATTTAAACATGAAATAAACCCAATAGGCTGTTTTTCCTTCCAATAACGATTAATTATATCTTAATTGGGATCAAGTACAAGGTACTGTTTTATTATTACAGAGAAAAAGGAAATCATTTGGAAAATTTGGATTATTTGGATAAAATGGAGTCTATGGAAGCCATTCCCTAATTCGGAGCTTTCTGGATATTGGGTTTCTGGATAAGGGATCCTATACCTGTACTGTTTAGTAGGAGGCAAGCTCCAGCTGCTCTTTCCTATGGGTTTGAGAGGCGACCCAGTGGTGGCTGGGGGGGGATTCAAGAATGAAGAGGGTTAAGTTAGGGTCCTGACTGGCTTGGGTGATGGGTGACTTAAAGGAGAACTAAACCTTAAAAATGAATATAGTTAAAATGCCATATTTTATATAGTGAACTTATTGCACGGGGCTAAAGTTTCAGCTTGTCAATAGCAGCAATGATCCAGGACTTCAAACTTGTCACAGGGGGTCACCATCTTGGAAAGTGTCTGTGACACTCACATGCTCAGTGGGCTCTGATTGGCTGTTGAGAAGCTAAGCTTAGGGGTCGTCACTAATTATCCAGCAGAAAATGAGCTTCCCTGGCTGTAATATAAGCTGATGCTACAGGTTTGCTGATTATTCAATTCTGATGCTAATTGCACTGGTTTCTGTGCTGCCATGTAGTAATTATCTGTATTAATTACTAATCAGCCTTATATTGTGACATTTCTATTCTATGTGTACTGTATATTGTGAGTGGGTCCCTAAGCTCAGTAAGTGACAGCAGCACAGAGCATGTGCAGTGAATCCAATAGGGCTTCCGATGGGTCACCTATTGATATCAGGCCAAATATCGATGGTGAAGGTTTGGTTTTTATGGTGATTGAGGACCACATAGACTAGTTGATGCAGTCCTATGACCCGTCTGTGCCCAATCTCTTCGTTGTAATCCGATCGTTCAGCCCTAGGGCTGAACGTTCGGATTAACCGATATTGTGCTGCTGTTGTTGTGCATATTCGGCCTCCGCAAACGAGGGGCTCTTATCGTGTATGGCCCCCTCAAGACCCACATACACAGGCCGATAAAAGCTGCAGACAGACTGAGTCGGCAGCTTATTGGCCCGTGTGTAGGGCAATCCGACGGGCTTCATTGATTGATATCTGGCCGAAAGTTGGGCAGATCTTGAGCGGGCAGGTTAATAAATCCCGTTGGATTGCGGCCGCGTCTGTGCGTGTATGCGGTCCTGCGATCCAACCGCCCGTATCGGATGCATTATGATCCAATTGTTTGGCCCTAGGGCCCACGATCGGATCATCCCGATATCGACCACTTCAATGTGGGCATGTCGGGGAGATATCCGCTTGTATTTCGACATAGCCAAACGAGCGGATCTCTACATCTATGGCCACCTTAAGGAATAGGGCTCTGTTAACTCTAGTATTCCTGTGCTGTCTATGCAAGACTTAACACCGTGTAAGACCTGTGAGGGGTAAACACATTTTAACTGTATGTGAGGGTCACAGTAAATTGTCTAGTTATACAATGACACCTGCGTGTTGGTGACAATCCCACTCCTTCGATTCTATGTTAAAATCTTGTGTTGTTGTGAAGGGCAGAATATTTACATCCCCCCTCTCCTGCTGTGAAGAACAATAAGGGCTCTGTAGGTCACATCCTGCATATAAGGCTACGTCATGGTGAAATGCTCTGCAGGATTTTCCCGCAAACTGGTTAATCTCCCATTGCCATTGGTTTGCATCCAACATATGCGGAAATCATACGAATGCATCAGATGCTTTCCTACTATAACAACATGAAAGGAGTCCACACCCAACAACTTTCTTTGATAAAAAAGCATTCTAAGCAACTTTCAGTGATACCTGAACTGCACTTTTGCAACCTGTTGCAAGACTCTTGGTTGTGGGTCTCATCTAAATTTCTTCTCTTATGTAATATTGTCTATATTTATCAAAACTTTTTTTCTGTCCCCACCCACTTTGGATGATGTCACTTCCGGTTTACAGCAACAGCACTTCCTGTTTAATGGTGGTCGGCAGGTTGCGGATCGGGTTGTGGATAAGGCAGTTGCAGGTCAGGGTCGAGTAGTGGGTAAATATGCGGGTGGCGGGCTGCGGGTTCAAGTCTGGGTTCCGCGCAGGACTCTACTACACATGGAAAAAAAAGCAGGTCAACAGCATTGTGTGTCCTTAGCCTAAAGGTGGCCATACACGATAAGATCCTCGTAAGCTGAGGTTGCCAAACGTGTGGATCCTTCCCTGAAAGCCCACCAAAGGCAGGGCGATATTGGGTAAATCCGAACTATCGCTTTACAACAAAGAGAATGGGCGGCGCTGGATCGTAGGCCACATCAACTAGCCGATGCGGTCCTCGATCGCAGGAAAAATCAAACCTGCCCGATCAATATCAGGCTGATTTTGAGTCTCATATCAATCGGGGGGGACCCGTCGGAAGCCCACACACACGGGTAGTAGTGATGTGTGGGCCGGCCCGATACCGGTGGGACTAGGGTTGCCACCTTTTCTGGAAAAAAATACTGACCTTCCTTGGGATCAACCATCGTTTTTACCGGCCAGGTGGCAACCCTACGTGGGACCCGCGGGTCAGACGGCTTTGGGCCGACCTCGCATTCCTCTTCGCGGGCGGGTTGAGCTCTTCTCCTGCTCTCCCCACCCTGCCACCTTCAAATGCGACTTCCGGCTTTATAGCCGTGCGCCTGTTTGCCCCGCGAGTCATCGGCAGGCGGCGCGGGTCTATAAAAGGAACCAGGAAGTCAGATGCTGGCGGACTCGGGCTGAGGGAGGGCGGGTTAAGGTCGGGTGCGGATCAGGAAAAAACCGACAGACACATCACTAATGGGCAAATAAGCTGCCGAATTGGTCTAAGGGTTAGTCCCCTGAGCAGATTTGAGGAGATTTATCGCATCTTAATCGCATCTTCTTCTGGGCGACAATCTCCCTGAACTGCCTTTGCGTGTCTTCCCGTTATAATGAAAAGTCGCCTGCTCTAACGCACACGCAGCACTTTGTTTTCCGAAGTTTCCTCGTGAGGCAATCTCCCTGAATCTGCTCGTGTGGACTGACCGATATTGGCAGCTTTAATCTGCCCGCGTATGGCCACCTTAAGAGGTTGTATATTTGTTAGACTGATCAGTGGAGGAGATAGGGTTAAAAGAGAAGAACATTTAAGTGATTAGATCTATGTTACTTTAGAGGTTCCCTGCCCTGCCTTACCCTTCCTTCCCCACCCCGCTCTGTGAGTCAGGCATGGATATTCCAGCTGGCACTCAGAACTGTGAGGAGGAGGTGAGGGCCTTGGGACCCCTAATTAACAGAGGGGTGTGAGCTCCTGAGCTCATCTGTGTTTGCCCTTCCCCCTGCCACTTTAAGTCTCAGCGGCTCTGGGTGAAGCTGCTGCTGGTGACAAAGCCTTATTGGTTAATGGAATCAGGTTTCTTGCAACAAAAAAAAATAAAAAAATTGATGTTTTGGAGCTATATTCCCTTGTTAGCTGATGTTAGACACACTGATTTAAAGCTAAATGGCAGTGAGCCTAGTAGAGCCTGCAACTGTCGGCTTTGGTTTTCGTTTTTTTGGCAGTCGGTAATAGTGAACGTGTCATTTAAAGCCATAGGGCAGTGTTGGTTTAGTGCTGAGCAACGTCTCTGTTAAGGGCTTGTATTTATGTACATGGGCTGTATCTCTGTTAGTTTCTCACTAGTGTGTATTGGAACATTGGACAAAGTGCTGCCCCCAGTGCTAAATACTCCAAATACCCGGCCCACCTTCACTTGCAGGTCAGAAAAGTATCTCCTGAAACCGCCCCGCTGCCACGTCTTCAGCTTCAGCCTGATGGTAACTGGCTATGAATAAAAATGCTGCTTTAAAATGTACGGGTTAAAGGGGAATTTCGCCTAATAATTAATTTATCTACCTTGCAGCTGAAAGCAGTGTAATAAGCTGAGAACTATGGCATTTGGAGCATTTTAAATGCAGTGATTTCTAGCCGAGACCAGAATGCCTGTTAGAGGATGATTTGCTCTGCCATGACTGGGGGCAGTGCCATGAGTCACCATGCATGTGCTATTAAAGGACAACTAAAGCCTAACTAAAGAAGTGTAAATGTTGTACATGACGTTTTGTGCTTCTCTACCAGCCCAAGGCAACCACGGCCCTTTAGCAGTAAAGATCTGTGTCTCCAAAGATGCCCCAGTAGCTCCCCATCTTCTTTTCTGCTGATTCACTGCACATGCTCTGTGCTGCTGTCACTTACTGAGCTTAGGGACCCACTCACAATATACAGTACACATAGAATAGAAATGTCACAATATAAGGCTGATTAGTAATTAATACACATAATTACTACATGGCAGCACAGAAACCAGTGCAATTAGCATCAGAATTGAATAATCAGCAAACCTGTAGCATCAGCTTATATTACAGCCAGGGAAGCTCATTTTCTGCTGGATAATTAGTGACGAGCCCTAAGCTTAGCTTCTCAACAGCCAATCAGAGCCCACTGAGCATGTGAGTGTCACAGACACTTTCCAAGATGGTGACCCCCTGTGACAAGTTTGAAGTCCTGGATCATTGCTGCTATTGACAAGCTCAAACTTTAGCCTCGTGCAATAAGTTCACTATATAAAATATGACATTTTTAGCCACATTCATTTTTAGGGTTTAGTTCTCCTTTAAATGCACACTGGCACATTTTTTAGGCTGTAATCTCATATTTTGGGGCAAACTGCAGCACTTACCGTTCTAATTAGTTGCAGCAGGTGTTTTGATAGTGGGGTTTAAAGCAACTGTTGTGCTGTATCTTTATTTGTACAGATGGCACCTGTTATCCAGAATGCTCAGGATCTGGGATTTTCCGGATAATGGATCTTTCCGTAATTTGGATCTTCATACCTTAAGTCTACTAGAAAATCATATAAACATTAAATAAACCCAATAGGCTGGTGTTGCTTCCAATAAGGATTAATTATATCTTAGTTGGGATCAAGTACATGTTATTATTACAGAGACAAAGGAAATCATTTTTAAATATTTGGATTATTGAATAAAATGGAGTCTATGGGAGATGGCCTTTCCGTAATTCTGAGCTTTCTGGATAACGGATCCTATACCTGAATATTAGTTTTGTTTTAAATTTGAGCCCTTTTGGAATGGGGCTTTCACTTCTTTTTCTTCTTCTAGGCCTGGCATCAAGCTGCAGTTTTTTAGAGGCTCATAAGGTTGCCAGGTTGACAAATTGGGCTACTAATTTAAAACCTAGGCGGGTTTCGAAAGTACAATCTAGCAAAGGTACTGATTTGGGCTACTTTTTGGGCATTTGTCTGGTTTGTCCTTTGGAAACCAGACAAAGTTTTTTCTTGCCCTAATGTGCCACGCCTGTGTCTCCCAATGCATGTTGGGTAATGTAGTTTTTGTTTAACAATTTGCCAACTGCCATGTTTAATGTAAGACTACAATATGAAAAGTATACCCAGCATGCAATGGGACTGAGTTGTGTAGAAGTCGGAGTTACCATAATTTGGGCTCTGTACCCCAGTCTCCCGTCCCTCTTAAGCATTCTCACATTTTCTGGTGACTCTCCTCAATTTCAGACAATTTTGGGGCAAAAATCTGATGGCCACCAAAATGTCTAGAGGTTGAGCTGTTTTACCAATATTTATTGAAATTAGGGATGCACCGAATCCAGGATTCAGTTCGGGATTCGGGCTTTTTCAGCAGGATTTGGATTCGGCCGAATCCTTCTGCTCGGCCGAACCGAATCCTAATTTACACAAAACAAGGAAGTACATTTTTTCCCCTTCCCACCATATATGCAAATTAGGGTTTGGTTCTGTATTTGGCTGAATCTTGCACAAAGGATTCGGGGGTTCGGCTGAATCCAAAATAGTGGATTCGGTGCATCCCTAATTGAAATTAGGGATGCACCGAATCCAGGATTCGGTTCGGGATTCGGCCAGGATTCGGCCTTTTTCAACAGGATTCGGATTCGGCCGAATCCTTGTGCCTGGCCGAACTGAATCCGAATCCTAATTTGCATATGCAAATTAGGGGTGGAGAGGGTAATCAGGTGACTTTTTGTCACAAAACAAGGAAGTAAAAAAAAATTCCCCTTCCCACCCCTAATTTGCATATGCAAATTAGGGTTCGGTATTCGGCCGAATCCTTTACTTAGGATTCGGGGGTTCGGCCGAATCCAAAATAGTGGATTCGGTGCATCCCTAATTGAAATTGTATATATATATTAGGACCTTATGGGGCCCTTATACCTCCTGGGCCCCTGGTGACGGAAGAATCTGTCCCATTTTGCTTCATGGAAAATTTTGAAAAAGGCATATTTTCATATATATTTATTTATTTTTTTCGACTTTTTTTCACTGCACATATTGTGCTATTTTTGGGCAACTTTTGAAGTGCCTATTGGCCAGTGCTTGTGTTTCTAAACTAGACCTTGTGTAACGCTCTCCTGCAATGAGATATAACATAGTACAGCACCTTGTTACATTTATACCATATTGGATTGGCTTTGGCTGTCGTTTGAGAGTAGAAACTGCTCACGAGGCCGCTGGATCTCCATCTACAAGGTTCACTGAGAATTAATTTTTTTGGGAAAGTTTGGGAACATTCACTGGTTATAGGATTTGCTGTTTCCACTGCCGGGAGTGGAGAGACACGGCATGAAAGGCTCCCATTCAGAGCAGTCTCTATTTAGTCTGGGCACGCTCACACTCTCACAGAATGCCAGAATGAGACAGCCCGTGCTTGTGTTTATACTGCTTCATTAACCACCTACCTGCTGATCCGTTAACTGTTCACTGCCCATATCCCATCTTTTTTTAGTGCAATTTCTCATTGTTATCCCTACGGCAGTTCATGTGGAGTGCATGCCGTGTGATTGGCACAGAACATAAGAACGCGGCGATTCGATTTGCTGTTTCACAGGTTCACGCCAAACTACTACTACAGGGAAATGCAGAAAAACGCATTTGATTTTTCATTGTTAAAAACAACAAATCAGGACATTATCCTGCACAAAAATGTGTTTCATGCCCAGTTTGAGGCTGTCATACAAAGCATGGGGTGCTGCATAGGTCCCTATGATTAAAGGGGTCGTTCACCTACTTTTAGTATGATATAGAGATGGATATTCTGAGACAATTTGCAATTAGTTTTCATTTTTTATTTTTTTTTTTTTTTAGTTCTTTAGCTTTTTATTCAGCAGCTCTCCAGTCTGCAATGTCAGAAATCTGGTTGCTAGGGTCCAAAATACCTTGGCAGCCATGGATTGATTTGAATAAGAGACTGAGAATAGGAGAGGCCTGATGGAAATAAAAAGTAGCAGTAACAATACATTTGTAGCCTAAGGGTAAGGGCACACGCGAAGATGGCGACAAATCTCCACTTCTTCAGAAGACTAATCTCCCCAAACTGCCCCCTGCCGGCTAGAATCAAAATAACCAGAAGGATGACACTCAGCGGGCTTTATTTTCTGAAGTCGCAACTTCGGGCGACTGCAGAATACAGATCGCACAGATTGCTGGAGATTTACATTGTAGCCGGCGGGAGGTAGTTCGGGGAGATTAGTCGCCCGAAGAAGAGGATATTTGTCGCTGGGTAACCTCCCCGAATCTGAGAGTGTCTCTGCCCTTACAGAGCATTTGTTTTTTTAGATGACCCCCCTTTTAAAGCTGCAAAGATCCAGAAGAAGAAGAAGAAGAAGAAGGTGAATAACTCAAAAGCTATTAAAAAAAAATTAAAAGTTGCTTAGAATTTGCCAATTTATAAAATACTAAACGTTAATCTGAAGGTCGAACAAACCCTTTAATACTGACCTGAAATGATTATTAAAGTACTACTCATAGACAATGATGGACATAATGCAGGCAAGGGTCTTGTGTGTCCAATAGGTGCAATCTATGTTATCTCTTTGGAAGCAGGGGGGCAATACATATATATATATAGGAGTCATGCTATTTTGCTTCATTAAAGGAACACTAAACCTTATTGTTCTGCACTGCTCACCCATACTTTACTCACTTGCTGCTGGACTACAAATCACAGCATTCGTCAACTCATTATCAAGGTTAGGCATGATGGGAGCTGTAGTTTAGCGCAGCAGTTTTATATTCTTCATGTTTTATTGCTCTTCCCCCAACTTCGCAGCTCATAAGAATGCAAAATAATCATCCAATGAGAATCCATCCAACTCTGATTGCAGTGTATTATATTGAAGCTCAAATGACGCATAATCTTGTATGTAAGACAACCGCAAGAGGGCTGGCATTCAGCATTCTCATTGGGGAATTTTCTTGCATTTATAATAATGGTTTTAATAAATAGAACTCTCATTGATGAACAGTAACACCAAAAAATTAAAGTGTTTTAAAGTAATGAAAATATCATGTAGTGTTGCCCTGCACTGGTAAAACGGATGTGTTTGCTTCAGAAACACTACTATAGTTCATATAAACAATCTGCTGTGTAGCAATGGCAGAAATTGAAAAAAGATACAGGATAAATAGTGGATACCAGATAACACCATTATATTCTACAGAGCTTAGCTGCCATCTGCTGTATAACCTGAGCCTTTTCTCCTGTGAATGGCTGCCCCCATTGCTACACAGCAGCTTCTTTATATAAACTATAGTAGTGTTTCTGAAACAAGCACAGCAGTTTTAGCAGGGGTGATCCGCCAATGGTATCGCCAGCTAGGTTTCCACAAAGCCGATCCTGGTGCCTTTAAGAGCTGAATTTCCGTTTTTTAAACTGGAAATTCGGCTTTACTAGGGCGAGAGAACGCAATTGCGCTCTCTGCACTAGCGTTGCTGCCTCCCCCCGGAAATGGATTCGGGCTGGGGGGGGCGGCATTACTGGAGCTGCCTCAGGCGGCAATATACACAGGAACGGCGCTGGTTTTAGGGCAGAGACACACGCTCAGATTTGGGGAGATTTAGTCGCCCGGTGATAAATCGCCTCTTCTTCAGGTCCACTAATCTCTTGAAACTGCTTCCCGCTGGCTAGAATCTAAATCGCCAGCGAGATGGCACTCGGAGAGCTTCATTTTCTGAATTCGCCCGAAGTTTCCTGGTGAGGCAACTTCGGGCGACTTCAGAAAACAAAGCTCTCCGAGTGCCACCCCACCGGTGATTTAGAGTCTAGCCGGTGGGAGGCAGTTCGGGGAGATTAGTCGCCCCCAAGAAGAGGAGATTTGTCGCTGGGCCCTTACCAGTGCAGAGCATCACTGCATCCTATTTTAAACATTTTTATTTTTCGGTTACTGTTTCTTTAAAGGTTAAGTAAACCTTTAAAATAAATTAATGTAAAATTGATGAGGGTGCTATTCTAACCACTTTTTTCATTTACATTCATTATTTATTAATATTTTATTCCAAGATATTAAAGGATATTTGCACTGTTGATATGAATGACATTTGTTACAACAGCGCCACCTGCTGGTCATTTTCCCACCAGTCTGACCAGCAAGTAGTCAAGGAAGTTGTCAGGAGAAAGAAAGAGGCTGCTCTGATGTTCTTCTGCTTAGGAAAGATGTGAGAAAAAGTTTTCTAATATTATTCCTAAGCAGAAGAACATCAGAGCAGCCTCTTTCTTTCTCCTGACAACTTCCTTGACTACTTGGTGGTCAGACTGGTGGGAAAATGACCAGCAGGTGGCGCTGTTGTAACAAAATCCATTCATATTAACAGCACATGTATCCCTTAATATCTTGGAATTAAATATAAATAAATAAGGAATGTAAATTACAAAAGAGCTTAGAATAGCACCATCTTCAATTTTACAATAACTTATTTTAATGGTTTACTTACCCTTTAATTGTTTTCCATGTGTTATTAAGGTTTTTCCCAATTGCTCTAAAAAAAGAAAAACTAGGGACACAGTGGGGCATCTTTACAGCTAGGTTTAGTGTCCCTATAATGATGAATAAAAGACTGCTGTCATTTTTCCATGTAGATGGCGAGAGAGTGGAGAGCACAGACCATGCCCGTAAAACAGGACAGGCCCAGGCTTTCCTTGCTCATTCTCAGGCTGGAGACTCTAGTGAGGAAGCTCCAACGGTAAGACCTCGATTTATATTACATGAAAGACAGGACAGGTTATCGTTTCTTACACTCATATCCAATAACTCTGCAGTACGATGCTCTGGCTTGGAAGAGAGAGCGCCGATGGAACCCCAGCGAGAGACAGCTTAACCTTACAGACATCCCTCTGCCCTGGGATCAGAAGGTTAGTGCTTTTTCTCTATGTTTCACGATGGAGTAGTGAAATGTAAAGCAAATACTGCAGACGGGCAGATACTGGTAATGCAATTATCTCTTCTTTGTCTCTTCCCGTGGGTTTTCCTTCCATTTGGTTTTCCTAAAATAGAAGATAAAGTAGTAGGGCACAGCTTTCTATGTTTAGAGAACATTCCCTTTTCAGCGTTTTCATCCTGTGAGTATATGAGAATATGTTGGGCTATATAATAATATGGCGAATAATGTATCCCCTATTGGGAAATTTAAGGATATTAAAAGTTACCAATGAGTTTTATGGCCAGTGGGTAATGTGCCCAGTGTCAGGGGCCCCAAGCATCTAACCCAACACCATTCCTCATCCTTCTTCTCTCGTGTACCTTTAACCTTCTCCTTGTGGGCACAGTCAGGGGTAGGGTGTGTGCCTACAGTTCAGGGTTGGCAGTTTTCCAGCCAAATTGGGCAACTAATTTAAAGCCCAGGTGGTTTTTGAGGCAGAGACACACACATCGATTTGGGGAGATTCCTCGCCCGGCGACAAATCTCTTCTTCGGTTCGACTAATCTCCCTGAACTGCCTCCCCTGCCTTCCCGCCATGTAAATCGATGGCGGGATGGCACACAAAATGCTTTGTTTTCTCATGAGGAAGGTTTGGGCAACTTTGGAAAACGAATCGATACAAGTGCCTTCCCGCCGGCGATTTACGTTCTAGCCTGGAAGACAGGGGAGGCAGTTCCGGGAGATTTGTCGCCGGCGACTAATCTCCCCGAATCGCAGTGTTTGTCTCTGCCCTCAAAAACCACCTTGGCTTTAAATGAGTTGCCCAATTTGGCTGGAAAACTGCCAAACTGGCAACCCTGAACTGTAGGCACACACCCTACCCCTGACTGTGCCCACAAGGAGAAGGTTAAAGGTAAAGTGCCTTCCTGCCGGCGATTTACGTTCTAGCCTGGAAGACAGGGGAGGCAGTTCCGGGAGATTAGTCGCCTGAAGAAGAGGAGAATTGTCGCCAGGCGACTAATCTCCCCGAATCGTTGTGTGTGTCTCTGCCCTGAAAGTACAAACTAGCCACGGATATGGATTTAGGCCACATTTTGGGCTATGTACTCCCGTCTCCCGTCACTCTTAAAGATTCTCGCGTTTTTCAGTGACTTTTTTCAGTTTCAGACAATTTTGGGGCAAAAATCTGCTGGCCACCAAAATGTCTAGAGGTTGACCTGTTTTACCAATATTTATTGAATTTATTGAAATTATATTATATTGTATTAGGACCTTATGGGGCACCTATACCTCCTCCCCCCCCATAGTTTGAATCTGTCCCATTTTGCTTCATGGAATATTTTGAAAAAGGCATATTATCTTATATACAGTATTCATTTATTTTATTTAGACTTTTTTTTTCACTGTACAAATTTTGCTATTTTTGGGCAACTTTTTTTTTTTTTAGAAGGTTTTTCTCTATTTGTTTTATAAACAGAGAAAAAGAAAACATTGGCAAAATATTAAACAATTTTTAATTTACATTGCGTCAAAGTCATTATACCCAATTTACAGGCTAGTAAAGAACTTATACATCCCTCAGTTCTCATCATGTCACATCTTGTTTAATTGCCGGCGCCCGAGTCCCACCACGGGCTCCATATCTTGTCAAATTTACGGGCCATACTTCTAGCTTCATGTGCTTAATCAGAGGTGTTACGGCATTGACTAAATTTATCCAGGATTCTCTCGTGGGGGGTGTGAGGCCCATCCAGTGCATAATTATATTTTTCTTTTCGTAATACATTAATGCCCTAAATCCCATCCTTGTATGGTTAGTAGGTACTAATTGATCTACTACCCCAATAGACATACCGTAGCAGTGATCCCCAACCAGTAGCTCGCGAGCAACATGTTGCTCCCCAACCCCTTGGATGTTGCTCTCAGTGGCCTCAAAGCAGGTGCTTATTTTTTAATTCCTGGCTTGGAAGCAAGTTTTGGTTGCATGAAAACCAGATGTACTGCCAACCAGAACCTCATGTAGGCTGCCAGTCCACATAGGGGCTACAAATAGCCAATCACAGCCCTTATTTGGCAGCACCCAGGAACATTTTTCATGCTTGTGTTGCTCCCCAACACTTTTTACATCTGAATGTTGCTCACGGGTGAAAAAGGTTGGGGACCCCTGATCTAGTGCATATATCATTGTCTCTCTTCCCCATAGCCATACGTTTTACCGGGGTTGTATAAAGTTGGTGGAAAACGTTATACTGAATCAGCCTGTCTTTGTCATTGGTATTAGAGTATATTTTTTCTGGGGCTTCCTCCCAGTCCTCCTGGGTAAGTATTTGTAACTGCCATTTATTTCGGGCTGTATGGAATGGGGGAGAGATACTGGCTAAAAGGTTATGGGATAATTTGGACACCGGATTTGTAGGTTGTTCTATTGAAAGGGAGTCTTCTTGTGCCAGTGTGTTCAACGTTGGGGAGAGTGTTCCAAATTGGGCCAATTTGAAAATATCTAAACAGGGGTAAACTCCCAGGGGAGCATTTGGTTTTGAGTTCAGGGTATAAAACAAAATTATTGTTTATCAGAAGATCCCCCAAGTATTAAATGCCCCTTTGTGGCCAATAGAAAAAATCCTCCAAATTACGGAAGTGTGAGACGTTTGTATTACCCCACAGAGGACGTCAGGCGAATTGATTCTTTTTTCAGGTATTTCACCCCTTGACACCAAGCTCTATGGCAGGCATGTCCAAAGTCAGGCCCGGGGGCCAAATGCGGCCCGTTTTCAAATTTACACTGGCTCTCAGCCTCCATCATGAAATGAATAATAATGCGGCCCGCCAGCACAATGCAGGAATCACGTAGCCGTAGCAGTAATATTAAGGCACATTAGTGAAATGATCTGCCACTTGGTCTATACTGCTGCCTGTGTGCTGAAGGTGTTCGTAATAGACACGTAGTGACGCGCCGCTCTCGCATACTTTTTTAGGACTGAAGGTGTCTATAGACGTATTGACGTGCCAGTACTGTAAACGTAAGAAGTCTTCGAGAGCAGCGCGTCATTACGTGTCAGTACGGATCTATTACTAACACCTTCAGCTCACAGGCAGCAGTATAGACCAAGTGGCAGATCATTTCACTAATGTGCCCAAATATAACTGCTACGGCTTCACGATTCCTTGTTTAAATTAGTTAAATGAAGTTAATGGTTCAAAGAATGTCAGGCTGAATGGTCGGCCCCCACACATTTTCACCTCACCAAATCTGGCCCTCGTTGCAAAAAGTTTGGACACCCCTATGGAGTGTGGTAATGGTGTCTGGGATATCCCCTACATTAGAGAGTTTACGATAGGTTCGATTTTTTAGGCCTTCTAGCGATCCTACTATATTGGCTTGCAAAACCATATTAGGATTATATGGGTCAGGATGGTACCACCAATGTAAGTAGTAAATTTGGGAAGCCAGATATTATAGTTGCAAGTTAAGTAATGCTAGCCCACCATCTTCTTTGTCAGCTCAGTGGTGGAACTACCGGGGGAGCAGGGGGTGCGAGTGGGCCATGGTCTGCACCCCCTCAGGGCCCCCCGGCAGCCTGTGAGCCACTGACAGGCAGTACGGAGGGGGGTGGGGCTGCGCGTCACGCACCAGGGCCCGCCCCCCTCCAGTTACGCTACTGTGTCAGCTGTAAGTTTCACCCAGGCAATTCTCGACACTTTATGGTTATTTTTGTTCTACTTTTGAAGTGCCCTTTTGGCTGGTTTTGTAGCTGACTTTGGCTGGTGGAGCCGGCCTGGGTCGACGGGGACCACTGGATTTTTTTGGTGTACCACCGGGTCAGCCCAATGCTGAATGTACCTCTGCCAATTGGAGTCCCACAAGTTACACTCTCTTAAGTTGCAGGGTTTGTTTTCAGTTTTCACCACTGATTTGGGGGGTATGATGGGAGCTATGGTGGGACAAAAAAAAAAAAACATGAAATTCAACCTTTTTCCCTAACAAAATCTACTTATATGCTAGTTGATCATTTGTGTAGTGCACACCAGTTCTGGGCCAAGGCTTCAGGGCGGCCAACACTAGCCCATCCCAACATCTAAAGCACATGCACCTCCCCAGCAAGCGAGGACCCCTCCCTTGCTTGCCCACCGGGACCACAAATTCAGGCGGCTGGGACCGTTGCTGATGAAACCCTGTCTGTGAAACATCTTTTACTCACTCACAGGCTTATCACAGTTACAGCAAGTGCTTCTATTATTGTAAAAAGGAATAAAAAATGGCACCCCTCCGAATTCCCAGTCGTAGCAGAACTCCAGGCTGTTGACTGTTTCCAGCTGTAGGACGCCCAACTGAATATTTTCCATTAGCTGAAGGTTTCTCGTCTAGCCCGAGCCATAGTGAATTCTTGGATGTAGCTTTGTTTTCATTCATTTCTATGGCAGCTCCTAGTTCTCCTTTGAGATTCTTACATGTTCATCTGGGCAATAGGCAAGTGTGTAAAGAAGTGAATATTCCCTTCAGATCTGTATATTATATTGGAGATGTAAAGTTACTGATAATAAGCTTTAATTCTACTTACACTTTGTATTTATGCCAACCCTGACCATGATTTTTTTGTTGTCCCCCATCTTTTGTGGAACCCACCCACTCCTTCCACCCTTTTTCTCTCCTTCTCTCCAAACAGAATAAAGGCAAAGTGAACCTCCATGTGTTTGAGGACTGGTGTGGGGGATCCGTCATGCACTTAAAGACTAACCTGCATTTCCCCTTGTACCCTCATGTGAGTGCCACCTTTTAGTCCTGCCCCAAACACTCAACTGGCTCTTGCTTCAATACTTGTACTTTTTGGCATCCACAGACTCGAACCACCGTCACCAAGCTTGCGGTGTCACCCAAATGGAAGAACTACGGGCTGAGGCTGTTTGGTTATATACACCCTTACAAAGATGGTGAGTTTGCTCCTGTACATAATAGAGTACAAACTCTAAAATGATTTGTGTCAACTTTCAAATTGGGGTCACTGACCCCCGGCAGCCATCAAACTTGTTTTCTTGTCATTTGTGAGGCTACAATTTTAATGTTATTTTTTTAAAATATTTAGGCACTCTGCTGTTCATTTTCCACTCTCTCATTTAAACCACTTCCTGGTTGCTAGGGTAAACTAGACCTTAACAACCAGAAAAAACCCCATAAATCTGTTACAATAAATTGTTTCACTGTCTGCATTATACGGAAAGTTAAAGTTTGTACAGTTTCCTACCCTTTCTGTTGTTTTTCTGCTTTATTCTTATTCTTGGACTTATTTCACAATCAGGTGACTTCCAGTTTGCAGTGGCATCAGAGGATAATTCCGAGTTCTGGCTCAGCAGTGAGGAGAGCCCATCCAGTGCCCAGCTTATAGCTTATGTAGGAAGGGTAAGTTGGGAGAATAGAGGTGGCTACTTATAGGGGTATTTGGCTTCTTCCAAGAGCACCTTTTGGCGGCTACTATATAAACAGAACTACCCTAAAATAACCAGGTACAAGTCAACAGAATAGGGCCTGGACCAACAGTACAGATAAAGGGAGAAGGCTCACTGAATTCCTGGACTGTATCTGAAACAATATCAGACATGTCCAGAATGAGCAAGACTGTAAATCCGCAGAGAGAGCATAGTCTACACCAAGGGGGAGTTGTTTTACTATAAAATCCTAATTTTCTAGTGAAAAAAAACTCAAAAATCTGCCCCAAAATGTCCAGAATGAGCAAGACTGTAAATCTGCAGAGAGAGCATATTCTACACCTAGGGGGTTATTTATTAAGAAAAAAATTGAGGTTTTTTTTACTATAAAATCTAAATTTTTTGTGAAAAAAACCCCTCCAAAATCCGCCCGAAATTTCCAGAATGAGCAAGACTGTAAGGGGGTTATTTACTAAACTCCGAATCCAAAAATCATGAAAAATGTGTGATTTTTTTTTTTTTTTTTTTTTATAAAATCAGACTTTTAAAAAAATCACAAAAAATGTTTCGGAATTTATTAAACCCAGAGGATGGAAAAGTCTGAATCAGAAAATCCGGCATCTCAGACCTGTCGAGGTTGCATATAAGTCAATGAGAAGTCCCGAAGATATCCTGATCTGTGATGGGTTTCATGTAATACCCAGAAGCTTTCAGAGTTTTTGGGTGAAAATGCCATAAAAATCGTGAAAATCGGATGAAATAAAACGTGAAAATCTGATTTTCGGGAAAACGGAAAAATAAATAAGTGTGAAAAACCCGAGCGGATTTGATGGAGTTTGTAGCAGAAAGTATTGAGATAAATTTGGACTTAACCCCCTTAATCTGCAGAGAGAGCATATTCTACACCTAGGGGGTTATTTATTAAAGTCCAATTCCAAAAAAAATTTAGTTTTTTTTTTTTTTTTTACTATAAAATCCAAATTTTTTGCAAAAAAAAAAAAAGTCAGATTTTTCTGGATTTGTTATACCCCGAGGATGGAAAAATTCAGAATCCGAAAATCCATCATCTCAGACCTGCTGAGGTTGTAAATAAATCAATCCCGAAGATATCCTGATCTGCGATGGGTTTCGTGGGAAAATCCAATAAAATATGGGTTTTTGAGCAGAAAATCTGTCTGAAACTTTGAGAATGAACAAGACTGTAATTCTGCAGAGAGAGCATATGCTATACCTTGGGGGTCCGGAGTCCGGAAGCTAAAAACTCGACAAATTCAAGGGTTTTTTTTACTATAAACTGTTTTTTTTGTGAAAATTTTGGGATTTATTATACCCTGAGGATGGAAAAATTCAGAATCCGAAAATCCGCCATCTCAGACCTGCTGAGGTTGTGTATAAGACAATGGGAGAGGTTTCGTGCTAAAATCCGATAAAATCTGAGTTTTTGAGTGGACAATGTCCAAAATGAGCAAAACAGTAATTCTGCAGAGAGAGCATATTCTACACCTACGGGGTTATTACCTACCTACATGTAGCTGTCCATCAGGCCCATGGGTCGGAGAGTGTAGCCAATCAGGAGAAAACGACTGGAGGTCTGATGATTTAAGCTGGAAATCTTTTCTTGTTTCCCATGTGTATTTCAGAGTGGCTCAGAGTGGACTGCTCCAGGGGAATTCACAAAGTTCAGTTCTCAAGTGTCCAAGCCAATCCGGTAAGAGCTTTCGTTTTTTTGTTTGTTTTTATCCTGAATCTGACTGCACCTCTCTGCATTATCCTGGGATTAACTCCATCCACACATTTGCTGCACCTGTGCCTTGTGCTGTAATATCATAAGGGCAACATGAAATATTATGTACATAGAATTCAAAACAGCTGCTCATCTTAGGGAAACAAAGACACTTGGAGAAAATAAGTTTATAACCATTTTATACCATTGCGTCTCTGAACTATACGTCATTAGTCCTTTCTACCCCCTTCTGCCCCTGCTCCAAGGAGTTGTTCACCTTTATATTAACTTGGGGAGGCACATTTATCAAAGGTCGAATTTCGAAATTCGTGACCGTTTTTAAAAACTTTCCTAAACTCCCATGAATTCGAGTTTTTTTGTCCAAATGCATTAGAGTAAGGGCACAGGGGCAGATTTGGGGAAATTAGTCGCCCCGGCAACAAATTGCCTCTTCTTCGGGGTGACAAGCTCCCCGAACTGCCTTCCCCAACCTTCCCGCCGGCTATTAAGAAATATCGACAGCGGGATGGCAGACTCGGCGCTTCGTTTTCCGAAGTCGCCTGAAGTTGCCTCAGGAATCGCGGAAAATTAAGCGCAGTGTGCCATCCCGCTGGTGATTTTTCATGCATTTGGGAGATTGTCGCCCCGAAGAAGAGGAGATTTGTTGCCGGGGCGACTAATCTCCCCGAATATGCCTGTGTGCCCTTACCCTTGGGCGTTTTTTCTTATGGTGACTTTTTTTCTCCAAATGCATTAGGGTCAGGGCACACCTGGAAATTCGGGGAGATTTAGTCGCCCGGCGACCAATCGCCTCTTCTTTGGGGTCACTAATCTCCCCAAACTGCTTCCCCATGGCTTCCATCTGCTTCAATGAAAAATGCCTGCGCCAATGCACTTTGATTTCCGAAATCACCCAAAGAAACCGAAGTGCAGCGAGTGCATTGGCGCAGGCATTTTGTTCATTGAAGCAGACGGAAGCCACGGGGAAGCAGTTTGGGGAGATTAGTCGCCCCAAAGAAGAGGCGATTAGTCGCAGGGTGACTAAATCTCCCGTAATCTCCAGGTGTGACCTTACCCTTAAAGTCAATGGATGTTTTTTTTCTTATGGCGACTTTTTTTGTCCTAATGCATTAGGGTTTAAGCACACGAGCAGATTCTGGGAGATTTAGTAGCCTGGCGAATAATCGCCTCTTCTGTGGGGCGACAATCTCCCCAAACTGCCTTCCCCTGCCTGCTATAATGACAAAACGCCAGCGCCAATGCAGTCGCGGCGCTTTGATTTCCAAAGTCGCCCGAAGTTGCCTCAGGGAGATTGTCTATGGGTGTTTTTTCTTATTGCCGTTTTTTTCGTTATACAGGTCATGGAACTTCAGAGTTCCATGACCTGTATAAAAAGACTCGGCCTTCGGCCTCGTGTTTTTATATGGTCGTGAAACTCCTCGGTAACTTATAATATCCTTATATTTTACAAGAGGGGGTACTTTATTCACTATATAATACACAAGAGCCATACATATCCTGTAAATTAAATCCTTATAAATGGTGCTTAGTGATGTCATTGGTTATAATCAGAGCTTAGTGATGTCATTTGTCACATGACTCACTGAAACTTGTGTATTATAATAAATAAAGTACCCCCTTTTGCAAAATATGAGGATATTAGAAGTCATTAGCGTTCCATGACCTGTATAAAAACACCTTCAGCCTTGTACTTTTATATGGTCATGGAACTCCTCGGTGACTTATAATATCCTTATAATTTACAATAGGGGGTACGGTATTCACTGTATAACTGACAATGACCATATGGGTGTTCTGAAATGGACTGGTACTTCAAAACAAATCCTAATTTGCCATTGACGAATAATGATGAGCACAGATGGTATTGTATATTTTCATGTAAATTAAATTGAGTTATGTTGTGCTTGCAAATTAATCCTTAGCAGCTCTCTATTGTGCAGAAACCAATTAGGCGTTTGCTTTTGTTCTTCTAATTGCACTTGACCAGTTCCAGCTTGTCTCTGATTGGTCGCGATGCCTTACAGAATTTTGTCTCTTCTCTCATAGGTTAATGAGCTCTCGGCGTTATTATTTTGAGCTTCTTCACAAGCAGGACGATCATGGTTCTGATCATGTGGAAGTAGCGGTGAGCATGCAAATAGTTTTTATACACCCCCCCGGCTCCTTTTAGACATAGGAATCGGACTTAAAGGAGAATTCAATCTGTAATAAAAAAAACTTCCCCCCTACCCTGGGTAGACCCCCCTCCCCCCAGCCTACCTGCCCCCCCGGGTAAATGCCCCTAATTTTTTACTCTCCCCTCCGTGCAGATTCTGGCCTTGGCATTCACGGGCTCCATCTTCTTTCTTCAGTCTTTTTTGGAGCATATGCATCTGGGGTAAATTTCCGAACCTGAACCGCTGCACATGCGCCGTGACTTTCGGCGCATGCACAGTGGTTCAGGACCGGAAATTTACTCCAACTGCGCATGCGCCGCAACTTACGAAAAAGACAGAAGAAAGAAGACGGCTGCCGTGAACTCCCAGGCCAGAATCTGCATAGAGGGGTGAGTAAAAAATTAGGGGCATTTGCCCGGGGGGAGGGCAGGTAGACTGGTGGGAGGAGGGAGGGGGGTCTACCCAGGGTAGGGGGGGAGGGTTTTTTTTTTTATTACAGATTGAATTCTTCTTTAAGAAAAAATACAATTTAGAAGGCGCACACCCTATATTAATTTTGGGGTGCTCATCCCATGGTGACTGCCCAAATGCCCTTAAACATAGATCAAATATAGAATATAAGGACCGCACACCCAATTATAAAAAGGCAAAAATGTATTTCATCAAAAAAACACACTTACATATTAGGTGTGGCCCTACGCGTTTCAACCACATAAGTGGTCTTCATCAGGGGCAAAGTCCATAAGTTACAGAAAAAGAAATAAAAGTTACAGAAAAAGAATAAAAAAGGCTGCCTTTCTTTTTCTGTAACTTATGGACTTTACCCCTGATGAAGACCACTTATGTGGTTGAAACGCGTAGGGCCACACCTAATATGTAAGTGTGTTTTTTTGATGAAATAAATTTTTGCCTTTTTATAATTGGGTGTGCGGTCCTTATATTCTATATTTAAATTCTCCTTTAAAGCAAGGGAGGGGGTTGTCTGTACTTTTTTTGTTCATGTCCCCTTTGGAGGTCACACCTTTCGAGAGGGCTCCCCTTAGCACATAGCAAGTTTACAGGTATGGGACCGGTTATCCAGAATGCTCGGGACCTGGGGTTTTCTCTAATTTGTATCTTCATACCTTAAGTCTACTAGAAAATCATGTAAACATTAAATAAACCCAATAGGCTGGTTTTGCTTCCAATAAGGATTAATTATATCTTAGTTGGGATCAAGTACAAGCGACTGTTTTATTATTACACAGAAAAAGGAAATCATTTTTAAAAATTCAGATTATTTAGATACAATGGAGACGGCCTTTCCGTAAGACGGAGCTTTCTGGATAACGGGTTTCCGGATAATGAATCCCATTCCTGCATTTGAAAATATTCTTGTATCAGCCATTTAACCGTAGCTTCGACAACAGAGCAAATAACTGTCCACCCCCTTATCCCGCTCTATTTGACATTTATTTAAAGGTTCCAGGAGAGGTCGCCAAACAAGCCGATCTTTCTCCCGATATTTCCACTAAAGGCAGGGCAATATCGGGCTAACTCAATCATTCAGACCTAGGGCCAAATGATTGGATAATAACGTTGGGAATGGGCGCAGAGGGGATAACTCATCAACTAGCCAATGTGGTCCTCGATTGAGGGAAGAATCAAACCTGCCCAATCAATATCTGGCCTATTGTTGTTGAGATATCGGTTGTGGAACACATACATAGGCAGTTAAGCTGCTGAATCTCTCTAAAAGACCCAAATTGTCAGCTTAAATCTGCCCATGTATGGCCACCATATATAATATAAGGCACTAAGTAACCAATAACAACCAATAGGATGTTTGCTTTTAAACAGCTGACCAGTAAATGCTACCTGCTGATTGGTTGCTATAGGCTACTGTACCTAGGCAAACTTAGTGCCTTTTATTACATAACCCCATAAGTGAATTACTTGGTAGTAATATCGTTACTTCTATCCTTGGAAACTGCTTTATAACAGAATAGCAGCAATGATCCGGGACTTCAAACTTGTCACAGGGGGTCACCATCTTGGAAAGTGTCTGTGACACTCACATGCTCAGTGGGTTCTGATTGGCTGTTGAGAAGCTAAGCTTAGGGCTTGTCACTAATTATCCAGCAGAAAATGAGCTTCCCTGGCTGTAATATAAGCTGATGCTACAGGTTTGCTGATTATTCAATTCTGATGCTAATTGCACTGGTTTCTGTGCTGCCATGTAGTAATTATGTGTATTAATTACTAATCAGCCTTATATTGTGACATTTCTATTCTATGTGTACTGTATATTGTGAGTGGCTCCCTAAGCTCAGTAAGTGACAGCAGCACAGAGCATGTGCAGTGAATCAGCAGAAAAGAAGATGGGGAGCTACTGGGGCATCTTTGGAGACACAGATCTTTACTGCTAAAGGGCTGTGGTTGCCTTGAGCTGATACAGAAGCACAAAATATCATGTACAACATTTCTAGCTACTTCTTTATTTAGGCTTTAGTTCTCCTTCATCCATTCCCATCTAACATGCTGATTTATACTCTATTTCCCCAGTGGCGTTTGTCCCTTCCAGGCATGAAGTTTGAGATTGTGGATTCAGCCTACTTATCCCTCTACACAGGTTCGACCCCTAGTATTGATGTTGTGCTGCAGCAGCGGAGCTGGAGAACACGTTATTGAATGTCAGTTGGCCTTTGCTTTTTTCAGATGAGACGGCTCACAGAATGAACGAGGTGGCTCACATCCCACGCACTCTTTCCAGCCGCACCAGCCACCGCTGGGGAATGGACAAAGAGCAGCCTGCTGCCGACATGCTGATGGAGGACCCCCGGGATGATTTTTTTATGAGTGAGCATTTTAAAGAGTAGGGATTCCCATATCTTAATACAGATACATATGGAATTAAAGGAGAAGGAAAGGCTAAAACTAAGTAAGCTTTATCAGAAAGGTCTATATAAATACACCAGTAAACCCTCAAAGTAATGCTGCTCTGAGTCCTCTGTCAAAAGAAACAGCACATTTCTTTCCTTCTATTGTGTACTCATGGGCTTCTGTATCAGACTTCCTGTTTTCAGCTTAAACCTCCAGGGCTAGGGCTTGAGCATGCTCCGTTTGCTCCCTGCTGTGATCTGAACCCAGAGCTATGAGTGAGCAGGGAGAGACTCAGGCAGGAAGTGATGTCACACTAAGCTAATATGGCAGCTGCTATCCTAAACAAACCGAGAGCTTCTAGAGCTGTTAACTCAGGTATGGTAAAGCATTCTGCCGAATATATATAGTCATATAGCTTGCACTATTGCAGCTAATCTATTGTCAATAAACTGCTTTTGGTAGGTTTCCTTCTCCTTTAATGTTCCATGCATCCTATAGTAGAAGCTATGTTCTATTTGCTATGTTTATGTTTGTTCACAATAAATCTGCTATGTGTTGCCTAATACATATGAGGGGTCATTTACTTAGAAGAAGTCAGCTGCAAAATGCAAATTTTGGACAGGGTTAATATAATATTTACTTTATGTGTGTACCATGCATTAACCCAATAGCTTGTCATTTATTCCTCAGCACCGCTGATTGAACAATCGAGAGTGGAGAACGTTCTGGTCCCCTGCGCATATAACCCTACATACGTAGTAAAGGATTTCCCAATAGCACGATACCAGGGCCTGCAGTTTGTAAGTTTTAATTCTTTGCATGCAAGTACTTTTTTTTTTTTTTAATAAAAAATGTATCTACCGTATATACTCGCGTATAAGCCGAGATTTTCAGCACCCAAAATGTGCTTGAAAATCCTACCTCGGCTTATACGCGGGTCAGCTGCCTTACCGGTAAATTTGTAGCGATGAATCCCCCTCCAAGCCGCGAAGAAAGAGCAAACCCCGCCTAGACCTGCCCCACGTGATAGCTTTGTTGAACTGCGCATGCGCGTCTCTTCCGTGATTCGCGAGTGCGCGCACCGTCTTCTCTAGTCCCGTGCGCGCAACCGTGTGTGAGCTACGGTTCTCGACGTCTCCTTTTGGCCTTCCATGGGTCAGGGCAGCCGGAATCCAGGTTTCCCAGCGCCTTAAGCAGAGACCATCATGTTGAGCAGCAAATCACAGAGCCGCCGTTGAGTGATCCTCCTGGGCCAAAGCCCTAACACCTTCCCCCGGAGGAGCCATGGCTGAGCAGACGTACTCCTGGTAAGCGAGGCTGCGGGTGAGGAGGATGAGGGGGGAGGGAACAGGCCAGTTGAGACGCGCTGTGTTTGTTATGGGCACTTGCCGTATATACGGTATATCTCTCAGTCTGAATTGAACTTGAACTTGTTAAGGGTTATTTTAAGGGTTATTTCCTGCTTCGTTTGCTCATTTCTCGGGCCAGGTAATACATTTCAGTGATGCAGTGATCATGGCTTGATTTTTAACTGACTGTTTGATATTTCTGAGACTTTTCTGAGTTGTGTCTAGGCTTATACGCGAGTCAATACGTTTTTCTGGTTTTCATAGGTAAAATTATGTACCTCGGCTTATACGCGGGTCGGCTTATACACGAGTATACGGTAATATAGTTAGTTAGCCAAAAATGTAATGTATAAAAGCTGGAGTGTCTGATGTCTAACATAATAGCCGGAACACTACTTCCTGCTTTTCAGCTCTCTAACTCGGAGTTAGTCAGTGACTATAAGGGGGGCCACATGGGACATAACTGTTCAGTGAGTTTGCAATTGATCCTCAGCATTCAGCTCCATTTCAAAAGCAACAGTTATAACCCATGTGCCCCCCCCTCAAGTCTCTGATTGGTTACTGCCTGGTATCATCAGTGGAAAGCAAGAGAGCTGCAAAGCAGGAAGTAGTGTTCTGGCTATTATGTTACACATCCACTCAGATTTTTGGCTAACTAACTATATTAGAAACATTTTTTTATTTACCCGGTTTTTATTTTTATACTGAACAATTGCTTTAAGAATTTCATACAGATTTTCTGTTCTCTCGTCCTAGGTGTACCTCACCTTTGTATACCCGAATGATTTCACCCGCCTCACTCACATGGAAACAGAAAACAAATGCTTCTACCGAGAGTCCCCCCTATACTTAGAAAAGTAAGTTGACCCTACTTCTTGCTTCTTTCCGTTTGACTTGGGCGTCTGTTTTCCACCCACCCCACTAAAACATGAACCCAATCTTTGCTTGCCCCATTTTTTACTGTCTTTTTAAAGGGGAAACCTAAATCTCTCTGCTTTCTTTAATAGGTTTGGCTTTTACAAGTACATGAAGATGGACGATGAAGAGTCTCCTCAAGTACCATTCCTGTTCTTCAATCGCCAGCGTAAGTACAAGGAATCTCTCCGGTCCCATTCCCTTCTAGCAAGTCTGGTGTTCACAACTTTTTATATAGAACAGGAACGGCTCAACTCTCTCTGAGATCTGATTCCACAGGATCAGAGGATTCTTTAGACAGGTTGTTAAAGGACCAGTAACATGAAAAAATGAAAGAGTACACTTCATGATATTTTCATTACTTTAAAACACTTTTGGTGTTACTGTTCCTTTAAATTGTTTAAAAACTTTCCTTTAAAGTAGTTTTTACTGCCATGTGCCCACTTAGGGTATTACACAGGCCAACAGGGTACGTTAATATCTCTGATTCGTATGAACAATTTCCCAACTCCACTTAGGCTCACAGTGTTCTGCAACCTCACCTGGTCCTATTGTAAAGTGATAGAAGCACAGATAATATCGTACGAAACAAATTTTCATCCGATATTCGGTGCATGTATGGTGGGAAATGAGCCGACCGTTTTCGGCAGAAGACTTGGGTATCGGTCGGTTCGTCGATCGGGCTGGACGGAAAATTTTGATCGGGCGCCTTAGAAGGGACCCAAACATCGGCCATTGTTAGTGCCAAATCGTCAGATACAGGTAGAATTCTAATGTTTCTATATGTATATCTGACCATTCAGCTCTACACGTGTTTATTGAAATGAACAATCTTTCTTGGAAGGATCTTTTCCAAGAAAGATCGTAATTGTTATGTCTATGGCCCCTTTAAGGGTTGTCTCTAAGGGGTAGTTGGGCTCATGGAGGGAAATGGTTTGTTCAAGTTTAGGGACAGATTGTCGTGGTTTTTTATCAGATATGTCTGGGTTAAAAAAAAAAAAAAAAAATATATATATATATATATATATATATATATATATATATATATATATATATATATATATATATATATAACAAACAAGGGAAAGTTGTGCTCACCACTATTTTTTAAAACCATTAGGCACCCCCGCCTAATGGTTTTAAAAACTAGTGGTGAGCACAACTTTCCCTTGTTTGTTATAGTTATACAGGAGCAGTGACCAGCTCCATGTTGTAGCTCCCACCCTTCCCAGCTAAAGTCAGGTGATCCCACTGGTGGCCAATAAAAAGGCAGCCAAGTTTGGGAGTTTTACTTTGAAAGCAGCAAGTAAGTTGCAGGTAAAACGTATAATGAAGCAATAGAGTTCTTAATGAATCAGATAAAATTAAGCGTAGGACTGGCCAGATATGGGATGACTGTGATGTACCGTAGTTGTTCAGCTTAAATATATTGCAATATATGGACAAACAATCCCTGTTTTGTTTAAAGGGTAAGGCATTTTTCAGTAGCAGTATGCACAAAATGTCGCTGTCTTAAATATATTGATAATGGGTTGAGTGCAGAGGACCTCTTGTTTTTGACTATATATATATATATATATATATATATATATATATATATATATATATATATATATATATATATATATATATATATATATATATATATATATATATATATATACCGTATATACTCGCGTATAAGCCGAGTTTTTCAGCACCCAAAATGTGCTGAAAAAATTGACCTTGGCTTATACGCGGGTACCTCTTGTAGATGAAATACGGTAGGAAGGCTGCCTCACCAGTAAATTTCAGGAGGCGCCACCCCCCGAGTCCTCAGCCCGAGTCCCTGGAAGCCCCACAGCTCGAGCAGCAGCCGGACGCCCCGCTCGCGTTTCCCCGCAATTTAGACCCGATCCCCGGCTGCCTCTGCCTTGTGCTCCCGGCCGCCTCCCCTCTCTCTGCTCAGAGCCATATCTGCGCAGCTCTCTCCGCTTCCGCCGGGAGCGTCTGTGTCTCTCCGCGGCTCTTCCCTCGTCTCCAGCTGCTGCCGCCGGGTCTCACCTTCCGGCCAATGGGGGAGGAGGAGCCGGAGAGTCGGGGAGAGCGACCTCAGCAGCCCCAGCGCGGAACTGGCAGTCTGTGTCTGACACAAACAACTACCAGTATTAGAAACTTTCTCAGCTCTGCATTAACATACCGGTATGTTATCAGCCTTGTCATTATTGTGTGGGGAGTGTGTGTACGGTATATAGTGTATGATGGTGTGGGTAGAGAGTTTGTGTGTGTATATAGTATATGTGTGGGGAGTTTGTGTGTATAGTATGTGTGTGTGATTATTTTGTGGGAAGAGTGTGTGTGTGTAAAGTATATGTGTGTCTATGTGTGTATAATTGCTAGTGGAAAGTATATTTTGTCTCAGCTGAAAAATATCTGTAATATAAATCCACTGGGGGGGGGACAAATTTTCAGTGATTTCGTTTGCGCTGTAGTGATTGTAGCATAAAGGGTTTTAGTTGTGTCTAGGCTTATACGCGAGTCAATACGTTTTCCCAGTTTTTGTAGGTAAAATGAGGTACCTCGGCTTATACACGGTATATAAGCCGAGGTATATACGGTATATCAAATAGTTTCCAGATCAGCACTCCCTTTTTCAAGTCCTTTGAAACGTTGGGCATTGATCCTATGCAACAATAAAAAGATATTGTTTTTTCACAAAAGGGAGTGCTGGTCTGGAAACTATTTGGTATATGTGTATTATATATATATATATATATAGATCCGCAAAGGGAGGGGATCTTTTCTCATTTCTCTGCCTACTTCCTGCATCCCCCACTTACTACATCCATAGGATCTATGGGATGCAGAGCTGTATGTGCGACCATCTGTTCTCCTGCTGAATTCGCCTGTCGTCAGTTTGGGACTGATGGAAGCTTTATGCAAACCAAGTGCATAATAATCATCTGCCAGCTACTACAGACGAAGAGGATATGACAGTTTAATGCATTTTAATAATATATAAAAGTGCTGTGGAGATGTGTCAGCACTATATAAATGCCAGGAAGTAAATAAATAATAAATATCACCGTATACATTTACATTTTTACTAACAAAAATGTTTTTGAATATTTTTGGGATCCATTGCTATAGAGGGAAAATGTTAATATATATGCCTGAAACTGATCTCCTTTCCTAATGTCTGGGTTGTGTTGGACTCTAAACTTTTTGTTGGTGGTCCCATTTAAAGGGGAAGTAAAGTCTAAAACAGAATAAGGCTAGAAATGCTGTATTTTGTGTACTAAACATAAACATGAACTTACTGCACCACAAGCCTAATCAAACAAATGATTTATGCTTTCAAAGTTGGCCACCATCTTGTAACTTTGTTAAACATCTTTGCAAGACCAAGACTGTGCACATGCTCAGTGTGGTCTGGGCTGCTTAGGGATCGTCATAAATTATCAAAACAGCACAAGTCAATAATGTCTGCCAGAAGTCAATACAGCAAGAATAATAATAATCAGAATATACAGACTGCACTGGGCCCTGTGTTGTCATGTAATCTAATGTGGATTTTATCGTTTTTGTTTTGTTTGATACAATTTTTTTTCAACTCTGCAGAACCAGTGGCTGCAGCAAAATAATCCTCCAAATAGAATCCCAGTTTATCTGTTTAAATCTGGCTCCATGATCTTTGTCCCTGCAGCTGGATTGGAAACAGTAAAGGGGATGTAAAGGCAAAAATAAAATCCAATGCAAATCTCTACACAGTCGCCGACTGCTCTACAGGGAAACAAACAAAGCTGCTTGAGTTCTGCATGACTGGGAAGTAAGGCGGGGGCTCCCCCTGCTGTTCATAAGTATGATTGTTTCCCTGCAGAGCAGTTAGGGGCCGTCTGACAATTTCTATCCACAGCAGTAAATGAAGGGAGAATTTCACTGCATACAGTCAGGTTTCTTATAAAAACTGTACAGATCAGCAAAATGCTCCTTCATGCTGGAGATGCAGACAGTCTATACTATTTTGAATCTCGTTCATTTTTTCTCGCCAACTTTCCATGTAGTCCATAAATCCGCTCTGAAGAACGCAGTGGAACATGATGAATTAATGGTGTCCATCTCCCTGAATGTGCCGATATGTTCGCGGCACCGAATGTAACTGATTTGTTTTAACACATCCAATTTTTTTCAATTTCATGCTCTGCGGATCACATTGACTTGATCAGATGGAGTGCTGCCTTACAATGAGTAGAAACATTTTTTTCTGCGCCTCTTTATCTTGATGGGCTGCACAGCAAAAGCAACATAAAAAGCAAAAAAATAAAAAAAGAGCTTCCAAAAAACATCCAGGAAAGGATTGGCAATTTATAATATTTATGGGATTCAATTACCATACTATGTAATATCAGTAGCAGCTGAGTACAGCTTTAGGTGCCAAATGAAGCGGCATTGGGCTGTTTGCATCAGTTAACTTGTATGCCATTTCTCTTCCATAATCATTTCTGCATAGACAAAACCTTGTAATGGCAGCAGTCACTGGCAAATAATTGAGTCCAACCTTTTACTAAATCCTTGTAATGTCCATATGCCCATTTCCAGTCCAGAAGAATCCAAGTTCTAATCACACCCTCTTATTCAAGCACGACCGTCTGCAGAGAGCTAACCTTTTGATACTCTCATAGGCATCGATAGCATTCCACACCTTTGTAAAAGAATTGTCCGACAAAGAGACTTTCATGCTTATCTAATGGACCAGCCAAAGTGACAGTTGCACCATTTGGCCAATACGGGGCTGGCAAATTCATTTTGGCTCATTGGGTTTTATCACTGTTTGGAAGTGCTACCCGAGGCATGTCAAACTCAAATAAAATAAAGTAACTCAAAAGAATAATTAACATTTAGGAAAGGGCCAGACTAGGTGGATCTGCTGCTGCTGTCCTGATGGATGTACCTGCACCCAGAAGCATTATGTATTCCCGAGTGCAGGCAAACGCGGCAGGTATCGGCACAAAAAACGTGAGAGTTTGTCTCTGCCTGCGCCTGGATGGAGACAACGCTTCTGGATGCAGTCACAAGGTCAGGACAGCAGCAGCAGAGATACACAGGCCAACATTTGTCTAGTCTGGCCCTAGCCTTTGGAAG
Organism: Xenopus petersii; assembly: GCA_038501925.1. Classification (NCBI taxonomy): domain Eukaryota; kingdom Metazoa; phylum Chordata; class Amphibia; order Anura; family Pipidae; genus Xenopus; species Xenopus petersii. Next base: position 7,240,498 of record CM076679.1, read on the forward strand.
ATGGCACACGGGGACACACCTGAAACTGACAAGATAAAATTAGAAAGCTGGCTTAAAGGACATATAACCCCACCCACACACACACAAGTGTAATCAGTGAACAGCCTCTTTGAAATCTCTAGATAACTGCCACTCTGGTTGTTAAAAGGTTACCAGTAAGGCTGCAGCATCCCCGTAATCACTTAGAAATCCTTCCCCTCCTCTAATCCACTCTGCCCCCTCCCTCAGGAATTTGCTTTGGCTGTTGATTTATGAACATGCTCAGATTAATAAACCACACCCTCCAGGCTAACAGCCAATGAAGAGATCGCATTGTTGGTTCCCATAGAAACTCTGCTCTCCTAACCACCTCCCCTGAGCTCAGCTTTACCATTACAGTGCTCAACCCCAGCAGAACATATTATCAAATGTTGTTTTGTGTAACGTGCAACCTGCATTCTGCATTGCATGAACTTTACAGCATACATGTCCTGTTTGCACATGTCAATGTTACTGATGATGTGTCAGAGAAAAAAATGGCTGCCTGGTGAAAGCTGCTATTTGTTTTAGGAAAATGTTTTGGCGCTAGCAAATGGAAGGGGTAGATGCAGTACAAATGATATGGCTTGGGTGGGAAAGCTATGCCAAACTTATATACATGGTAGGAAAATGTAGGCTTTACATGTCCTTTAACTGCAGGAAAAAGCAAACTGCAACAAACAGGCACAATTATCGTTTTCCCACTGCCTTCCATTCTATTTAAATTGACAGATGTCTGGGATTCTTTTTGGAATGTAGAGCCGATTCCCCTTTTGCAGGTGCTAAGGATAGGGCCGGCCTGTGCCTGCCGACATTGGGACATGAGATACAACACAACACATTTTTAGATATGAAACTAGTAATGCAGATGCTGAAATTATATATATATATATCAGGTGATATAAAATATTCTCAGAGGCTGGGACCACATGCAGTTAAAAGTCAGAGAAGGATAGAAAAGTAATCTGGAGCGGACCACATGTGGGCCCCTAACCACCATGCCTGTATCATTGAAAACCATTTTAAACAAAGGTGTGTAAACCTTGTGTCCTTGGTATAGGAGCTGACTGGTGAGTTTTCTGTTTGATTTGAATATTAATCCCAAAATTCTCTTTCCATTTCTCCCCTTTCTCTGAGCAACAGCGTATTTATCTTTCATACAATTATCTTTTTAATTTCATTTTGCCTCCTTCCTCCTTTAGATTTCATGGAGGAAGATGACGATGAGGAGGAAGCACTGTTCGCTGGGAGTAAAATAAATCATAAGATAAAAGAAGAATTCCCTGGAGACCCCATGCCACCTAATACTGACCATACGGAGGACACTCATATCCCCATTAGTGAACCTCCTGGACTTACCTATAGAATAAATGCCAGCGCAGCAGCTCAATTACATGGTAGGAGCTTGAAGTGGGCATCAAGGGAAAATCCTAAAATTGTCCACAAAAAGAGGACTTTAATACCCACAGTGGAGGGACAAATTAAAAGACCTCAGCAAAGTCCCACAGATGGGACGTTAGACTTGAGACTGATAAAAGAGCCAGAAGTTTTAACCAGAGAACGTATGATAACTGGTAAGTCAAAGAATGGACGAAAGTCTGATGGAAGAAAAAGAGGCAAAAAGTCAGAGTTTAGAAACAGAACTCGAAAGTTAGATTCCCTAATGGTCGGTCCAAAAACAGAGTTCTCAGAAAAGCCAGAACTGTCAGAAGTCAGGCCCACTGAAGAAGGACGCTTAGAATCTGTTACCAGTGAGGCAATGCCTAAACAAAACTTGAAGGACACTTTACGAGTAAAAAATAAGCACAAGCCAGAGAAGGTGTATGTGACACGCCTGCTATCCAAAGTAAGAAAGTCCCAAAACCGACTCTTACCTGGGATGCTGCTGCATCAACCTAAACCCCGCCGCTCTCCTAGTCCTAATGCCCACTCGCATGCCCCCCATACTTCCAAAACTTCCCGTGGGGGCAGAAGGTCTAAGGCTTGGAGTCTACCTGATACTTCAGAACTGGGGCTTTTCAACTGGGAGGGACAGACTGAAAGGCCTGGAGTTCCAGTTCCAACCTCTTCTAGTCTACCTAATGGCCCTCCATCTCTTGGTATGTCTTCGGAAGCTCCTGCAGAAGTTCAGGAGCAGGATTACAGCTATGAGGAAGAGGAGCCTCGGCAACGCTGGCCAGAGGATGCGATCAACTGGCAACGCACTTTCAGCGTGGGCACTGTCGACTTTGAGATGCTGCGGTCAGACTGGAATGACCTTCGCTGCAACGTGAGCGGGAACTTACAGCTGTCAGAGGCAGAAACTGTTGACTTGGTGGCACAGTATATGGAGAAACTCAATGAGAAGAATGGTGGGTAAGTGGACTTCTTTCATTACATGAACTGATATCATGTAAAATAATGGAAACCACACATGGAAAATAGATATCAGAGTTCCTTGTGTAACAAGTACAAAGTATTGGTCCTTGAAAGCAATATATGTCTGTCTGTCTGTCTATCTATCTCTTTATCTCTGCTCCACTCTGATAACTGAGTCTCTTATCTTGCCAGTATATACACTTTGCTGCGTATAATCAATGTGGAGAAGAGGAGGGATTCTGCCAGAGGAAACCGTTACTTTATCGAGCTGGAGCTTCAGGAGCGCAGCAGCAGGAAAGTGAGATTGGCGGAGTATGTGTACCTGCTACTTCATCGTGGAACTGGAGGAGACAGCGATGAAAGCCCACCAGCAGAGATGCCAGAAATCTCTCCCAGCCCTCAGCTTCCCTTATACAGTAAACCAATCCTGTGCCGGCCTGTGAGTCTCAACTGGAATCCTCGGGCAACTGTGCATTTCGTAGTGCCAGGTAAGTGAGGCCAGAGGATGAAAAAGACACTGAAGGTGGAATTGGAGCTTTTAGGTTTGGTTTATGTAGTAATACCGGGCACAAGTGATATCCACCCTGATGGAAAGTTTTTTCTGTTTTGAAAAAAACAGAGATCCAACATGAGCAAATGCTATTTTGTCAAGACTAAGCCCAAATATGTGGCATCCTTGGGCAGAAAAGCCTTTATCAGTGATCCCCAACATGTTGCTCACCAAGCCCTTTGATGTTGCTCCCAGTGGCCTCAAAGCAAGTGTTGTTTTTTGGATTTCTGACTTGGAGGCAAGTTTTAGTTGTGTAAAGACCATGTATACTGCCAAACCGACCCACCTGTAGTCTACCAGTCCACATAGGGGCTACCAAATAACCAATTACAGCCTTTATTGGGCACCCCTTAGGAACTTTTTGTCATGCTTGTGTTGCTCCTCAACCTTTTTATATTTAAATCTAGTTCATGGGGAAAAAAAGGTTGGAGACCCCTGGCCTATATTAACCAAAGTGCACAGCCATATAGTAAAGCCAGCTTTAACTATTGTCTTAAAGGAGAACTAAAGCCTAAAAATAAATATGGCTAAAAATACCATATTTTATATAGTGAACTTATTGCACGAGGCTAAAGTTTCAGCTTGTCAGTAGCAGCAATGATCCAGGACTTCAAACTTGTCCCTATTGTGTCTTCTGACGTCCCATACATTTATTCGTCTCTGCATCTAATTGTTTTGAGAGTCGGCCCTTTTGTTCTGGTGGGTCCTGGGAGGCCCAGTGTGTAAGCGTACGCTTATACTGGCAGTTGGAGGTCTATTCTACACCCAGTAAAAAGAAACCAGAAGAAAGAACATTGAAAAGGTATTTGTTGTGAGTGCAGCTCTATTTTGCAATCTGTCCTCTAAGGACATTTTGTTTGAAAGCCTGAAAGTTCAGCCTCGGTGCCACCAAATGGAAGGACCAATTTAACTCAGCGGGAGTTTCCATGTAGAGCGATGCTGATTAGAACAGGGATACTTGTTTTCCTTCTCTTTAGTTTCTGCTTCCTATTTCAGTGTATTTTTGTCCTGCTGTTTTCCATTTCATTCTGCCCTTCTCTTACCCTTTTCATTTTTTTTTTGTCCTTTTGTTCAGTAAAGAATCAGGCCCGTTGGGTCCAGCAACTCATCTCAGACCTGGAGTTCTTGTACACAAACACTCAGGATGATCAATTCAATCTCATTCTGGTGGATTATGACAGCGAAGATATGGATGTAGAGAGGGCTCTGCGCATTGCTAAGCTACCAAGGTAAATAGGCTGTATATTTGTGTGACAGCCTTCACCCTGTGTATAAATTAGTGGTGGAAAAGAAGAAACCATAACCTGTGCCGTTATATGGGTTGTTATAGCCCTACATGATTAAAAGCAGTCGAAGTAGAATTTAATGGCCATGGGGTCATGTAATAAAAGGCTCAAGCGTAGTAACCTATAGCAGCAAAAAAGAGGCTGCTCTGATGTTGTTCTGCTTAGGAAAAAAAATAGAAAACCTTTCTCAAACTTTTCCTAAGCAGAAGAACATCAGAGCAGCCTCTTTCTTTCTCCTGACAACTTCCTTGACTACTTGGTGGTCAGACTGGTGGGAAACTGACCAGCAGGTGGCGCTGTTGTAACACAATTCATTCATATTAACAGCACATGTATCCTTTAATATTTTGGAAAAATAATAATTACAAAAGTGCTTAGAATAGCCCACTCATCAATTTTAAATTCACCTTTTCTTTAAAGGGATTCTGTCATGATTTTTATGATGTATTTTTTATTTCTAAATGACACTGTTTCCACTGTATATAATTCACTATACCATATAAAATGTCATTCCTGAACCAGCAAGTGTATTTTTTTTTAAGTTGTAATATTGGTGTGTAGGTGCATCTCAGGCCATTTTGCCTGGTCATGTGCTTTCAGAAAGAGCCAGCACTTTAGGATAGAACTGCTTTCTGGCAGGCTGTTGTTTCTCCTACTCAATGTAACTGAATGTGTCTCAGTGGGACCTGGATTTTACTACTGAGGGCTGTTCTTAGATCTACCAGGCAGCTGTTATCTTGTGTTAGGGAGCTGCTATCTGGTTACCTTCCCATTGTTCTCTTGTAAGGCTGCTGGGGGGAAAGGGAGGGGGTGATTTCACTCCAACTTGCAATACAGCAGTAAAGAGTGACTAAAGTTTATTAGAGCACAAGTCACATGACTGGGGGCAGCTGTGAAACTGACAATATGTCTAGCCCCAGATTTCAAAAAGAAATATAAAAAAATCTGTTTGCTCTTTTGAGAAACGGATTTCAGTGCAGAATTCTGCTGGAGCAGCACTATTAACTGATGCGTTTTGAAAAAAAAAAACAAAAACATTTTTTCCCATGACCGCATCCCTTTAAGTTTTACTTATCCCTTATGTTAATGTCATTTCGCAAACACAATAACACAGTGCATTTAGGGGAATGAAAAGTAGGGATGCACCGAATCCAGGATTCGGTTCGGGATTCGGCCAGGATTCGGCCTTTTTCAGCAGGATTCGGCCGAATCCTTCTGCCCGGCCGAACCGAATCCTAATTTGCATATGCAAATTAGGGGCAGGGAGGGAAATTGTGTGACTTTTTGTCAGAAAACAGGGAAGTAAAAATTTTTCCCTTTCCCACCCCTAATTTGCATATGCAAATTAGGGTTCGGATTCGGTTCGGTATTCGGCCGAATCCTTTGTGAAGGATTCGGGGGTTCGGCCGAATCCAAAAAAGTGGATTCGGTGCATCCCTAATGAAAAGTGAACTATATATATATATATATATACTTATTGGATAATGTTTGGAGGCCGCCCTGGGCAGAAAAAAATTACAGGCCCAACTTTGGGGAAGAGCAGCAGCAACTTTGCACCCATAGCCATGTAGTGATCCCCCCACTAGCACCTCTGTGTTTACTCACTTGCATTGCAGAACTGGAAGCATACAAGTAAACCCCAAGACTATCAGTTATGGGGTCTGCTGTATTCTAGTTGCACCACTGATTGGATCCCCAGGCACAGAAAACAGATCCCAAGGGCATCCGTCTTTGTATGACTTACACAAAGAGTTCATTTTCCCTGCAGAGAAAGAAGTGAAGTCTTTATTGTGCCTTTTTTATTTTTTTTTTATGTGAATAATACATTATAAATATATCTACAGGAATAGATAAATGGCATGGGATGGCTCAGGCTTTGATGATCACACTGCTTTTGTGCTCTAGAAGTCGCCTTTGATTCCATCTGCTCCTTTCAGTCTGTTTTGTGAGGCGATTCTCAATGGCACCAAAGCCTTTGCATTATAGTAATAAAGCAGCTTCTTCCCTGTTCTCTAAATAAAGAGTCTAGAACCAGTAAGCCATAAGCATGCTGGGAGTTATTTAGAAAATGGAGACCAGCCGTATAAAGCCGGCTATGAATAAGCAGTCAGTAGGTGAGAGCAGAGAGAATCATAATGTATGTTTTAAAGGAATTGTTCAGTGTAAAAAATAAAAAACGGGTAAATAGATAGGCTGTGCAAAATAAATAATGTATCTGATATAATGTAATGTATAAAGGCTGGAGTGAGTGGATGTGTAACATAATAACCAGAACACTACTTCCTGCTTTTCAGCTCTCTAACTCGGAGTTAGTCAGCGACTACAAGGGGGGCCACATGGGACATAACGAGGGTTGTCAGGTCTAATTTTCAAAACCAGCCACAAAACTAGCCAAGAGGCACTTCAAAAGTAGCCCAAAAATAGCACAATATGTGCAGTGAAAAAAAAGTCTTAAAAAATAAATGAATGTGAAAAATACGCCTTTTTCAAATATTCCCTGATTTGCTAATGTTTCCATGAAGCCCTTCACCAGGGGGGCCCAGGAGGTATAGGGGTCCCATAAGGCCTAATACATATACAATTTCAATAAATATTGGTAAAACAGGTCAACTTCTAGATATTATAGCGGCCAGCAGATTTTTGCCCCAAAATTGTCTGAAATTGAGGTAAGTCACTGGAAAATGTGAGAATGCTTAAGAGGGACGGGAGACTGGGCAACAGAGCCCAAAATACTGGTAACTCCCGACTTCTACACAAGTCAGTCCCATTGCATGCTGGGTATTGTAGTCTTACTTTCAACTTGGCAGTCGGCAAATTGTTAAACAAAAGCGACATTACCCAACATGCATTTGGAGAAAAAACTTTGGCTGGTTTTCCAAAGTACAAACCAAATCTGTACTTTGGCTAATTTGTACTTTCAAAACCAGCCTGGACTTTAAATTAGTAGCCCAATGTGGCTAGAAAACCCACCAACCTGGCAACCCTGGACATAACTGTTCAGTCAGTTCAGCATTCAGCTCAGATTCAAAAGCAACAGTTATAACCCATGTGCCTCCCCTCAACTCATTGATTGGTTACTGCCTGGTAACCAATCAGTGGAAAGCAAAAGAGCTGCAAAGCAGGAAGTAGTGTTCTGGCTATTATGTTACACATCCAGTCACTCCAGCCTTTATACATTATATTTTTGGATAACTAACTATATTAGATACATCTTTTATTTTGCACAGTCTATTTATTTACCCAGTTTTAATTTCTATACTGAACAATTCCTTTAAATGGAATGTTCATCCTTGGACAACTGTCCAATAATGAATTGAATTGATTGCCCAGGTACCACCTGCTTACGTCAATGGACCTCACTCAAGGCCTGAGACACAATACACAGCCATGAAGAACCACTTCTAATGTCTCACACAGGCAGATTCGGGGAGATTAGTCACCTCGCGACAAATCTCTTCTTCTTCGGGGTGACTAATCTCCCCGAAATGCCTCCCCTGCCTTCCTCACAAGGAAATTTCGTGCGACTTCAGATAATGAATCACTCCAAGTTCCGTTTCCGTCGGCGATTTGCATTTTAGCCAGTGGGAAGGCAAATTCGGGGAGATTAATCCCTGGCAACAAATCTCCTCTTCTTCGGGGCAACTAATCTCCCCGAACTGCCTTCCCATTGGCTAAAACTTAAATCGCCGGCGCGATGGCACTCGGAGCGATTCGTTTTCCAAAATCACCTGACGTTTCCTAGTGAGACAATTTCGGGCGAGTTAGGAAAACTAATTGCTCCGAGTGCCATTTCGCCGGCAATTTACATTTTAGCCGTCAGGAAGGCAGGCGACTAATCTCCCGAATCTGCCTGTGTGCCATGATCCTTACTTTTCTGGTTCTGCGTGGAATTGTAAATGAACCCTAAATGGAAGCCACAAAGACAGGTTACAAAATGCAGTTAGGCCTAAAACCACTCGTCTCACTCATCTCATTGATTAGGACTTTGTAGGGGGTTAAATGAGTGGATTGTTGACCCTTTTCCTTTTAAATGTTATGATTTCTAGTTACAAGTATCTGAAGAGAAGCGGAAACTTTGAGCGTTCAGCTGGGCTGCAGGCAGGTGTTGACACAATACAGGTAAGTCTATCATATAACAGTCTCCGTGGCATCCATTGGAAAAATGTCTTTAAAGGAGAACTAGACTCCAAAAATTAACATGGCTAAAAATGCTTTATTTTATATAGTGAACTTATTGCACGGGGCTAAAGTTTGAGCTTGTCAATAGCAGCAATGATCCAGGACTTCAAACTTGTCACAGGGGGTCACCATCTTGGAAAGTGTCTGTGACACTCACATGCTCAGTGGGCTCTGATTGGCTGTTGAGAAGCTAAGCTTAGGGCTCGTCACTAATTATCCAGCAGAAAATGAGCTTCCCTGGCTGTAATATAAGCTGATGCTACAGGTTTGCTGATTATTCAATTCTGATGCTAATTGCACTGGTTTCTGTGCTGCCATGTAGTAATTATGTGTATTAATTACTAATCAGCCTTATATTGTGACATTTCTATTCTATGTGTACTGTATATTGTGAGTGGCTCCCTAAGCTCAGTAAGTGACAGCAGCACAGAGCATGTGCAGTGAATCAGCAGAAAAGAAGATGGGGAGCTACTGGGGCATCTTTGGAGACACAGATCTTTACTGCTAAAGGGATGTGGTTGCTTTGGGCTGGTACAGAAGCACAAAACATCATGTACAACATTTATACCTACTTTAGTTCTCCTTTAGCCAGCCTCTACGCTGCTATTAGCCTCCTGTTCTGCCTGCAGGCTGATTTCTTATTGCGAATGCAAGCTCTTGTGTTTCTTTGGTGAAATGTGCCTTGTGTGCAACACAATAGCTGTGGGAGTGGACAGGAGGCTAATGCTAGCGCTGGGGCTGATTCTCAGTCTGTATATTTCTTTAGCAGGCCTTGTTATAACTGCATAAAATATCTGCCATAAAGCAAGACAGAACTGTTGTTTGCTAGTAGGAGAATAGAAAGTGTTACATGAGAAAAAGAGAATATCCTTCTTTTTATATTTTTTTCATCAGGACAATCACAGCATCGTATTCCTGTGCGACCTGCACATACACTTCCCGCTCTCTGTGTTGGACAGTGTGAGGAAACATTGTGTAGAGGGACGGCTGGCCTTTGCACCTATAGTAATGAGACTGAGTTGTGGAAGCTCTCCTCACAACCCCCGAGGTAAGATCAACATTCTCATAGGGGCAAATTCACTAAACGCCGAAGCGCCTAACGCTAGCGTGAATACGCTAGCGTAGCGCATTTTTGTTAATTCGCCGATTCACTAACGAATGCTGGCGTAAATTCGCTAGTGTTACTTCGCACCCTTACGCCTGGCGAATTTGCGCAATGGATGTAACTACGCAAATTCAACGCGTGAATGATTCTGAACGTTATCTTTTACGCCAGACTTCCTTCACCACCTCAAACCAGGCGAAGTGCAATATAGTAGATAGGGATTGCTTCCAAAAAAGTTAAAAAAATGTCTAAGTCCCAAAAAACTCTGGCGTTTTCTAATTTTTTTTGGGTGATAGGCTTTTTTGGGGCTCCCCTCCTTCCCCCCTACATTTCCTAACTCATGGCACCTTAACTATACAGTGGGCACATGTGTAGGGCAAAATAAACGTCTTGTGTAGTGATGCTACATATTCCTCCATTGTAACTTGAATTTGGCGCCGTATGCAAATTAACCATCGCTAGCGTAACTTTGCTTTGCTTGGCGAATTAACGCTAGCACAACTTCGCAACCTTACGCTACCCCTGAGCGCAACTTCGGATTTTAGTGAATTTGCGTAGCACTGGCGAAAATACGCCTGGCGAAGAGCGGCGAAGCGGACGCTAGCGCAACTACGAAGCTTAGTGAATTTGCCCCATAGTCTCCTCCAGTAGCCTAACGTTGCACCCCAGCCCCACTGCAGCCTTTCTACTCTCCACTCCAGTGCAGCCCTCCCAACATTTTGGAAATAAAAAGAGGGACAAAAAAGTTGCCGTGTGTAGTGTGGCGAACATTTTTGACCGCGCCCATTTTTTGTGGCCACATCTCCAATTACCACGTTCATTTTACAAAATTTGGCAGGTTATAAAAGTTTGAACATATTTTGTGTTTTTTTTTCCGTTACTACAGTATTGCTAATGAAGGTGAATTGTCCTTTAAGCTGCCAGTCTAACTTTTCCCAAGAGACCTGCTTATCATATATTGTTACAATTACTTATTTGCTTATCTAGATACCGTATATACTCGAGTATAAGCTGAGTTTTTCAGCCCCCAAAATATGCTGAAAAACTCTACCTCGGCTTATACTCGAGTCAAGCGCAAAAACGGTCGCCGGCGCCTAAGAATATTCGCCGGCGATTAGAATAGTAGCCGGCGCCTAAGAATAGTCATCCAAAAACGAGATTGAAACTTACCAGAAGCTGCTGCATTTCTCACCCTCGGCTTATACTCGAATCAATAAGCTTTCCCAGTTTTTGGAGGTAAAATTAGGTACCTCGGCTTATACTCGGGACAGCTTATATTCGAGTATATACGGTACATTTGAATTGTTACAAAAGTATCTTCTGTTGTGGCTGTTCTGGGCTCTCTGCCAAAAGCCAATTAAGTTAGAAATGCTGTTTCTTGTTCTGGCTGTTCAGAGTAAAACGGGACTTTCCAGTACAAATGAGGGAATGCGGGTTCAGCTATCAAAAGAGGGACTTTTCCTCTAAAAACTGGACAGTTGGGAGGTATGCCAGTGCTACATGTTTAAAGGAGAAGGAAAGGCCTATTTAATTGGGTATTCTAAATGTTAGGCACCCCCAAGTGATAATATATACTGAAACCCCGGGCCAGTGCAACTGTCAGCAGAAAACTTCCTTCTTCTTAAAGGGGTGGTTCACCGTTAAGTTAACTTTTAGTATGTTATAGAATGGCTAATTCTAAACAACTTTTCAATTGGTCGTAATTTTTTTCTTTTATATCGTTTTTGAATGATTTGCCGTCTTCTTCTGACTCTTTCCAGCTTTCAAATGACTCCATCTAAATACAAAATGCTCTGTAAGGCTACAAATGTATTGTTATTGCTACTTTTTATTACTCATCTTTATATTCAGGCCTCTCCTGTTCATATCCCAGTCTCTTATTCAAATCAATGCATGGTTGCTAGGGTCATTTAGACCCTAGCAACCTGAGAGCTGCTGCAATAAAAAGCTAAATAACTCAAAAACCATAAATAATAAAACATGAAAACCTACTGCAAATTGTCTCAGAATATCCCTCTCTATATCATACTACAAGTTAAGTAAAGGTGAATAACCCCTTTAACTAACTTTTAGCACCCCCAAATAAATACCGACTTTCCTTCTTCTTTAAAGGGGTTGTTCACCTTTGAGTTAACTGTTAGTATACAAAGGATTTGGCCAAATCCAAAATGGTGGATTCGCTGTATCCCTACTTGGTTTTAATTTTTTTATCATTTGTGATTTTTGAGTTACTTAGCTCTTTATTCAGCAGCTCTCCAGTTTGCAATTTAAGCCTGGTTGCTAGGATCCAAATTCCCCTAGCAACCACGCATTGATTTGAATAAGAGACTGGAATATGAATAGCAGAGGCCTGAATAGAAAGATGAGTCATCAAAGTAGCAATAATAATACATTTGTAGCCTTACAGAGCATTTGTTTTAATAGATGGGGTCAGTGACCCCCATTTGAAAGCTGGAAAGAGTCAGAAGAAGAAGGCAAATAATTAAAAACTATAGAAAAGAAATAATAAAGACCAACTGAAAAGTTACTTATAATTAGCCATTCTATAACATACTAAAAGTTAACGTAAAGGCGTTAACGTTTAAGGGTTGGGGGTGGTGTTTGGAAGAAGGATTGTAGACTGAAGGGCTGCAATGGAAATTGTGGACCAGAATGGGGATCATGATATGCAAGGAGGGGTCATTAGTAGACTAGCCCCGTCTAGGTGTGAGCTCCCTCGAAGTTATGCCACCGATTTTTAGTTTTAGGGGTTTTTTTTAAATTATATTTTCCTCTCCCTCTAATTTGAAACAAGTGATGGGTGAAAAAAATAGTGAAAGTGGAACGGTTTCACGAAAAAATCAAGCAATGCGAACGTTTTCACTAAAATCGAGCAATTCAGACGTTTTCACTAAAAGATCGAACAATTCGAACGTTTTCCCTAAAAAATAGAGCAATTCAACGTTTTCACAACAAAATTGTGCAATTTGAACGTTTTCAGGAAAAAATTGGAAATTGACGCCGGCGAATTTTCACAGGAGATTCCCAAATGTATTTGCCGGCAGTGAAACACAGAAATTTGCAGCCAATTTCTTCGCCCATCACTATTTGAAACGTTAACTGCTTGCTAGGACCAATAACCCTCATCTACAAATATAGGTTGCTAGGTTAATCAAGCTCTAGCAACCAGACTGCCTATTAAATTGAGTGGAGAGAAGAAAAAGACCATTGAAATAAATAAAAGTCTACAACCTGTAAACCATAAATCGCAGATTATTACTGTCTGTCTCTCCGCTATTTTGTTCCTTTCTTTCATGCCGCTGCAGGGTACTGGGAGGTGAATGGATTTGGTCTTTTTGGAATCTACAAATCGGATTTTGATAGAATCGGAGGTATGAATACAGAGGAATTCAAAGATCGCTGGGGAGGAGAGGACTGGGAGCTGCTTGACAGGTAAGGGACCAAATTACAGATGATCCTTTCACATACGGTGGGGCTCATTTATCAACACTGGGCAAATTTGCCCATGGGCTGTTACCTATAGTAACCAATCACTGATTAGCTTTTTAAAGCCAGCTGCAAGAAGAACAATGAATGCAGCAATCTGATTGGTTGCTATAAGTAATAGCCCATGGGCAAATTTGCCCAGTGTTGATAAATGAGCCCCATTGTTTCCATATTGGGGATCTTTGTACAAAGCAGGGCATTCATTTACTGATCATGTTACTACTGGGATCTGTCAGTGTGTAGCACTATAGTAAATCGAGTGCACCGTTCTCTACTATGAGCTTCATCCCCAATGCTGTGCTCCGGATGAGACCTTAATTATTCAGGGGGAAGCCCTTGCAACAATATGGAGGCAGGGTGTAGTATAACTGGTGCAGGGTACAATAATTGGGCGCCAGTGGTTCTTATAATTTAGAAAGGTAGTTCACCTTTAAGGTAATGTTATAGAATTGTCAATTCTAAGCAACTTTTCAGTTGGTCTTCATTATTTAATTTTTATAGTTATTTGCCTTTTCTTTCTGACTCTCCGGCTTTCAAATGGGCGTAGCTGACCCCTTCTAAACAGCAAATGCTCTCTAAGGGCAGGGACACACGTGGAGATTTGGGGAGATTTAGTCGGTTGGCGACAAACCGCCTCTTCTTCGGGCAACTAATCTCCCCGAACTGCTTTCCCGCCAGCTAGAATGTAAATCGCCGGCGGGATGGCACTCGGAGAACTTAATTTTTCGACTTCGGAAAACAAAGCGTTCCGAGTGCCATCCCGACGGTGATTTACATTCTAGCTGGCGGGAAAGCAGTTTGGGGAGATTAGTCGCCCGAAGAAGAGGCGACTAATCTACCTGAATCTGCCCTAAGGCTACAAATGTATTGTTATGGCAAATTTTTATTAGTCATCTTTCTTTAACCTCTCTTATTTATATTCCAGTCTCTTATACAAATTAATGCATGGTTGCTAGGGTAATTTGGACCCTAGCTACCAGATTGCTTAGATGCAAAATGAAGAGCTGCTGAATAAAAAGCTAAATAACTCAAAAACCTTAAATAATAAAAAAAACAATTGCAAATGGTCTCAGAATATCGCACCCTACATCTTGTTAAAAGTTATCGCAAAGGTGAACAACCCCTTTAACCAGAGAATATATTTATTGAACAGAGTAATCCATGCGGGAGTGTACATATAGAGCAAGCAGGATCATACAGCAACAAAGGATACGAATTTCTCCCATTTCGCCGAAAAATTGGTGAATTTCCCTGCGAAAAATTAGAGGAAAATTCATGAAACTCGAATACGCATCACTAGTCAGTATCAGTCCCCACAGGAAAGAGAACATGTATAGCAGCGAAGCGGTACCCCAGCTACATCCCTCGGTCTGTACACTTAGTCCCTACTTCTGGGCAAATAGTACCTGGGATCATAATCCCACTCAACACCTATGAGGAGCCTCAAGCTGCTTGGCTAAATAGCCTCACTATTTGTCACTCCTAGAGTGACCTCTTAAGGAGAGTAGCCTATCTTTACTAGACCTGACCTGTCTAGGTTCCACTTCACCCTTCCTGCCTGCTCAGGCCAGGACTAACACAAAATGGACCCTGAGCACATGGCTGCCCAGGACTTTATACTTTAGCACAGTGTTATCTACTGGACACTGGTTGAACCGCAGGGGGCATAGCTTTAAAGGACAAGGAAATGTTAAATAAAGAAGTAGCTAGAAATGTTGTACATTATGTTGTGGGCTTCTGTATGAGCCCAAGGCAACCACAGCCCTTTAGCAGTAAAGATCTGTGTCTCTGAAGATGCCCCAGTAGCTCCCCATCTTCTTTTCTGCTGATTCACTGCACATGCTCTGTGCTGCTGTCACTTACTGAGCTTAGGGACCCACTCACAATATACAGTACACATAGAATAGAAATGTCACAATATAAGGCTGATTAGTAATTAATGTACATAATTACTACATGGCAGCACAGAAACCAGTGCAATTAGCATCAGAATTGAATAATCAGCAACCCTATAGCATCAGCTTATATTACAGCCAGGGAAGCTCATTTTCTGCTGGATAATTAGTGACGAGCCCTAAGCTTAGCTTCTCAACAGCCAATCAGAGCCCACTGAGCATGTGAGTGTCACAGACACTTTCCAAGATGGTGACCCCCTGTGACAAGTTTGAAGTCCTGGATCATTGCTGCTATTGACAGGCTGAAACTTTAGCCTCGTGCAATAAGTTCACTATATAAAATATGGCATTAATAGCCCTATTCATTTTTGGGTTTAGTTCTCCTCTAAGCAGGATAAGGAAACAGGCCCCCCTAATAACAGTATTTTAGGACCCAGTTAGGCGTCTATAACACTAGGGGGCTGCCTCTAAATAACACTGGGAGACTAATTTACCAGTCCCCTACAAAAGTAAATCTTTAACCTGTGAGTTGGGGAACCAAAAACAAGTCTAGGTTGGGTGTCTACCTTTACAGGGTATGTTTTTCCTGCAATACAATATAATCTGCAGTACATCTGGTTGTTGATAATGACAATTACACTGACTGTCCCAATTCTCACGCATTTTGTGTTTTTCTCAGGGTTCTCCAAAACGGTCTGGAAGTGGAGCGTTTGCGTCTGCGGAACTTCTTCCACTACTACCACTCCAAGCGAGGCATGTGGAACACACAAAGCCAGGAGAGCGCAGTTAAGGACTAACACTCACCTAGTGTTTTGCAGAGTTTGGACTTTTCTCTTGGTTTGTGTTTGTTGCGACGGGAAGGCTGATTATGTTGACACAGCCACCGACAACGGAGCTCAGTTCATGGTACGGACTACTCTGGCAGGGCTCTGAGACGACTGTCACGCTCCGAAGGAGATGAATCCTCCATGTTGTGGTCGGTGGCTGATAATTCTTCGTGGGAAGTAACTTGCTGCTGAGCAATGGATTAAATCCAATCAGATTTCAGTTGGCCTACGGGTGGGAAGCAAGAATAGAATTAAGAAATGTATCCTCCGCCTTTAGGGCCTTTAGGGATACAGCGTCATAAGTTACAGATTTTATTCCGACCATCCCTCTGTATGGACCGTTCACTCAGCCCATTGGTGTGGCCATCACACAGTCGACCAATTAGGGGCATATTTATCAAGGTGAAAATTCTAATTTTCGAGTTTTTTTTTTTTTTTTTTTTTATGGCCAAAGCGGTCTAATTTGACTAGGAAATTATTACAATTCGATTCTAATTTTCGAAATTTGTTATACACTGGCCCTTTAAGAACTCAAATTTGACTTTTTGCTGCCTTAAAGGATAAGTAAACCTTAAAAATAAGTGAATGTAAAATTGATGACGGGGCTATTCTAAGCACTTTTGCAATTTACATTCATTATGTTTTTTTCATTTTATTCCAAAATATTAAAGGCTACATGTGCTGTTAATATGAATGAATTTTGATACAACAGCGCCACCTGCTGGTCATTTTCTGACCACCAAGTAGTCAAGGAAGTTGTCAGGAGAAAGAAAGAGGCTGCTCTGATGTTCTTCTGCTTAGGAAAACAATTAGAAACCTTTCTCAAATCTTTCCTAAGCAGAAGAACATCAGCCTCTTTCTTTCTCCTGACAACTTCCTTGACTACTTGGTGGTCAGACTGGTGAGAAACTGACCAGCAGGTGGCGCTGTTTTAACACATTTCATTCATATTAACAGCACATGTATCCCTTAATATCTTGGAATTTAAAAAGAAAAAATAATGAATGTAAACTGCAAAAGTGCTTAGAATAGCCCCCTCATCAATTTTACATGCACTTATTTTTAAGGTTTACTTATCCTTTAAAGGAGAATTCAACCCTAAACTTAAAAAAAAACCCTACCCCCCATAGACCCCCTCCTCCTCAAGTGTTACCCTGGGCAAATATCCCTAATCTTTTACTTACCCCTCAGTACAGATTCAGGCATCGGATTACGGGCGCCATGTTCTGATCTTCGGAAATTTTTGGAATGAGACCGCCATGTCGGCGCATGTGCAGTTGGAGCAATTTTCTGTTTCACATGCGCCGAAACGCACAAAAAATTTCCGCAGCGCCAGTCTCATTCTGAAGATTACCGAAGCGGCTGAAGATGGCGACCGTGAACTCAGATGCCTGAATCTGCACCGAGGAGTAAGTAAAACTTTAGGGGCATTTTGCCCGGGGTAACACTTAGGCTGGAGGGAGGGGGTAGGGTTTTTTTAAGTTTAGGGTTCAATTCTCCTTTAAACCTGCTGTTTTCGCCTATGGAAGTCGTCCTGGGATCAATTTGGAGTCAGCCTTCCTGACATTTGAGTTTTTTCAGGAGAAAAAAAACTCGAATCGAATTTTAAAATTCAAATCAAATTCGATTCGAGCTTTCGGGTCGATCCTATTCCCCCGAGTTTAGGAAATTTCGATTTTTTTTTAATAAATTTCAATCGGTCGAATTTTCGAGTTCATGGGAGAATAATAAAATTCGACCCTTGATAAATCTGCTCCTTAATCTGGGCCGTTTTGGTCAATGTCTCCTATGTGGGCAAACATTGGTCAACAGAAGTTTCACTTCAGAGCCTATTGGGCATCTACCTCTGTAGTTACATTTCAGAATATCTGATTGCTTTGCCTTTGAGATGACCTACTGGTCCAATGGTGGGGTAGGGGGGCTCCTTTTTCCTAGAAGATGTATCAGAGCTCACTCTATTAAAATCACCAGACATCGTGTCTCTCTACATGCAGAATTTGTGCAAAAGGCAGTTATTTTGTTTGTCCTGGAATCAGTTATTTGAGTGAGCTCTAATACATCTGCTAGGAAAGGAGCCCCCCTATAAGATATATTGGATCTAACTGTCCATGAATATCTGACACCCAACTGCTGCATGAAGACAGAATGAAGAGAAACAGATGCTGAGAGAGGAATAGTGAAGATAAACCTGATTATTTCAGAAACAATGCAGAATATTTAATTGATTTTCTCATTTCAGTATGATCAAGCTTGTTTAAAATTTTCATTTTCGCATTTTCATTTACACTCACAGGAAGTATAGTGAACATAGGAATGAATTGTTCTGCACTAGTGATGTGCGGGTCGTTTTTTTCCCGACCCTAATCCGCCCTCCCTCCACCTACGCCCGTCCGATAGTGATATGTGATGCTGAGCTCTTCTCCTGCTCTCCCCGCCTGCCACCGTCAAATGAAGACTTCCGGGTTCTTCTTTTATAGACGTTGCGCCTGCTCGCCCCGCTCCTTTTGTGATGTCATCGCCGGGGTGGGTCGGCACGGATCTATAAAAGGAACCTGGAAGTCGGATGCGGGCGCAGGAAGTCTGCATTTGACGGTCTGAACCCCGCGGACCCCCCACTGCTGCAGAGCCCGACGCACTGCCCCTGTGATGCACCGCAGCTCTGATGAGCGTGTGCGCTACTGCACAGTTGTGCACTGCGTTTTAACGCCGGCCGCGGCAGGAAGGAAGTAACATGAAATAAGACCCTTCCAGGGCCCTCTGTGTGCAAATGAGAACGCTGGCGTGCGGCGCAAAATTTGGGGGGCCAGCAGATCGGGAGAGTGGGTGTGGGTCAAAGGGCCAGGGCCTACTGGGTTTTTTCCTGGTGTCCCGCCGGACCAGTCTGTGCAGGCCAAGGGAGGGCGGGTTAGGATCAGGTGCGGATCGGGGAAATCCCGACCCTTACATCACTAGCGCCCGAGCATGGCTTCCAATTTCCCTTTGTAGACCCGCACTGCCCTGCCGATGATGTCACAAAAGGGGTGGGGTGAGCATATAAAGCCGGCAGTTGAAAGTGGCATAGGGGGTGCGAGGACTGACCCGCGGGTATCGTGTCGGCCCGCACATCACTATTCTGCACCCAGTGCAATAACAATAACATGCCCTTCTAATGCAACGAGTACATGCAGCTTTCTACAGGAATACACTGTCCAACATGCAGAAGGCAGGCAAGTATTGCAGGAATGGAATGAATAGAACCATAGGAATTATTACATGCAGAAAGTGCAATGGCCACACGGGGGCGCAATGTATTAGGAATCCCAACAGACCCAAGCAAAGTGAATAAGTGAGTTATAACTAGGGATGCGCCGAATCCAGGATTTGGTTTGGGATTCAGCCTTTTTCAGCATGATTCAGATTCAGTCTAATCCTCTTGCCCAGCCGAACCGAATCCTAATTTGCATATGCATTTTTATCACAAAACAAGGAAGTAAAAAATGTTTTTTTTCCACTTTTTCCCTTCCCATATGCAAATTAGGATTTGGATTCGGTTAGGTATCTTTCATGAAGGATTTGGGGGTTCAGCCGAATCCCAAATAGTGGATTTGGTGCATCCCTAGTTATAACACCAACACACGATATTGCCGCGTATCCATTTACCCGAATAAGATTGTGACCCTGTCTGGGAAGATTCTCCTGCCTATTATATTTATTCCCTATTAATAACATTGGAGTCTTTATTGCCCAGGGCTAGGAAAATACCAGGCAGGTGGCAACCCTACTCACAAGGCTCTGCAGTTTTGGAAAGATGAAATCATTTCTTGAAGTCACGACTTTCCCTTTAAATGGGCTGCAGAACCACTGATGTGTCACGGCTCAGGATTGGTGGGGACTTGTTTTACAAGACATTCGACGTGTCTGAAGGCAGAAAGCATGAAATATTTCCACTGCAAAGAAAACAATGCACTTATTGTAGGGATTTATTTCAGCCTTTAATTGGGTCTCGGCACGGCCACGACAAATCAGGAAGAATATTGACTTATACGACTGAATTCCCTTTGGCTCCAAAAACTCATCTCCTGAGCCGAGGTCCAGCCCCGCTCAGCGTTTACACTAATTTCTGTGAAATTACATTGTAGCAAAGAGGTTTTTAGACGTTTTCAAACAAAAATTTCTTTTTAAACTAAAATAAACGGTTTTCAGTTTGAATTTGTTTGCTGGGTTCTTTTTTTTTATTTATCTGAAAGAAATGGATTCTGAATGTTTCAAGGGAAACCAAACCATCCTTAAAGGAGAAACAAACCCTTAATAAAAAAAAAACCCTACCCCCCCCTACCCTACAAGATATTAAGGGATACATGTGCTGTTAATATGAATAAATTGTGTTACAATAGCACCACCTGCTGGTCAGTTTCCCACCAGTCTGACCACCAAGTAGTCAAGGAAGTTGTCAGGAGAAAGAAAGAGGCTGCTCTGATGTTCTTCTGTTTAGGAATACAATTAGAAACCTTTCTCACATTTTTCCTAAGCAGAAGAACATCAGAGCAGCCTCTTTCTTTCTCCTGACAACTTCCTTGACTACTTGGTGGTCAGACTGGTGAGAAACTGACCAGCAGGTGGCGCTGTTGTAACACAATTCATTCATATTAACAGCACATGTATCCTTTAATATCTTGGAATGAAAAATAAAACAAATAATGAATGTAAATGACAAAAGTGCTTAGAATAGCCCCCCTCATCAATTTTACATTGACTCATTTTAAAGGTTTACTTATACTTTAAGGGTTTGTTTCTCCTTTAAATGTGTCTTGTTTTCTAGAGCTGGTTGTGTAGTGACGTATAGAGGTGACTCTGTGGGGGGAATTCACAAAAGTGTCGGGACCGAAAAAATGTCTTTAAAATGTCGTAGAAAGTGTCGTAGCAACAGCCCACAAATTCACAGAGCATTTCTCCGCCAATTTTCCGACATGTGCGACACTTTTGAATTAGTGTCGTTAAAAGTGGGCGTGGTTTTTTCGGCGCCACTTTTCCCGACATTTTTATGAATTACTCGTAAACTAATTTTTTTTACCGACAATTTTTCAGACACTTTAGGCTCTCCAAAATGAAAATGTCAGACAAATTGTCGTTTAAAAAGTCTTGGTAAATGTCGTTTGTACGATGAAAAGATATACGACATTTTAGAAAATTGTCAGACTTACGAGACATTCCGAGACGGTAACATCTGCCTTTGTGAATTTGCCGTTCATACGACATTTTACAAATTTGTCGACCGCCACTTCTGGGTTACTTTTTTTACCGACACTTTTGTGAATTCCCCCCTGTGTCTCTACACAGCCATAATGGAGGAAGAAAACCCACCTCCCCAGAGATGGAAGACCCCCCCCCCCATTTGGGGTTAGGCAGCTCTTGGGTGACTATTTTGTAAATTAAAAAACCCTATCAAGCTTGCCACTGGATACTTAGCTATATCTGGTGAGGAGTGTTGGGTACTTTGTTGCTTACGCATTTGCCAATTGTAGGATGACGGGGTGGGCATGAGGCCTATGACAGTAACAAGTCTTAATGTAGCCATGACTGGGGCTCAGCTGATCTGTAATTTTAATCCAGGTGATTTTTTTGGGGGGGGGGGGCAGTACTATTGAAACTCTACTCATGTGGCCACTAGTTGATTCAGTATAAAATCTTGGAACATTAAGTAATTCAACCACAAGTAGTGTCAGTCTGGGCCGGCGGGACACCAGGAAAAAACCCGATGGGCCCTGCCTGCCCAGGGCTGGATTTACATAGCGGCACCCCTAGGCCCACTGCCATTCATCACCCCTGTTTTCTCCCCTTTATTTGCACAAACTTTCATCATTGGGACCGGAGAAATGGGGATTTACACACAGGAAATTTAAAAAACTATTGTATCTCTTTCGCACATCCCCAGTGTTTCTGAACCAATGTGGGTTCCTGCAGCTTGCTCTACATGCTCAGATCCCAAGCTCGCTCCCCCTGCCCAGATTCCAAACTCACTCTCCCTGTCCAGATCCCAAGCTCGCTCCCGCTGCCCAGATCCCAAGCTCGCTCCCCCTGCCCAGATCCCAAGCTTGCACTCCCTGGTCAGATCCCAATCTCTCTCCCCCTGCCCAGATCCAAGCTCGCTCCCCCTGCCCAGATCACAAGCTTGCACTCCCTGGTCAGATCCCAATCTCTCTCCCCCTGCCCAGATCCAAGCTCGCTCCCCCTGCCCAGATCACAAGCTTGCACTCCCTGGTCAGATCCCAATCTCTCTCCCCCTGCCCAGATCCCAAGCTTGCACTCCCTGGTCAGATCCCAATCTCTCTCCCCCTGCCCAGATCCCAAGCTTGCACTCCCTGGTCAGATCCCAATCTCTCTCCCCCTGCTCAGATCCCAAGCTTGCACTCCCTGGTCAGATCCCAATCTCTCTCCCCCTGCTCAGATCCCAAGCTTGCTCCTCCAGCCCAGATCCGAAGCTCGCTCCCCCTGCCCAGATCCCAAGCTCAAAATCAATGTTGAAGAAAAATTGAAAAGTTGCTTAGAATATGCCATTCTATAACATATTGGGGATTTGCGCACAAGAAATTTAAAAAACTATCGTATCTCCTGCACATCCCCAGTGTTTCTGAACCAATGTGGTTTCCTGCAGCTCGCTCTCCCTGCTCAGATCCCAAGCTTTTTCTCCCTGCCCAGATCCCAAGCTCAAAATAAATATTGAAGAACAATTGAAAAGTTGCTTAGAATATGCCATTCTATAACAAACTAGAAGTTAACTTAACGGTGAACCACCCCTTTAAATGACATATTTATAAAGCGGCGTTGTGCTCATTAGGCAGAAATGTACAGCGAGCATCATAATCATGTAAATGATTCATTGCAAAGAGCCAATTGCAGTATTTATAAAGGTGCAATTTAATGGCAGATTAACGCCTCATTTAATGTCATTATTTGACAATGGTTCGGACTTGGAGTAATTCCTTCAAGTAAAATCATATTAGTTAGGAAAAATTTCCACTACTGTTTTTTTTTATGCAGCTTTTCCCAAGCTAACACCTCATTTAGTCCAGATTTATACACGCTGCTACTCATACACACCTTACACAACTTTGTAACTATGCAGGATTCTATAGGATACTGTGCCATGGTGGATATTGGGCAATATTAATATGCCCGTACTCACCCCTGGGGGGAACTGTGGGTGGAGACATTGATATTGTACTATGACTCTCAGGGTGTCAGACATAATCGAATTACACATCAGTGCTTTCCTCTAGGCCAATTAAGTCCCTAATAAGGAGGGCTCGTTTGCTATGAGACCAGTGCAAATTGAAACGCTGGGGGGGCTAATTTTATACAACTGCATCAATTTGACGTGAGGTTCAAAATGTGTTTTGTATCCTGAGCAAGTTGCAACTTTTTTGGTGAAGGCTGCAGTCCATGTGATCCCTGTACTTAGCACTCCAAATCCCCTTGGTGCCCATGAGCAGATGTCAGTGTGCAATTGACAACACTTTATTTTGGGGTTGCAATGGAACACGCACTCCAGAAGCCAAGCGGTGCCAAGAAAACTTGATTTTAATCCAATATTGCTAAAACAAGGTCCTAACGCGTTTCGTATCTAGAGATACATAATTGGCATCTAGAGATAGGTACCCGTGATTACGTACCCGGGAAACGTGATAGGACCTTGTTTTGGCAATTTTGGAATAAAATCAAGTTTTAAAGGGAACCGCTTGGCTCCTGGAGTGCTTTTTCCATTCTAATTATCGTTTGTATTACTCCCCAAGCTATGGGTTCGGGGCAGTTGACCCTAGCCATCAGATGCCATGAGTGTGGTAGATTTATCGCGTTAATCAATATATATACCGTTGATGTGTAGAGGCTGAACCTGGATGTGATAGATTTGGGGTTTTTACACCCGAGTCCAATTTCGCACTGGGTGAGCCACACTTTGTAACTCATTAATTTATGGGTCTGATTGAGCCACAATTCTTTATAATCTGTGTACTGCATTTTGGTACGTCTGAGATATTAGGGTCTCCAAATGTAAAGTGATTACTCACCACGAAAAGGAAGTGGCCCAGGTGCACCACCCTGAGCCCTCAGTACGGGGAGCAGAAAAACCGAAAAAAAACATTTTGGAGCAGGTACTCAATAAAGGCAGACTTCCACCAGGCAAATGGTTCAAAGTAGGGATGCACCAAATTCACTATTTTGGATTCGGCCGAACCCCTGAATCCTTTGCTAAAGATTCGGCCGAATACTGAACTGAATCCTAATTTGAATATGCAAATTAGGGGTGGGAAGGGGAAAACATATTTTACTTCCTTGTTCTGTGACAAAAAGTCACGCGATTTCCCTCCCCACCCCTAATTTGCATATGCAAATTAGGATTCGGTTTGGTTAGACAGAAGGATTCGGCCGAATCCGAATCCTGCTGAAAAAGGGCGAATGCCGAACTGAATCCTGGATTCGGTGCATCCCTAGTTCAAAGTGAAGAAAGTTAATTGTGTCCACAGCCTTACGCGTTTCATGTTATAAACATTTAATTATAGGTTGAATGATTGAGTGTTTATGACATGAGACGCATAAAGGTGGCCATACACAGAGAGATCCGCTCGTTTGGCGATGTCGCCAAACGAGCGGATCTCTTCCCGATATGCCCACCTTGAGTTGGGCAATATCGGGCTGATCCGATCGTGGGCCCTAGGGCCCAACGATCGGATCCTAATGATGGGTAACGGGCGGATCGTGGGGCCGCATCAACGAACAGATGCGGCCGCGATACGACGGGATTTTTATAACGATTACGATTGGGGAAGCCCGTCAGAGGGCGCCATACACGGGCCAATAAGCTGCCGACTTGGTCTGTCGGCAGCTTTTATCGTCCTGTGTATGGCTATCTTTTGGCAAAGCTCTGGCCATGGGCAAAAATAATTGAGCCGTTTGATGTCTCTGTGCTATAGTTCCAGCAATATCCAAAATGGCAAAAGCCCTGTGAAGGACTGCTTTGCCTCCCCACCCCAGTTTGGGAACATCTGCAGCCATGAATCCAAACACATACACCCAACTTGCAGAGAGAACTCTTTTAAGATGAGAGTAAGTTATAGGCTTCTTGGGTGTAGGTCTTTGGGTGCAACCAAACAGAACAATCAGTCAGGTTACAGAGAGGTTTCCTTCAACTTAAATTCACTAAAACCAGGAATTCACATGCCTTCTGTTTTCTAATTACAGACAAGAACTAAGAAATAGTTGCTGCACACAGAGGTGATACTTGTGTAGGTCTAATAACTTAAGTGCTGGCAATGATTTCACCCCTCTACATTGGCTTTACATCTTTACATATTCAGCAGAATATAAGATTATAACAAATAGGGATGCACCGAATCCACTATTTTGGATTCGGTTGAACCCCTGAATCCTTCCCGAAAGATTCGGCCAATTACCGAACCGAATATGCAAATTAGGATTCAGATTCAGTTCGGCCGGGCAGAATGATTCAGCCGAATCTGAATCCTGCTGAATCTCGAACCGAATCCTGTATTCAGTGCATCCCTAATAACAAAGGATGGGCATGTAGTGAAACTGCCAGAAGAGACTTTATGGGGTACAGGTTGATAACTAGACAGTTTTATGTAAAAGGTGAGATTTATTCGTATCTCTTTATCTATGAATGAATATGGCAGATTTACAGCACTGGTTTTGCAGGTGAACGGCTTTCCCTCCTCTCTGAACACTGTGATTTTAACTGGTGGCTCCAAGGTGTTGTTCTTCCCAGACAATTTGAACCAGATCCAGTACCCACAAGATTCCACATGCCCAGTTTGGAAAACAAGGATGAGAAACAATAAGTGGCGCCTCATTCACAATACAACTGAGGGCGTCTCCAGATTGTGTGAACACAGAAAACCTGGACTAGTTAGTCTTCTGGCTCAAGGCTTTATATATTTATTTGCCCACCTCTATTTAGAAAGTCCCCGATAAAGCTAGTGCAGCATGAGGCTGGGTCTCTTTGAGATTGAGGGAGGGAGCTATTGCTTTCCTGGAAATTACTTATTGGACATGGGTGTCAGGTGTCCCTAGTCTTTTAAAGGGGAGTCATTATACAGTTCTGTCTCTTGGGACCCCACTATTCCAGTTTGATGGTGTTGAAGTGGAGTCCACGTTAGAGTCCCAGTTTATGGTAGAGACTCCAATCAGGAGAGAAGAAGGGTTAGCATCCTAAACACCACCTGCCAGTGTAAGGACTGAAGAAAATACACTGAAGATACTTGCATCCTAGGAGGGTCTATGCAGGAAAAAAATACTACAGGTTCAATGGGTCGACAGGTTAACACTGGTCATCTGCTTAAAGGAGAGCTACATTTTAAAAACTGAATGTGGCTAAAAATGCCATATTTTAAATAGAGAACAATAGCAGCAATGATCCAGGACTTCAAACTTGTCACAGGGGGTCACCATCTTGGAAAGTGTCTGTGACACTCACATGCTCAGTGGGCTCTGATTGGCTGTTGAGAAGCTAAGCTTAGGGCTCGTCACTAATTATCCAGCAGAAAATGAGCTTCCCTGGCTGTAATATAAGCTGATGCTACAGGTTTGCTGATTATTAAATTCTGATGCTAATTGCACTGGTTTCTGTGCTGCCATGTAGTAATTATGTGTATTAATTACTAATCAGCCTTATATTGTGACATTTCTATTCTATGTGTACTGTATATTGTGAGTGGCTCCCTAAGCTCAGTAAGTGACAGCAGCACAGAGCATGTGAATCAGTGAATCAGCAGAAAAGAAGATGGGGAGCTACTGGGGCATCTTCGGAGATCTTTACTGCTAAAGGGCTGTGGTTGCCTTGGGCTGGTACAGAAACACAAAACATCATGTACAACATTTCAAGCTTCTTTTTTAGTTAAGCTTTAGTTTTCCTTTAAAAACATTTGTTTTTGGTTGCTACAAGTTATTGCTCCAAACGTTGTGTCTTATATTACATATAGGGAAACAAAACTTATTTTTAGCCAGTTACAAGACATAACCTGCAATGATTTTCAGAAAACTATAGATGATTTAGGTGAAATTTTGTTGAATGGTAATGGAACTGTTCTGTGCTATGGTGCCATTATCACTTGAGAATAGGATCCAGGCAGGGGAAAATACACTGACCAGCATACTTTGGCAAGATTGACAGACACCAAACAGGCACTCTCTTGTTTTTAAACAGGAACTTGGCCGGAATGAAAAGGCAAGGAGGAAGCCTGGACAATCAGACACAGAGGGGCAAATTCACTAAGATTCGAAGTTGCGCCAGGCGCAACTTCGCCACACTTCGCCAGGCGTATTTTCGCCAGCGCTCCGCAAATTCACTAAAATCCGAAGTTGTGCACAGGGGTAGCGTAAGTTTTCGAAGTTGCGCTAGCGTTAATTCGCCAGGCGAAGCGAAGTTTCGCTAGCGATGGTTCATTTGCATACGGCGCCAAATTCAAATTTCAATGGAGGAACACATATTAGCACTACAAATGCCTAGAAAACCTTCAAATCAACTAGCACTAGCGAAATTACGCCAGCGTTCGTTAGTAAATTTGCGCAGTAACGAAAAATGCCAAACGCTAGCGAATTAACGCTAGCGTTCGGCGCTTCGGCGCTTAGTGAATTTGCGCCAGAGAGATTTGAACAAGGCAACTGCAAAGGGTGTGGAATGAATGAAGTAGCAGGCTAGAGAGGTGTATGCAGGGCTGACAGATACAGGAAAACTGGAAAAGGCAGGGATCCTAGAACAGGATGGGCAAAACTATAAGGCAAGACAAGACTAAGGCAAGAGCATAGCAGCAAAATAAACGAAGAAGAATGATGGAAAGCCATGAGAAGGTAGACACAGGCAGGTGCCAACAGAGGGACAAATTAACCAAGTGTTTAGTGATTTAATAGGGTCAGGCATATACTGGATTACTCACCGATATCTTGCTGAATCAGCCTTTCTCTACTGGATACGACATTAACGACAGCATTCATGGTTTATGAACAGAGACTACGTGGGCCATTTTACATGCACTTATCTATTCTTCCCTCTGTCTCCCATACAGAAATGGAGAATGGCCATGGTATTGGTATACTAGCTTGGATGATTGAGTGAGGTTTACCTGGAGTTTTCCTGGCAACTTTCTATCCCAGTCTAACACTGTCCCCTACACTTGCACCCAAAAGTTTGAGGTGCCCTAATATCTTGACAACAAAACCAATTAGGACCGCTTCAAACTCACCACCTCTTGGCTGCTCCACTATAATGCTGGGTGCTCAGTCCCCACTGCCAACATATAATAAAGGAACACGAGGACGGCACTTCGGTAAAAAAGCAGGTTTTTATTGCTAAGTACTGTAGAAATACATAGGACTTACGCGTTTCGGGAACATGTTCCCTTAATCATAGCCTATGATTAAGGGAACATGTTCCCGAAACGCGTAAGGCCTATGTATTTCTATAGTACTTAGCAATAAAACCCTGCTTTTTTACCAGAGTGCCGCCCTCATGTTCGTGCCCTAATATCTTGCCTGTAGGCAGTGTCAGACTGGCCCACTGGGATACCAGGAAAATTCCCGGTGGGCCCAAGTGTCAATGGGCCCTCCTGCTTTTAATCATTAGGCCTATTTCATCTTCATTACCTACTTCCGTATGGGAACAGAGAGGCTAAATAGATAATAATAAATAATAATAGAAAGAAAAGAGACTTGAAGAATAGAGGTTGAGTGAAGTGAGTAAGAGGAGAAATCGTTTGGAGAGTGGGCCCATGGACTGAGGTTTTCTGGTGGACCCCTGGCATCCCAGTCTGACAATTGCCTGTAGGCTCTGATATTTAGACATTCTAATGCTCAATGGTGATGATGATAATTTTAACCTCTGTGAAGTTCCTGGCAAAACCTACTTGCTTTGTTATTCAATTTCAATAACTCACTTCTAGGAAACTCTTTCATTCGTGAATGTTTTACAGTTCACCTCAGTCTCTTGACCCATCCCATTGAATTTCTCAACAGCTTTCTGGACTTTTCCCAATATAAATATTTCCTCCACTAAAGAATGGCATTGGAAGCTGGCTTACAGTTATCTAATTACCTAATCACCTAAAGTATAAAACAGTAAATGCTGTTTTCCTAAAACATCCCACTTTTAACCAAAAATCAGCCATCTTTGCTACTTCTAACGTCACTTCTTTCTGGTGTTGGGGTCCAATGCACCTAGGCCATGGGCTTGAGCCACCAAAATGCCGGCCAAATTTAAGAAATTCAAAATCAAAAAGTGGAAGATTTAGGGTGAATACTGAACCACGGAGAAATGCACTTAGTGATAAATACTCTACTCACAATATTTCTGGTGTTTACTCCTTGATGCTCCTGCCCTTGTAAATGAAAATATATTAAGTAGTAAAGGGCAGACTGAATTATTCTATAGGATATTAACACAAGAAGAAAGTGTTTGCTAATAAATGAAACACTTCTGTGTTGATGAAACTGCCTGCTCAATGAGTGCATATAGGTGTGTTTGGAGGTGTGTGTGTATGGGTGGGCTGGGAAGAGATGAACTGTGTGAGTAACTATATATGAAACTGAGATCACAGTTGGCTACAGAAGGAATAGGTTTTTGTGAGTGCTAACTATTGGGTAATTTGAGTTCATGAAGGTATAGTAACTGCCATGATCCCTTAAAGTGCTGCAAGAGTATGAATTGACATAAGAGGAAACCTATACTTAAAGCCATGACAGAGGCAGACAAATAAGGGGTGATCTTTAGGTTCAGAGTTCCATGATGCCCCTGGAACTTAGAAATGATGACTTCTAGGTACAAAGTCATGAATCTTTGGTGGTGGCCCACCATTACAGTGCATCTTACTAGACCAGTGGTCCCCAACTAGTGGCTTATGATCAGGGTCGGACTGTGCCCAGGCCCTCATGGGCCCCCGCCTTCCCAGACCTGCTCACCTGATCGGCCACCCACCCAAAGAAAAATATGATGTGCAGCAATGCATGGCGGCCGGCATTCATGCATGCATGCAACGAGCTGGCGTTTGCACATGGGTGCAGCACGCCGCCGTCTACTTGTTCACATGGGGAGGCGCAGAGGTTTGGAATTTGGGAGGGGGCCCCCGGGGTCTACTAGGAGGGTCCTTGGTGTTGCAGTCCTGGTGGGTCCCCGATGCTATAGTCCAACCCTGCTCATCAGCAAAATGTTCCTCAATGTTCATCAAAGCTCACACTCCGAAGATGTTAGTCCCAGTGACCTCAAAGCTAGTGTTTATTTTTGAATTCCAGGCTTGAAGGCAAGTTTTAGTTGCATAACAAACAGATGTACTGCCAAACTGAGTCTCCTGTAGCCTGTCAGTCCAAAAAGGGGCTCGTAAATAGCGAACCACAGCCCTTATTTGGCATCCCCAGGGACTTTTTTTCATACCTGTATTGGTCCCCAACTCTTTTTACATGTGAATGTGGCTCATGGGTAAAACAAGGTGGGGGACCCTTGTATTAGACTGACTACACTACTAAGAAAAAGATCCAGAAGTAAAGATTTTTTTAGGAAAACTATGGTGTATATGGCACTGGGGCAAATAGAGAATGCTAACTGTTTGGTAAATCAAAGCCATTGAAGTGGATGTGGGGTCTTCCTCATTACTGGATTCATCCCTTAACACAGGGGACCCCAACCTTTTTCACCCGTGAGCAACATTCAGATTTAAAAAGAGTTGTGGAGCAACACAAGCACAGAAAATGTTCCTGGGTGGTGCCAAACAAGGTTATTGACTGTGATTGGTTATTTAGTAGCCCCTATGTGGACTTGCAGCCTACAGGAGACTATGTTTGGCAGCACATCTGGTTTTTAAGCAACCAAAACTTGCCTCCAAGACTGGAATTCAAAAATAAGCACCTGCTTTGAGGCCACTGAGAGCTACATCCAAGGGGTTGGTGAGTAACATGTTGCTCAAGGGCTACTGGTTTGGGATCACTGCCTTAACATATCAATGAATATTTATAATCATAAGACTTATGGGTCATAGACAGAACTGCTGGGCAAACCTCCAAGGCTTTTATAAAAAGGGTTGATTGTTGTGGGATACACCAAGAGAACCAGTGGCCAAGGCAACATTGAGTGGAAGTCTAAGGCAAAGAATTTATCATCTGGGGACAAATTCCAGGACAGGACAGACAAATAGATCTGGATCACTTGACACCAAACATAAATATAGTGTGTGAAAAACTAGAGCCATCAATTAGGGCCTGTCAAGCTCTTCATTACGAGGGATACAAAAGTGGAGGTTCAGTCATAGAGACGCTAGGCCAAAGGATAGGCAACTTAACTGGACAAAGACTATAACATAATAAGAGTCTGTACAGGTCTCTCCTCTAAGAAGAACTCAAAACCCTTACTCACCATGTTATTATTGGCTTTATTATGAGCTAGTCTTTTCTGAATACCTGCAACTATGTTATGTTTGTTTTGCGCCCCAAACCTGGCAATTTTTTTAGGACCTCCATTAGGAGGAAATATCATGCTTTGCACCTTAACTGAAATCGTTCATTAGCCAGAACCCCAACTAAATCCCCTATACTTTGGGCCACACCAGCAGCCATCGGGTCTGCCGTGTCAGTTGTTGCTCTGTGCAAGACAGAGCACCACTTTGCAAGGCTGATTCGAAACACTTAAGCACTGCAGCACTTGAGGATGGATAACGTAATAGCAGCAGAGCCTTTCATCCAAGATAAGTCCTTCAGTGACATAAACTTGCCAGGTGACAACTTGTTGTGACTTTAAACCCATATTTCCAGCAAATGTGACAACTGACGTGAAGCTACAGGTATTTGTCAGTAGATCAGAGCATATATGCACAAGGACTTACTACATCTTAGCAATAGAACTGCAATAGAAATATAGAGCTCCTAAATAAGAATTAGCTCTATGGGACAGTCTTCCTTTGACATTTGCTGGTAGAATGCAGACAGCAGCATGTTTCTATAACTGTCACCAGAGGCAGGGAACATCCAAAAGGTCTGTCATAAATAGGGTTGCCATCTCGCTGGTATTCTACCAGGCTGGCCAGTAAAAATGATGGTTGATCCCATTGTTATTTATAGGGAGAAAAGATAAATATATAGGAAGGCCGGTATTTTTTTCCAGAAAAGGTGGCAACCCTTGTCATAAAAAGATGATCTTGAAGGAGACTAAGAAACATGAAACCAACTTGCTGGGCAGGGTGTGTACGGAAATATGTGTGCCAAATAAAAGCATGGCTTTCTTTGCCAAGGCACCGAGCCCTGAAGGAAAGAAAGATCAATCGCTTCTACCTTAGTGAGATCTTACAAAGATAACTTTATATCTCGTGCCTCAAAGGCAACAATATCCGTACCTTCTATAACAGCAATATACAACCATCCAGGATGGCATCTCTGCTACCTGGTGTCTTAATAAATGTACTTTGAAGTCCCCATGCAAATCTCTACTAATTACAGCTACATGGGACATCTTCTCCATCACTGTCCATCCAGCGGAACAATGGTGGACAAAACACCCCTCTCCACCTATGCACTGATGCTCATTGTCAGAGGGCAGCAGCAGGGAAGATACCCTGAAAACTTAGAAGCTCAAAGTTATGAGTTTCATTTTATGCCAAAAAAGTGTAAAATCAGGTCTAAAATTAACACAATGCGTACACCAAAATCTATATTTTTTGTTTCATAGATCCATAGAAGTGTATGAGAAGAAAGCTGGCCAAGTTGAATAAAACTATTGTAAAATTTTTACCAAGGTTTGCTACACTTGTGGAGCTTGAAAGGTGATCAGTAAGGGCTCTTACAAACGGCCGTTTTTGCCTGCGCTCCCCTGTGTTGTGCTTTCTTCCAATCAGCCGCAGGGGGGCGCAGGAGTAGACGCACTCAATTATTGTGAAGGGGCTGTACTCACACAGACGCATGTAGGCGCCAAACACAGGTTGGGATGCAGCATGTTGCATTTCACGTGTGTTTGGCGCCTACATGCGTCTGTGTGAGTACAGCCCCTTCACAATAATTGAGTGCGTCTACTCCTGCGCTCCCCTGCGGCTGAATGGAAGAAAGCACAACGCAGGGGAGCGCAGGCAAAAATGGCCACGTGTAAGAGCCATAAGTGATTCATAATTGCAATGGGTTACTAGTAGGGATGCACCGAATCCAGGATTCGGGATTTGGCCAGGATACACCCTTTTTCAGCAGGATCCTTGTGCCTGGCTGAACCAAATCCAAAACCTAATTTGCATATGTCAATTAGGAGGGAGAAGGGAAATCGCGTGACTTTTTGTCACAAAACAAGGAAGTACAATTTTTTCCCAAGGGTTTGCCTTTCCCAACCCTAATTTGCATATGCAAATTAGGATTTGATTTGGTTCGGTAATTGGCCAAATCTTTCACAAAATATTCGGGGATTCGTCCAAATCCCAAATAGTGGATTTGGTGCATCCCTAGTTACTAGACCATGCAGAGGAGTATGGTGCGCAGTATCGGACTGGCCAACTGGGATACCAGGAAAACTCCCGGTGGGCCCAGGTGTCAGTGGGCCTCTTGTGTCCAACTATTTGGCCTATTTCATGGTCATTCCCTATTTCTTTATGAGAACAAAGAGGCTAAATAATGGAAGAATAGAGTATAGTAAGTAGAGAAAAGAGACTAGGAGAATAAAGAGGTTGAGTGAGGAGAGGAGGTATAATAGTTTGGAAAGTGGGCCCTCAACCTAATGTTTTTTGGTGGGCCCCTGGAATACCAGTCTGCGGAGGCTTCCAAACATTACAGGGGAGCAGGGATACCAGTCCTTTCCAAGCCCCCTCTCCTCTCAGCAAGCCGCTACTGATTACACCCTACTCAAGGTTCCCCCCTAAGGTAAATCCCTGTACAAAAAAAATTGTTGTTTATTGTTACTTTCAAAAAAAAAAAAAGTAGTATGTTATATGGCTGAATGATGGTTTCTTGTCCTGCGACTTTGTAACTCATCAGTCCCACTGTCAAGAGATCCTGGGGCTCATTTATAAATTTCGCGCAAGGCAGATTGGTTCGCAAAGTGAATATATTTGCCCTGCGCGTGGTTATATTAATAAAGCTGAATAAGTCTGGAATTGCTTTTTTTTTTTTTTTTCACCATGCGAATATCTATAAGAGCTTTTTAAATATGTCAAAAACTGTGAATATTATGTGCACACTTCGGTGGCGTTCAAAAGATTTGCAAAACAGTTTCGCAAAGTGCAAATTTAAGTTACTATCCATGCTATTTTCGCGCACAAACAAACTCACACATTGGGTGTGCTCACGCAAACTCCCATCTCATTTGCGAAAATGTATTCACAATGAGAATTCGCAAAAAAACAGAAAGACTGGCACAGCAGAGCAATATTTTAGCGTTCCGGAAATAGCATGGACAATACAACCATTTGCGAATAAATATGCAATGCGCCACCTTTATAAATGACCCCCACTGGTTCTTGTCACTTGTCTCTGCCTTCAACTATGGGGCACATTCAGATGTATCTGGGGGCACTGATATCAGTGGAAGTGACTCCTACTCACTATAGGAGAAGAACTGCGCACACCTAGTTCTATGGCATAAATGGTTTATCTGGAATTGATTTAAGTGATTGCTCATTGCCTGTATTATTCTATTACTTGGTGTTTTGGATGGTTGCACCAACAGTAGCATCAGTCCATGTGCCAATAAGCTCCCGTGCACATGTAGTAGGTGTATGGGAGGTAAATAGATAAAAGTGTGTGTGTATTGCCTAATTGAGTTCAATGGAACTAAACCTTTGGCTCCTGCCATACAAACAAAAGCAAGCATGAACACACTGTGTGGCAAAGCCCTAATTGGCATGTTCCATTATGGGAGAGTGTAGAATGTATTTAATGTAAATTCATATTCTCGTCTGGGAAACCGTCTCCATCTATTTTTGTTCTTTGTTTTGCAGACTTGGGCTGAAAAATAAAGGGAAAAACATTCTATATAAGATACCAAGTTGTAGTTTATGCTCCCCTGGAGCTTAATCCTAGGTTTTATGCAGGCCCGGATTTGTGGAAAGGCCACCTAGGCCCGGGCCTAGGGCGGCAGGAATTTAGGGGGGCAGCATGTAGCCCAACCACACCCACATTGGTTCAAAAACACTGGGGATGCGCTGGAGATACGATAATTTTTTTAATTTTCCCATTGATGAGGAAAATTTGCACGAATAAAGGGGAGGGGACGGGGAGACGAACGGCAGTGGGCCTAGGGGTGCCCTCTATGTAAATCCGGCCCTGGTTTTATGACAGGCAGTGTAGGACTTAGACCAGGGGGCCCACCATAAAACCTTAGACCAGGGGGCCACCGTAAAACCTTAGACCAGGGGCCCAGTCGCAGTACTAATATTCTTCATCTCCTCTATTCTCTCTTGTCTGTTTTTTTTATACTATAATCAATTATTCCAACTATTTAGCCTCTTTGTCCTCATAGAAATAGGGAATGGCCATGAATAGACCAAAAGTTTAGCATCATGAGGGGCCACTGACACCTGGGCCCACCGGCGAGTTTTCCAGGTATCCCGGTGGGCCAGTCCGACATTGATGACAGGAGCCTCCATTATTCTTGA
Source organism: Xenopus petersii (assembly GCA_038501925.1). Lineage (NCBI taxonomy): Eukaryota > Metazoa > Chordata > Amphibia > Anura > Pipidae > Xenopus > Xenopus petersii. The sequence continues at coordinate 7,275,797 of CM076679.1, forward strand.
AATGGGATATAAACCTAAAAATAAAAGGTTGCCTAATTAAAGAAAATATAATTCTAACCAGCTTTCTATTATATGTTCATTAACAATGTTGAATAAGTCTATATACAGTATAAGTCATATGTAAATGAAGTCGTACAGGTATGGGATCCGCTATACAGAATACCTGTAATCCAGAAAGCTCCGAATTATGGAAAGGCCGTCTCCCATATATTTAATTTTAAACAAATAATCCAAATTTTTAAACATTATTTCTTTTTTCTCTGTAATCATAAAACAGTAGCTTGTGCATGATTTAAACTAAGATATAATTAATCCTCATTAGAAGCAAAACCAGCCTATTGGGTTTATTTTATTTTTACATGATTTTCCAGCAGATGAAGATCCAAATTTCATAAGATCTGTTATCCAGAAAGCCCCAGGTCTTGAGCATTCATACCTGTATTCATCTGTCACCTTCTGCACTGCTGGCTTCTGCTATCTCAATAGTCAGAACCAGCAGTGTAGAACATAGAAAGGGACAGATACTGCTTTCTATTGTAATTACAAATGCATTTATTTCATTAAGCTGGCCACAGACGCAAAGATGCAATCGTATGAATCACGGATTCGTACGTTTTTCGGACCATGTGTGGAGAGTCCTGACATTTTTCGCCCGGCAGAAATCGGTTGTTTGGTCGATCGGACAGGTTAAAAGATTTCTGTCGGCTGCCGATAATCTCTGCGTGTATTGCGACAGCTTTGTCGGACATAACCTTCGTACGATTGCTGTCAGGGGCAGAACATCGGCTAATCTGTTCTTTAACTACTTTATTTGATCTGAATGTTTAGTCGCAGGTCGGGCGATGGGATTAGAACAACCGGATCTTTGCATCTATGGCCAGCTTTAAAGGTTTTGAAGTATTGGAAAGTTGCTTAGAATCACGTTACTCCACGAGTTATTTTTGCATTTACATCCCCTTTAGGGCAGATACACACGCTCAGATTCCGGGAGATTCGTTGCCCGGCGACAAATCTTCTTTTCTTCGGGCGACTAATCAACCCGAACTGCCTCCTGCCGGCTAAAATGGCGGGATGGCACTCGGTGCGCTTCGTTTTCCAAAGTTGCCAGAATTTGCTTCACGAGGAAACTTCAGGCGACTTCGGAAAAGGAAGCCCTCTGAGTGCCATCCCACCGGCGATTTACATTCTAGCCGGTGGGAGGGAGTTTGGGGAGATTAGTCGCCCTGAAGAAGAGGCGATTTATCACCGGGCGACTAAATCTGAGTGCGTGTCCCTGCTGTAAATAAGTGAGCTGGACACTGACTCAGACATTTATTAGCCTTGGAGGGATATGCACTTTGGTTACTGTGAAGGAACACCACCTGGAATCATGTACAGTAATGACCTCCACTGACACGGCAATGAGCGGTTATATATTAAGTATAATTCAAGACAGTCTGTTGTTCTTTAGAACAGCCTTCTGGCGAAACGTCTGACTAATACACAGTTCATTCCCTGGAATGTCTCTGTCTGCTTATGTCCATGCTGAGTGTCACTCACAACAATTACAACGTATTCCCAGCAATCAGTATAGTCTAAAGAGCATGTTACAGATCCAATTGGAATTGGAATCCTTCTCAGCTATGTGCCCAAAAAAATTCCTTTGTGTGCACATTTTAAACTTGTGTTCTCAGTTTTTAAAAACTGTGTGCTCAAGTCGGAATTGATACTAAATTTGTGTTTCCAAACAAAATTCTTTGTGTGTATCACAATATGTTGTGTGCACTGGCCTCAAAACGTGTGAGAGTGCGCCTAAAGGTGGCCATAGATGCACAGATAATATCGTACAAAACGAATTTTCGTCAATATTCGGTGCGTGTATGGTGGGAGACGAGTCAACCGATATCGGCAGAAGACTTGGATATCGGTCGGCTCGTCTACAGGGCTGGCCTGAAAATTTTGATTGGGCTTCTTTGAAAGCAACGGAACATCGGCCATTGTTAGTGCTGAACTGTCAGATACAGTTAGGGGCCGATTCACTAACTTCGAGTGAAGTATTCGAAGTAAAAAAACTTCGAATTTCGAAGTTTTTTTTGGGCTACTTCGACCATCGAATGGGCTACTTCGACCTTCGACTACGACTTTGAATCGAAGGATTCGTAGTAAAAATCGTTCGACTATTTGACCATTCGATAGTCGAAGTACTGTCTCTTTAAAAAAAACTTCGACCCCCTAGTTCGCCATCTAAAAGCTACCGAAGTCAATGTTAGCCTATGGGGAAGGTCCCCATAGGCTTGCCTAACTTTTTTTGATCGAAGGATATTCCTTAGATCGTTGGACTAAAATCCTTCGAATCGTTCGATCAAAGGAATTATCCTTCGATCGTTCGATCGAATTATCTGCGCTAAATCCTTCGATATTCGAAGTCGAAGGATTTTAATTCCTAGTCGAATATCGAGGGTTAATTAACCCTCGATATTCGACTAGGAATTAAAATCCTTCGATTCGACCCTTAGTGAATCGGCCCCTTAGAATTCTATTGTTTCTACACGTGTGTATTGAAATGAACAATCTTTCCTGGAAACATCTTTTCTAGGAAAGATCGTAATTGTGTCTATGGCCATCTTTAGAGAGACAATTGGTCAAGTCATTGTATAAAACTGAAAGCAGGGGTAATGGGCACTAGCACCCACAGGCTTATATTGAGACCCTACAATTAATTTATTCTATGCTAGTGGGAACATAAGCAGGGCCGTGCTGCAGATTTTAACCTGCCCCTGGCAGGCCCAGTTTATGCCCATTACACTTTGGACGCACAACTTTACACCTGGGCCATACCCTATAATGTCGAAGCACTGTCCAAGTAAAGTGTAACATTTCAGCTCCGATGCCCAACAATTCCTTTATCCTTACATGCAGCCTGGCCCAGTCCAATAAACACACATACTGATGAGGAATACTACCAGATTTCTTTTATAATCTCATATGCCTGATCCTCTTCTGTCTTCCACTTTCTATCGCCCAGCTGTGAATGCACAGGAGAACGAAAAGCCGATCTTTAACTAAAAAGCTATTTCGTTCAACTGTACATGCGTCTGCCCCAGAAATTTGAAGAAAGAAGAAGCCGGAAGAGGATCGCTCTGTGGTGCTCTCTGGTATAACCCCGGGCCGGTGCAGTTTTCCAGCCCGGGGTTTCGGGTAAGTAAATACAATCACTTGGGGGTGCCTAATATTTGGAAAACCTAAGTGCACAAAGCCTTTCCTTCTCCTTTAATAGGTGCCGTTTATTTGACCAGCAGAAACCTCAGAGTCATAAAAAGAGTTTTACCTTCTTCTCTCTGCTTTACCTTCCCTCCTGTAGGAGCGTTGTGATGATTTGTTTCAGCCAATCCTGATGCAGCACCTGAAGTCAGCTCCTATCTTGCCCAGCCAATCAGAGCAGCAGTCTAATGTACAGAATTCTTATCATATCTCCCCCACTCGGAAACCTTTTTTGTTTTTTTCTTCCTGCGTAAATTGAATATTGAATAACAACAGCTCTGCAGCCGCCAACCCAAGCCCTGCATTCTCAACAAACACAGGATAAACCGCTCAAGGTGTAAATGAACAACAAAATCCACTGTGTTGTCCTGACTCGTAACACCTAGAATCATTAACCCTTCACAGCCAGCAACATTTTGTACAAACCTTACTCCCCCTCCATGTAACAAGTGTAGAACACAAAGTAGAATTTGGTAGTTATTTCATGTTAAAATCAAAATACAGGTTTCAAAGAAGTCCAAACCCCAATGATTCCAGGAAGTATCCCAAACCCAGTATAATCACATTAGTAGCACAAACTCTGACGGACAGGCTGCCCCTGTAGGCATTTACAGACTGGACTGACAAGCTTTCAATCTATAACGCTGGGAGAGAAGTAGTGGCACAACCTGTTAGGAGATTCCTTGGCTTTTGCTATCTTGTTGACTAATTGCAGCTAAAAGCACATATTTAAATAGATAATATACTTTCTATTTGTGCTAGGAAACCAAACACATATATCCATCGGTTATTGCAGACATGCCAACTACAAGGATTTTTCAGGAGTAAAACCTATTTGACCCTCCTCATCTGGTCGCCAGCAATATTGGGTCAACAAACAGGCGCATGGCCAGGGTGTAACAGGAGCGGGACCAAAATGCTCCCGAAAAACAGGGCTCGCTGGGTTCACGTCTCTAAGATTCTTTCCATTCGTCCTGAGGCACAATAACATTGTTATCAGCCAACGGCTTAAACACTGTTGTGAATACACTTGTTTCATTTCAAGGGATAATACAATGGATAAAAATATCCAGAACATAAAAATTGAGAGGGATTTCCACTTTCCAGCTGCAGTTTTGTAGCTTAAAAATGATATTAAAAAAATAAATAAATAAATAAATAAATAAATAAATAAATAAATAAATAAATAAATAAATAAATAAATAAATAAAAAAAGTATTTCAGTGATATGTTTGTGACTTGGCCAGTTGAAACATGTGTTTAATAGGTAAGAAAGGTAACAGAGGTATATGTTGAAGAGGTGGCCTCCCTGCTGGGATTTTGCTAATATTCCCTTTAATTGTGTTTCTATATGCCAGTTTCTTTGTGCATTCCACTGCATGGGACTGCAGGAGTTATTATGCCCCATTCTTCTCTAATGGGAACCACTAAATGGAGATGTACTGTTTTATTTGTCTTTGGGCGCTTAAGTGCATTTTCAGAGGTAAAGATCCAATAGACAAGAACAGGTTATATTAACCACTGTATATCCATGCAGTGAAACACACAAAAATCCCACAAAGGAGATGTTCACCGTTAAATCATCGTTTAGTGTAATGTAGCTTTGAGTCAATTTATAATTGGTCTTCAGCTCTCCAGTTTGTAACTTCAGCAGCTATCTGGTTGCTACGCTCCACATTAATCCAGCAACCAGGCAGTTTGAAAAATTTGGTTTGAATGAGAGGTTGGAAGGTACATAGAAGGGGGGCCTTGATGGAAAGATATGTAAAAAGGTAACAATAAAAATTAGGGTTGCCACCTCACCCCTTAAAATAGAACACATAGGGAATCCACGGCTTGCATGGCTAATTAGCAATTCATTTATATGCATGATGCATGGCTGCACACAAGGGCTCTTAAGGTGGCCATACACGGGCAGATAAAGCTGCCGATATCGGTCGTTTGGACCAATTTGACAGTTTATCTGCCTGTGTATGGGGGCTTCCGACGGGTCTTCCCGATCGATATCTGGCCACGATATCGATCGGGAAGGTTGGATTTTTACCCGACCGACCCGCCGGAGCACCTTGGTGCATCGTAATTCGATTGTTTCGGCATCGTAATTCGATTGTTCGTAATTAGATTGTTCGGCAGGCGCACACAGAAAAACGGAACGCAGGGGAGCGCAGGTAAAAACGCTCGTCAGTAAGAGCCCTTAAGCTGGCCATTGATAATGAGATTTTTAAAAGATCAGATCCTCATCGTGAGACCACGATCTTCTCGGAACAATCGTACGATTGTACGAATTTACCATCAACTAAAAAGACCAATTTGCCAGGAAAACAAAGGGGAGCCGCCTGATTGGCCCTGCAAACATAGATAGATTGTACTGGGACCGACAAAGATTTTTTGACCTGGCCGATCAATTTCCTGATAGATGTCGGCCAAAAAATCGTAAGATGTACAATCATTCGAATCCCACTAACCGCACGATAATTTCGAAGGATTTGTCAGACTCCCCTAAAATCGGTCGTTCGGCAAGAAGAATCGTCGCGTCTATGCAGGAGTAGACACACTGAATTATTGTCAATGGGGCTGTACACAGATGCATGTATGCGCCGAGCTCAGTTCAAATGCAACAAGCTGCGTCCCAACCTGCGTTTGGCACTTACATGCGTCTGTGTGAGTACAGCCCCATTGACGATAATTCAGTGCGTCTTCTCCTGCGCTCCCCTGCGGCTGAACAGAGGAAAGCGCAACGCAGGGGAGCGCACAAACAAATGCCCATCTGTAAAAGCCTTAACTCAGTTCAGTCTGCATCTAAATGAATTGCTAATTAACCATGCAGGCTGTGGATTCCATATGTGTTCGGTTTTAAAGGGATGAGGTGACAACCCTAAGGGATCTTACACATGGGTGGTTTTACCTGCGCTCCCCTGCATTGCACTTTCATCTGTTCAGCCAAGCGCAGGAGTAGACGCACTCAATTATTGCGAAGGGGGCTATACAGACGCAGGTGGGACGCAGCATGTTGCATTTCACCTGCGTTCGATGCATACATGCGTCTCTGAGAGTACAGCCCCCATTCACAATAGCTGAGTGTGTCTACTCCTGCACTCCCCTGCGGCTGAACGGAAGAAAGCGCAACACAGGGGAGCGCAGGAAAAAACACCCGTGTGTAAGAGCCATTATAAAAATATATCTTTGCATTTGTGTTTTAGCTACTGGGGTCAGTGACCCCCATTTCAAAGTTGGAAAGAGACAGAAGAAAAGGGCATATAATTCAAAAAGAATAAAAAAATGAAGTTCCTGAGAATTGACCATTTCATAACATACTAATAGTGACCACAAAGGTGCACTACCCCTTTAAATCAAACCATAAGAATGCTTTAAACAAGCATGTGTGAATTTAAGTGTATAAGTGTAACAGGACTAGTAAGTCAATGAGAAAGCTATTTGCTAAGGATGCCCTCTGCATACTGAAATATCGGATGTACACACATCCTAAACATTCTGATGTTACAGCAGATAACAGTGATTAATTGATTGTCCTATTCTACCCATTTGCTAAACATCATGCATAATGTCATGAATTGTGATTTGCTTGGGTGAAAGTCTTCCCTTACAACTTGTCACAAAATGTCAAAAATAAATCAGGAAAAACAGGTTAGTTCACTGACAAGGCATGTCCAGTAGACAGCAGGTTGCTTGCCACTTCACCTCTTTCAAATTAGACATGCCAAATCTGCACGCTGAAAGCCTAATTGCCAATTAATTAGCAAATCTACCCATCAATGAATGCATTCTGCAGCATTTATTTAGATAAAGAGTCGTTTAGGCATGCAGATTTAATGTGCCCAGTTTTAAACTGACAGTCCCTAAAATAACATAATAGTTGTAGTTCAACGGGTCAAACAGAAACATTAGCATTTTATATGGCCCTGTCATATCCCAGCAAAGAAATTGAGTTTTATCTTTAATGTTTGAATTAATGAAGGTTAATATTTTTTCAACATCCATCCCTGGTGCTGTTTTGGGCTGACTAAATATGTTCTTTTATACCTTGAGCGACTAACATGTTTCCAGATAGATGTTGTTTCTTGGGTGGAGAGTGCTGGGTGCTGGGTGTGGTTCTAATAACCCCTGTACATGTTTGTGCCTGCATGGGGGGGTTATGACTGGTTCCTTCCCAACCCTGTGAGAAAGTGAGTCAGTGCAAGACTGGAGTTACCCCCGCAGGGGCTCTTTGGCTGTTCTGTTCCCTGTCCTTAAAGCACACATTTTGTGATGTTCTGTTGGAGAAAAAAAGTCACAGCAATGCGTAAAGAGTCTGAGAACAGCCGAAAGGCGCTGTAAAGTGGTGTCAATGCACCAGAGTAAAGCAAATGGATTTGTGGCCGATTTGGCAACCTACATTTTAGGCAGGATCGGGCTGATCTGATCATTTGGCCCCCAGTCCAACAATCTTATTATAATTAGCATTTTGGGAAAGGATTGCATCAAAATGCCATGTGGTCCCCTTTTTTAACCTGCAAGATAGATATTAGACCGACTATTGGCCTATGACTAAGTGCCCCTTGGTGACAAAAAACGCATAAGGCTTCTGCTTTTTATACATAATGTGAAGTAAAAGATTTTTTTACTATTTAAACTTTTGGGCTCCTGAATTCTACTTCTTACTGTTCCGGATTGATGCCTACCTGTCATGATGAATTCCTAGTAGACTGACTATTAGCCAGATATCTCTCAGACAGGGCTGCAACATGCTGCATTTTTCCTGCGTTCAGTGCCTACACGCGCCTGTGTGAGTACAGCCCCATTGGAAAAAATGTAATGCGTCTATTCCTGCGCTCCCCTGCGGCTGAACGCAGAAAAACGGAGCGCAGGTTAAAACGCTCATCAGTAAGAGCCCTTAAAGGGATGAGGTGACAACCCTAAGGGCTCTTACACATGAGTGGTTTTTCCTGCGCTCCCCTGCATTGCACTTTCTTCCGTTCAGCCTCAGGGGAGCGCAGGAGTAGACGCACTCAATTATTGAGAAGGGGCTATACTGTAAGCGCCAGACGCAGGTGGGACGCAGCATGTTGCATTTCACCTGCGTTTCGATGCATACATGCGTTTCTGAGAGTACAGCCCCCATTCACAATAATTGAGTGTGTCTACTCCTGCACTCCCCTGCAGCTGAACGGAAGAAAGCGCAACACAGGGGAGCACAGGAAAAAACACCCGTATGTAAGAGCCCTTATAAAATTATATCTTTGCATTTGTGTTTTAGCTACTGGGGTCAGTGACCCCCATTTCAAAGTTGGAAAGAAACATTTTGTGATGTTCTGTTGGAGAAAATTAGTCACAGCAATGCGTAAAGAGTCTGAGAACAGCTGAAAAGGGCTGTAAAGTGGTGTCAATGCACCAGAGTAAAGCAAGTGGATTTGTGGCCGATTTGGCAACCTACATTTTAGGCAGGATTGGGCTGATCTGACCATTTGGCCCCCAGTCCAACAATCTTATTATAATTAGCATTTTGGGAAAGGATTGCATCAAAATGCCATGTGGTCCCCTTTTTTAACCTGCAAGATAGATATTAGACTGACTATTGCCCAGATGACTAAGTGCCCCTTGGTGACAAAAAACGCATAAGGCTTCTGCTTTTTATACATAATGTGAAGTAAAAGATTTTTTTACTATTTAAACTTTTGGGCTCCTGAATTCTACTTCTTACTGTTCCGGATTGATGCCTACCTGTCATGATGAATTCCTAGTAGACTGACTATTAGCCAGATATCTCTCAGACAGGGCTGCAAGGGGGCAAATTTACTAAAGGACGAAGTGATTAAAACTGGCGTGACATAATTTTGGAACTTCGCTGATGGGCGCAAGTGTAACTTCGCTAGTGAACGAGACTGACGCTGGCGCTCATTCGCACTCAATCGGCAGGAGAAGTTGCGCTGTGGCGAAGGGACGTAACTGCGCAAATTCACTAAGATGCGGATTTTACTGAACGTTACCTCTTGCGCCAGACTTGCCATCGCCACCTCAGACCAAGCGAAGTGCAATAGGGTAGATAGGACTTCCTCAAAATTTAGTTAAAAATTTTTCTAAGTCCCATAAAACGCTAGCATCTTTTCCTTTTTTCAAGGTGCAAAAGAGTGTAAAATTTTTTTGAGGTAACTGGCTTCCCCCCTACATTTCCTAACATATGGCACATAAACTATAAACTGGGCTCATGTGTAGGGCAATATAACAACTCTATTTTCTTTTATTAAGGTTCCCTGGGCTTGTGTAGTGTAATGTATTTGCTGCAACATAAACGTCCATTCAACTTTAACTTCCCGCCGTATGCAAATTAGCCAACGCTAGCGCAACTTCACTCTGCTTGCCGAATTAACGCTAGAGCAACTTCGCCAGCGTTCAGCGCCCTGGACAAACTGGCAAAGTGTTGCGCTGCCTGCGATGCCATTGCTGGCGAATTTTCGACGCTTAGTAAATTTGCCCCAAGGTGAGAACCTTGCCTAAGGTGGCGGCTAGTTACAAGGGGCGCCTCTTGTTTTAACCTGGAAATTCAGCTCCTCTAGTGCAGAGTGCTATTGCATTTATTGCACCAGCAATGTGGCCCCCTTTGACCTGCTCCAACGCTGATGTTTTAAGCACAGAGTGGGAGAATGGGGGCGGCACCTCAGATTGCAGGAACCCAAGGATGGCCTCTGCTCTCAAATAGGCCTGAAGTGCTCAAATAATCATCTTAAATCTGTCCATTTTTGGCCAGCTTAAATTTGTGAAATTTTCAGGGTTACTTTATAAGACCAAAAAGTATCTGGACACCTGCCTATCCAATATTTCATTCTGAAACCAAGGGTATTAATATGACGGTTATCCTACCTTACAATAACAGCCTCGACTCTTCTGGGAATGCTTTCCACTAGATTTTGGAACAATGTTGGGAGTTTGCGTCCAACTATGCATGAGAACAATTCAATCCACAATCCATCCAATTGGTTCAATTGGCTTGAGATCATGGCCCAGCGCAGGCAAGTCAAGTTCTTCCATTTGCATCTCAGTAACCCCATTCTGCAGCGACCTTGTTTTATACACAGGGGCAGTATTCTGCTAGTGAGGAAAGACATGACAAAAGAAATTCCAGCACTCTACAACTAAATACTGATGAAAGAAAAATAACTTGTAAATAGAAAATAAATGTTTTAATATGTGAAGCGAACATGAGAAACTGACCAACCAAAAGACTGCAGTTATCATTTCTGACATGATCAGCATAAATCTGGATAAATAAAGTCTGGATACTTAAGACCTGCTTGTTGAATGGATATGCTGGAAAGGTGACATCTTGTGATTATGCCAAATTGAAAGTCACTGAGCAACTTACTAAGACCCAATCTACAGCCAATATTTGTTGCTGGAAATTACACAACTATGTGTTAATTAAACACCTAAGTCAATAATGGGCGTAGCTTGTCCAGATACTTGTGTAAGCAGTTCAATACCAGAGGGAATTTATAGGAAGAGAATAACCTTCCTTCTGAGTTGTAAACCTGAGCAACCAATCAGAATATTGCTTATATAAGTATTATTGCAGTTGACTCATCATAGTTTATTACTGATTGGATGCTGTGGCTAACAGCAAGGTGCACATACAGCAGGACTGATTTGGTTAATTGGCTATTTAAAACTGTCATAGTACATGAAATTTCTGCAGGGAATTAGCAGTGCAGTGATGCAAGAAGACAAACTTGAAAAAATGTCCGACAACCGTTTCTTTAGGATATGCATAAGCTAAGGATGCACCAAATCCAGGATTCGGTTCGGCATTCGCCCTTTTTCAGCAGGATTTGGATTTTGCCAAATCCTTGTGCCTGGCGAAGTAGATTCAGATCTTAATTTGCACATGTAAATTAGGGGCATGGGGGAAATCACACGACTTTTCATAACAAAATAAGGTAAAAAAATGTTTTCCCACTTTTTTCTTTCCTATTCCGAATTTGCAAATGCAAATTATGATTTAAATTTGGTTTGGTATTCGCCCAAATCTTTCACGCAGGATTCGGGATTCAGCCGAATCCCAAATAGTGGATTCGGTTCATCCCTAACATAAGCATTCATCTCATTTGGCCCATCGGGTTTTTTTTCTGTTGTCTTGCTTGCCCAGTTCGATCCTCGAAGCCAGTGCTGATAATCTTCAAAGTCTGAAATCGAAATTAAACAAGATATCTTAAATTTAGTAATAGGGTGCGCTGCAAATTGCACGAGGCAGCACAATTGTTTTACATTGTTACCCTGCATGAGCTTTGGTTAGTCTACTATCAAAGCAAATATCTGATTATTGGTTTTTGTACTTGGACGTATTTGTTAAAAGTTAATAAATTAACCCAATTGTGATGAGGAAGTAGAACTCACTGTTCTTCTAGTACTGAGAAACACATCTTCTCAAAAATTCTGAACGTCAGAATTGCAAGGCTTTTTTGCTCCAGGCCCTATAACTGCACCCTCCCCATGGTATCTGTACTGTATTATCTGGTTGCAGTATTCAGCAACCCTTATTTACGCGTTTGCATGCTACAAAACTGATTGTTGGAAGAGTTAACACTGTGCAGGGCGGAGGTACATGAACAGGTTTAGTGACATCACGGGATGATATAGTTTCCATCCTCTGTGCTAGAAACATTTTGGGATGTTACAACTAGACTTCTCACAGGCAAAGACACTCAGTGGAGTAGGCAATGCACAGCGCTGTGATTCCCACCGGACAGCCTCAGGTAATTACTGCAAAATGTTAATTGTCATTTTCTGAAAACAAAAGGGTCCAGAAGGGTCCAGGCCTCAAGCTGGATTCTAGTTGAAACATTTTGTCGTGTTTTGCATTCTTACCAGGTTTTGCAGAAAATATGTTGTATGGTTCTTTTGTCCTATTATTTTAGGCAATAGCGAAATAAAAGGTTGGTTTTTAAAGATATAGTCTGTGGGTGTGTAGAAGAAAATGTGGTAGAGTGGTTGTGTAAGCAAGGTTCTTTAGAATAGAGATAAACTGAGGGTTTACATTAGGGTTACTTATTTAATAGAAGTAGGGCAGACTAGGTCCATTAGAAGATAGATATACCGCAAGTTTTAGTAGGGTTGTTTATGAGAAGTTGGCCAGACAAGATGCATTTGAAGAGAGAGATACTACAATTCTGTATTTTGGTTGCTTGTAGAAGAGAAGTTGGGCAGGCGAACTATAGTTGACAAGATGTTCTGCAGTTCGCAAAAAAGATCTGTGCTAGAATAAGTAAAGATGCTGCATATGTCGGTAGTTGATAGTTCAATCCAGTATCGATTCACTTACAAATATTTTGTAGGATGGACACTGTCATAGAGTAACAATATATTGATGATATGTTCATTATGGTAGTAAGCAGTGAAGTGCAAGTAAGTAGTAGGATAGGCGTTGCATATACAGTACATTGTAACTAGAAGTGCAGTGGAAGGATGTTCTTTGAGTCGCTAGAAGGAGAGATGTTGCTCTGCAGGTCAACAATAGTACAGTCAGGGCTGGATTTACATTGTGGGCACCCCTAGGCCCACTGCTGTTTGTCTCCCCTACCCCCTTCCCTTATTTGTGCAAATTTACATCATCTGGACGGGAGCAATGGGGATTGGCGCACGGGAAATTTAAAAAATTATTGTATCTCCAGCGCATCCCCAGCGTTTTTGAACCAATGTGGGGGTGGATGGGCAGCATGCCGCCCCCCTAAAATCCTGCCACCTTAGGCCCGGGCCTAGGAGGCCTTTCCATAAATTCGGGCCTGAGTACAGTGTATGAATGTCCTTCTTTATTAGTGTAGTGGGTGGTTATTCTGCAAGCAGTAAAGGTTCAGTGGTTTATTTGTAATACATGAAAGTTCTGCAGGGAATTAGCAGTGCAGTGATGCAAGAAGACTCATATCAGGGTGACAGAGAGCAAAGATGCTCTAAAGGTTTCTGTTGTAGCCATTGTGCACAATGACATTGCATATCAGCAACAGAATACACGTGAGATCTTTTGCTCATCATAAAAGAGATACTCTGTAGATCAGTAGTAGGAGGGAGGTTCCAGTGCTGGGTGCGTATATCAACTGTTTAGTAGAAGAACCGTAGTGGTTAGTATTAGTGTAATGGAGCAATGTCCTTCAAGTCTGTAGTAGCAGAAATGTGCGCTGTCAGTAGCAGGAACAAAAGTCCAGAAGGTTTATTAGTTGCAGAGCAGCAGTATGACACTGGTTCTGCAGGCTACTATTAGAACACATGGGCAGTAGTAGGAAGCATGTGTGTGTACAAAGGACAGTCTGCATATCAGCAACATGAGACAGGTGAGGTGACCTGCTCCTCAGCAATAGAGAATATTCTGTATTTCAGTAATAGTGTGGAAGTTACAGTACTGGGTGTGTCTGACAACACCCTACAGGTTAGTGCTGTTGTAGTGGAGGAATGTCCTTAAAGTTTGAGGATTAAAAATGTTCTGCATGTTTATTAGTTCTGCAGGAGCAGCGCTCTGCAGTGCTTCAAAATGATAGCGGTTATGTTCTGCAGGTCACTACTAGCAGACATGTTATGCAGGCCACTAATGAGAGACATGTTGTGTAGGTCAGTACTAGGAGACATCTTTTGCAGGCTGCTGTTAGGAGACATGTTCTGCAGGTCACTGCTATCACTGCTAGGAGACAGGTTCTGCAGGTCACTACTAGGCAACACGTTCTGCAGGTCACTAATTGGAGACATGTTCTGCGGGCTACTAACAGGTGACATGTTGTGCAGGACAGTATTAGGAAACATATTGTGCAGGTCACTAGTAAGAGACATGTTCTGTTGGCCAGTAGTAGGAGGCATATTCTGTGGATGAGTAGTAGGTGGCATGTGTGAGCAGCGAACAGTTTGCATATCAGCAGTAGGAGATAGTTAAGATGCACTGTTCATCAGTAATATTCTGTAGATCAGTAGAATAAGGAAAGTTCCAGTACTGGGTGTGCCTGCCAAAACGTTTTTGTAGAAGTAACACCCTAAAGGTTAGTATTAGTTTAGTAGAGGAATGTCCTGAAAGTCTGTAGTAGGAGAAATGCATGCTGTCAGCAGCAGGCATTTTGTAGGCCAGTAGTAAGAGGCATTCTGTTGGTCAGTAGTGGAAGGCATTCTGCAGTCCAGTAGTAGGAGGCATTTTGCAGACCAGTAGTAGGGTACATTATGCAGGCCATTAGTAGGAGGAATTCTGCAGAACATTAGTAGGAGACATTCTGCAGGCCAGTAGTAGGAGACACATTATGCAGGCCAGTAGTAGGAGACATTTTGCAGACCAGTAGTAGGGTACATTATGAAGGCCCTTAGTAGGAGGAATTCTGCAGAACATTAGTAGGAGACATTCTGCAGGCCAGTAGTAGGAGACACATTATGCAGGCCAGTAGTAGGAGGAATTCTGCAAAACATTAGTAGGAGACATTCTGCAGGCCAGTAGTAGGAGACACATTATGCAGGCCAGTAGTAGGAGGAATTCTGCAGAACATTAGTAGGAGACATTCTGCAGGCCAGTAGTAGGAGACACATTATGCAGGCCAGTAGTAGGAGAAATATTCTGCAGGTCAGTATTGGGAGACATTTTCTAAAGTATTCTGGTAGTGTAGTGTGCCTGGTAGCTCATCAGTAGTTATAAAAACTGATTTACAGTCAGTTTACAACAAATTCAAAGTACAGAAGTCTTCGTTGTTGTGATTCACATGAAGAGGAGTCAGTGTGCCAATTACAATGCATTTGTGCAGAGACTCTCTGTGTGCTGCAAGTTTGTAGCATGTAATTTAGTGAAGGAATTCTGACATGCTTTCACATGTACAAGTACTTGTAAAGTCAAAGGCAAGCGGTTATACGAATCTTGACCATCATATTGAGTAGGTTCATTAGTCAGTGTGGTTACACAGCTACCTGTAAGTAAAGAGTTGCTAATTAACTAAATAGTCTCTTAAGTACACTAGTGCAGTTCTCATTAGCAAACAATCGGCAGTTCATTTTGATCAGTAATTAAAAAATGAGAGACTGACGTTATTGCTGTCAGTAAGGGCTCTTACACATGAGCGTTCCGACCTGCGCTCCCCTGCGTTCCGTTTTTTGGCGTTCAGCCGCAGGGGAGCGCAGGAATAGACGCAAGTCATTATTTGAAATGGGGCTGTACTCACTCAGGCGCGTGTAGGCGCCGAACGCAGGTTCAGACGCAACATGCTGCATTTTTCCTGCGTTCGGCGCCTACACGCGCCTGAGTGAGTACAGCCCCATTTCGAATAATGACTTGCGTCTATTCCTGCGCTCCCCTGTGGCTGAACGCCAAAAAACGGAACGCAGGGGAGCGCAGGTCGGAACGCTCATGTGTAAGAGCCCTAACCCTAACTAGTGCCTATGTTAATAAGAAAAAAAGACCATATGCCTTCACATTATCAAATGTGTACTTGTATACAAGTAGGAGCTGTGGTACTGCTGGCTTCCAAATGGGGCCGAGAACCAAATTGGCTAGTTGATGCAGTCCTTGTTCTGACAGCTCGTATTCCTGTTGTTGTAATCTGATTGTATGGCCCTAGGGCCAAAGATCAGATTAGCCAGATATCACCCACCCAAGGTTGGCATATCAATGAAAACATCTGCTTCTCAAGCAGATCTTATAGTGTATGGCCAACTTTAGGCCAGCTTTTCGACCTGGAGAGTGGATCGGAGCAGTTCCCAAAGGCAGAGCAAAGGCTGAATGTGCCATTAGACCTGAACTAAAGGTGGACATACATGATAAGATCGACATAGAGTTAATCCAAACAAATGGGATTACAACAAAAAGAATGGGCGCAGACGGGTCATAGGACAGCATCAACTAGCCGATCACAGGAAAAATCCAAACCTGCCTGATTGATATCAGATCGATTTTTGGACTGGGGGGACCTGTCGGAAGCTCCCACACAGGATAGATAAGCTGCCGAATCGATCTAAAGGACCAATATTGGCAGCTTTAATCTGCCTGTGTATGGACACTTTAAGGCATATGCCTGAATTAGATTGAGAATTCCTAAAACAGTGTTAAAAACATATTTACATGTCATCAGTTAACAAGTGGTTTTAAACATTTAAAGGGAAGTGGATGACACTACAGTAGTTGGAATTTTTCTAGGTTATTTCAAAAAGAATAACCAGTGTCACTCTATCCTTATAAACAGTGCTAGCTGTCACCCTGCAAATATTTAATTGCATTGCCTGATGATGACATTTAGGCCACTTGACAACCATTCCCTTCCAGTGCAACTTTGCCTAAAGGCTTTTGGCAGGTTATAGGATCAAACAAAAAAGCCAAATGTTTGGAAACCCCAGCCCATGAATGCGTGTGAGATCACAAATGCATCCAGTGGTGCAATGGCTCTGGTAGCACTGCAGATCCGGAAAGCTGGGCAGTGCACTTTGAGTTCCAACAAATATAAATGAATTTATACAGGACATATTCACAAAGTTAGACAATAGGAACAATGGCCGTAACAATGACAGCAGGATCTATTGTTTTCTGTAACAATAAGCAGGCAAAACAATGGGAAACAGCACAAAGCTGCAGTGCTTTGCATACACATCAGTGGAGCAAGTATCAGGTCAGTAGGGCATATAATAATACCAGATTGTTGTACCTATTCAATACCTTTTTTTTGGCTGTCTGACTCTCAGCCTCAAAACCTTGCAACATTCAGATGTAAAAAAAATTGGTGAGCAACACTGGCATGAAAAATGTTCCATGGTGGTGCCAATTAAGGGCTGTGATTTGCCATTTGGTAGCCCCTATCTGGACTGGAGGTTCTGTTTGGCAGTGCAACTGATTTTTATGCAACTAAGACTTCTAAACAGAAGCACCTGCCTTGAGGCCACTGGGAGCAACATCCAAGGGGTTAGTGAGCAACATGTTGCTCACGAGCCACTGGTTGGTTATCACTGGACTAAAGGTGGCCATACATAGAGAGATCGTCTCATTTGGCGATGTTGCCAAAGCAGTGGATCTCTCCCCTATATGCCCACTTTGAGGGCCCAACGATCGGATCATAACAACAGCTTTACGGGGGGTCAGATTGCGGGACCACATCAATGATCCACGATCCTACAGGATTTTTACCCCTGCTCAATCGACACTGGCCAACTCTCGGCCAGATATTGATTGGGGAAGCCAGTCAGAGGGCCCCTACAGAGCCAATAAGCTGCCGACTGGGTCTGTCGACAGCTTTTATTGGCCCGTGTATGGCCACCTTTAGGCAATAGATGGTTATGTACAGTAGCACAATCACGGCCGCCGTATGAAATCACAGGGCCCCGTACGAAAAAATTTCCTGGGCCCCCTGGGCTGCGCCCACCATAGACCCCTCCTACAAGTCCACCCTCCCCACAGGTCCACCCCCCACCACACACTAAAAAAAAACATTGGTGGCTATGGTTCCCACATGTTAATAAAAAAATATTGGTGGTCAGGACCCCCACCATTGAATAAAACATTTGCGGTCAGGGCCCCCCATTAAAAAAAACATTTGTGGTCAGGGCCCCCAATAAAATATTGGTGGCTAGGACCCCACATCGGGAAAATATTGGTTGCAAGCCCCCCCCCCACACGTTATAAGAAAATTGGTGGCCAGGCCCCCCTTAAACATCCATCTAAAAAAACTTGCACCCCCAGAAGTTTAAAAAAATTTGGTGCCCAGGGCCCCACCACACAACAGGGACCACAAAGGGTTAGGGGGGTCCTGCCATGTTACCCTTACTTCATTAGTGTGGCCCACCTGCTGTCAGTGAGCTGCCAACTACAGAAGGGAGGAGGGGAGCACAGGTGGCTGCATCTTCTTCCAGTGACAGCATTTTCTTCCCTTATTGGTCATAGAATTTCAAGTCCTGGTAAAGCTGCATGGTGATTGGATGAGCTGGAGGAGAAGTTCAAACCTCAGCTATCCAATCCCTGAGCAGCTCAACCAGGACTTAAACTCAGTGACCAATAAGGGGAAGTAATGGACAGAAGATACCTCCCCCTGTGCTCCTGCCCTGCCTTCCAGAAGTCAGCAGCTCTCAGAAAGCAGGGGGGCCCGGCTAATCAAGAAAGTGCGGCGTGGCCAGGCCCCCCTTACCCTAGGGGCCCCTACAACTCTCCCCCCTGTCCCCCCCCGATAGCTTCCCCCGAGCACATTATAGAGGCGATACCCTAACGCACTGGTATACCCTGTGAGATGCACCCATTTTGACAAGGTCACCAAACAATATTTTTACCCAATGTGTCCACCAAAGTGCTGAGGCAAGCTGGGATGATTCAATCATTTGGGCCCATGATCAGATCATAATGGG
Source organism: Xenopus petersii (assembly GCA_038501925.1). NCBI lineage: Eukaryota > Metazoa > Chordata > Amphibia > Anura > Pipidae > Xenopus > Xenopus petersii. The sequence continues at coordinate 7,294,355 of CM076679.1, forward strand.
AGGCCCAACAAGGTTTTCAAGCCTACCTGATACATATCAGGCTGACAGTAGGCCATATATCTGTTGAGCAGACCATCAAAGGCCAAGGCAATAAGTATGGTCTGGAGGGGCAGAATCAGCAGTTTTTATTGGCCTATGTTTGGCCACCTTTATGAAGTGCAAAGATAACCTACAAAGGAGTATCGGGAGGGGAAAATGAGGCATATTGCTCGGTAGTACAACAAAATAGGTTTATAGTATAAAATGATTTTGAAGTACACCGCCAGTTACATTGACCAAGGTAGGGCTAGACTTTCTCCATGGTGCTTGTTTTTATTTTAATGATATGTTATCCCTACCTGAGGCAAACAATATTGCAGTTCCTACTCCTATGTTTCAGTGCAAGTATAGGTGGCCATACACGGGAAGATTAAAGCTGCCGATATCAGTCCTTTAGACCGTTTCAACAGTTTATCTGCCCGTGTGGGGGCTTCCAATGGTCTCCACATTGATCAAGCAAGCTAGATTTTTCCTGTGATCGAGGACCACATTGGCTAGTTGATACAGTCGTATGACCAGTCGGCGCCCCATTCTCTTTGTTAAAATCCTAGGGCCGAATGTTCAGATTAACTGCTCACTACATGTAAAAGGTTGCGGTGATGTAGACAGAGATATTCTGAGGGAATCTGCAATTGGTTTTCCTTTTTTGGCATTTGATCTAGTGGCCCTTCTATTTTGCCTCTCCCGGCGGTAATGCTATCCAGATGTGGGGATCATGGACCTTGGCAACCAAAAAGCAAATTAATCCTGACGCTGGATTAAGGTTTATCCTTCTGTTCAGATACGTTCCAATTCATCTTCCAGTCTGCAATATAAACAACTGCTCGGTTGCTAGGTTATTTAAAGGGGACCTAAACCCACTTAGCCAGTTTAGGACCCTTGCATAGGCCCCCTTTCAAACCACTGCAACCTCACACCTGAATCTAAACCTGTTTAAAAAAAATGCATGATATCCCCCTTATACTGGTTTGCCTATGTAAATTAGGGTTCCGATCCAGTCAAATGAAACATAAGAGATACAGGATTCAGCTGAAGTGGATTTAAAGAGACATTTACCTGTTCTGAAGGTGAAAAAAAGGAGACATTTTCAGCACCAGTTTTCAAGAGATTTTGCACGGTTATATTATTGTACTTTTGCACTGTTATATTATTGTGACTAATAGAACTTTTTAGGGGAGCTGATAATGTGATGTCAGTGGTTTAGCTTCAGAGGAGAGTGAGACTCTGCTGGGGGCCCAGGAGATATAAGGGGCTGTGTCTAGAGTTGCCACCTGGACGGTATTTGATCCCAATGTTATTAAAGGAGAAGAAAAGTAGTTTAGCACTTGGAGGTACTGAATGTTAGGCACCCCCAAGTGTTTGTATTGACTTACCCGAAACCCTGGCCGGTGCTCCTATCTGCAGAAAACTGCACCGGCCCAGGGTTACACCAGTGAGCACCACGGAGCGATCCTCTTCCGGCTTCTTCTTTCTTTGCGTGGCTGTGCGTGTGCATTAGAGTGAAAAGCAGAATTTTAACTAAAAAGTTGGCTATTTCATTCTACTGCGCATGCGTCTGCCCCGGGCAATTTGAAGAAAGAAGAAGACGGAAGAGGATCGCTCTGTGGTGCTCACTGGTATAACCCCTGGGCTGGTGCAGTTTTCTGCTGATAGGAGCACCAGCGAGGGGTTTCAGGTAAGTAAATACATTTGCTTGGGGGTGCCTAACATTTGGCACCCCCACATGGGTGTCCACAGAAATTTTTTCAAGGGGGGGCAATAAGCTAATATCACATAGGGGAGCATCCCACTGAAGAGGAACCTATTCATGACAATGCAGAAGATAACCTAATGAAGGCTTGCTTGGGGTGTGACGTATAAAAAACATTTTGTTTTGTTGGGAATTAAATTTGGAAACAACTTCTTGGAACTTGGAAGTGCTAAACGACTTTACTTCTCCTTTAATAGGGAAAAAAGATAAATATATAGGAAGGACAGTATTTTTTTTCTAGAAAAGGTGGTCAGTTTCAGACTCTCTTTATGGCAGATATATTTTCAAAATACAAAATGAGTTGGTGTGGGGCCTAGTAACCTGTACTTGTGGCCAGTGTCGGACTGACCCACAGGGATACCAGGAAAACTCCCGGTGGGCCCAGGTGTCAGTGGCCTCTTGCTTCTGACCATTTGGCCTATTTCATGGTTATTCCCTGTTTCTTTATGGGAACAAAAAGGCTTAATAAAGGAAGAACAGAGTATGTAGAGCAGTGATCCCCAACCAGTCGCTTGTGAGCAACATGTTGCTCTCCAACCCCTTGGATGTTAATCCCAGTGGCCTCACAGCAGGTAGCACCTGCTAGTCAATAGTCAAAATGTCAAGCAGGCTTGACATTTTGGTTTTGCTTGTATAAAAACCAGGTGCACTGCCAAACAGAGTCTTAATGTAGGTTGACAATCCACATAGGGGCTACCAAATGGCCAATCACAGCCCTTATTTGGCACCCCAAGAACATTTCTCATGCTAGTTTTGCTCCCCAACTCCTTTTACTTCTGAATGTTGCTCACGGGTTCAAAAGATTGGGGATCCCTAATGTAGAGAAAAGAGACTATGTGAATAAAGAGGATGAGTGAGGTATAAAAGTTTGCAAAGTGGGCCCTCAGCCTATGTTTTTCTGGTGGACCCCTGGCATCCCAGTCTAACGCTGCTTGTGGCTCTGAGAGTGTGTGGGAAGCAGGAGAAGTAGCAGGATAGGGACAAGGGCTATTGGGCTGGTTAAGGTGATGGGGGATTGGATCTGTGCCAACAGTAAGGGGCTGACTAAAAGGGTAGGGAGGGGGAGGAAGATTCCTCAGTGTCAATAGGAGGGGGGTGTAACATTCCTGCTTGGGAGACAAAGAATCTTCTTGGGAGTTGGGTGTGAAAAGGGAAAAGAGAGCAGAACAACAAGGGGGATTTGTGAGGGAAAAGGAGCAAATGCTGTGAGGGAAAAGGAGCAAATTCTAGGAGGGCACTGGAAGGTGTGAGGGATTGAATGTAGGAAGAGCAGGTGTGAAAGTTTAAGGGCAAAGAAACAGGAAGCAGAGAGACAAGGGGAAAGTAGTGTCCGGGAGACACAGAGCCGCCTCACAAACAGGCGACAGGTACAGACTGACAGGAAAGTGTAGGGACAAGGGGGCGGAGCGAAGAAAGGGAGACAGGTAAGCGGATGAGGTAATTAAGGGCGGGGCGTGGTGGCCCAGACAGAGAACTAAGAGTCCAGTGACAGATAGTGAGTGTGAGAGAGAGCAAAGCTCAAGCACAAGGGAAGGACAAACACCTGCATTTGGCCACAGACTGAGAGAGAAGCAATTCGGGGCACAGACCAAGTTCATGCCTAGTGGGGGAAGCGGCGCTAGAGAGAGAGTAAAAGTCTGACAGAGAGAGAGAGAGGTCCGACATTACACTAAAGCCTCTAGAAATGCATGAAAATCACTTTCTTATGTCGGCCCTGCAGCCGCACAATGACATCACGTCACTGGCTCTCCCCACCGACTCCCAGATGGACCGGCGGATGCGAGAAGAGAGTCTGGCGCTGCGCAATGCGCGGGTACAGGAGCAGGTGCGCGCAAAGATGATGCAGAAGACGCAGACGACCCCTCGGGTGAGCAACAACAGCAACTTCTCCATCTCCAGCTATGGGGGTAAGTGACCTTCCTTCTTCACCTGCTGCAAATCTCACAGGTCTCCACCCAAAAGGGGTTGTTCACCTTTAAATTAACTCTTAGTAGTATGTAGAGATTGATATTCTGAGACAAGTTGCAATTGGTTTTCATTTTTTATTATCTGTGGTTTTCGAGTTATTTAGCTTTTTATTCAGCCGCTCTCCCGTTTGCAATTTCAGCAGTTTGGTTGCTATGGTCCTTATTACCTTAGCGACCATGTCTTGATTGTGATAAGAGACTGGAATATAAACAGGAGAGGCCTGAATAGAAACAAGGGTAATAAAAAGTAGCAGTAATCATTTGTAGCTGTACAGAACATTTTTTTTTAGATGGGGTCGGTGACCCCCTTTTGAAAGCCGGAAAGAGTCAAATGTAGAAGGAACATCAAAAACTATTAAAAAAATAATAATAAATAATGAAGACCAATTGAAAAGTTGCTTAGAATTAGCCATTCTAAAACATAGTAAAAGTTAAACTAAAGGCAAACCACCCCATTTAAAGGGATGTTTCACCTTCAAGTTAACTGTTAGTATGTTATACAATGGCCAATTCTAAGCAACTTTTCAATTTGCCTTCATTATTTATTTTTTATAGTTTGTGAATCATTTGCCTTAATCTTCTATTGACTCAAGCTTTCAAATGGGGTTCACTGATCCCATCTTAAAAACAAATGGTCTGTGAGGCTACACATGTGTTGTTATTGTTACTTTTTATGACTCATTATTTCTATCCTGGCTTCTCCTATTCATATCCCAGTCTCCTATTCAGATCAGTGCATGGTTGGTAGGGTCATTTGGACCCTAGCAACCAGGCTGCTGAAATCACAAACTGGACAGATGCTGATTAAAAAACCGAATAACTAAAAAAACATAAATAATAAAAAATAAAAACCAATTGCAAATAGTCTCAGAATATCACTCTCTACATCCTACTAAAAGTTAACTCAAAGGTGAACAACCCCTTTAACTCTTTATGCTCCTAAAGGAACCTCCTATTTCTCCAGCCTCCCCAGCACACACAGGGTTACACTGTATTAGCACTGTCTCAATGATATTATCAGACCTTGCTCCTCACTCACTGTTCCCTCTTTTTACTAAACACAAACATCCATTCATGTGAAGCAGGGAAGGTGTTGCCAACTGGGCAGGCCTACCACACCTTAGATATAGGCGTGCCATCAAAAATGCCCGCTGTTGGGCACAGCACTGAAAATAACATTATTATTATTATTATTATTATTATGAATGCAGCATAACTTCTTCATTGGTGTCTACTATAAAAAGATGCGTTTTGACCACCTGTGAACCTTGATCATGCTTGTGGGATTTATAGTTCAACACCAGCTGAAGGTTTGAATGAACTGAACTTTCTTCTTATATTAGTTTAACGTGATAATTCCCATATCTAATTCTATTGTCACTCTGTCACATACACAAACACACAGACACCTGTGCGTACAGCAGCACACCCACTGTGTTTCTACTGCTGCTTTGCTCCTGTACATAATGAATGTATTAGGACAGACACACGCTGCTATTTCAGGAGATTAGTCGCCCAGCCACAAATCGCTTCTTCTTCGTGCGACTAATCTCCCCGAACTGCCTTGCCGCCGGCTAGAATGTAAATCGCCGGCTGACGACACTCGGATCACTTCGGCTTTCCAAAGTCACTCGAAGTTTCCACGTAAGGCAACTTTGTGCGACTTCAGAAAATGAATTGTTCCTAGTGCCGTCTGGACACAATTTACATTATAGCCGGCAGTAAGGCAGTATTAGTTGCCCCGATGAAGAAGCGGTTTGTCGCTGGGCGACTAATCACCCGAAATAGCAGCGTGTGTCTCTGCCCTTAGGGGCAGATTTATCAAAGGTCGAGGTGAATTTTCGAATTTAAAAAATTCGCATTTCGAGTTATTTTTGTGTACTTCGACTAGGAAATAGTCCAAATTTGATTCGAATTGTAAAACATATTAGAAAATTCGAATTTCGAAATTTATCATGTACTGTACCGTTAAGAATGCGACTAGGGAATAGTCCAAATTTCGATTCGAATTGTAAAAAAATTTGAAAATTCGAATTTCGAAATTTATCATGTACTGTACCGTTAAGAATGTCGAATTCTTAACGGTACAGTACATGATAAATTTCGAAATTCGAATTTTCAAATTTTTTTTACAGGGAATAGTCCAAATTCGACTTGAATTGTAAAATTTTTTAGAAAATTCGAATTTCGAAATTTATCATGTACCGTCCCTTTAAGAATTCATATTTGACTATTCCCCATCTAAAACCTGCCAAATTGGTGTTTTAGCCTATGGGGGACATCCTCATTTGGTGGACTTTTGAGAAAAAAAATTTTGAAATAAATTTGGATTGGTTATTTTTTTTCCAATTTCGAGTTTATGGGAGTTGATGGGGGTTTTTAGAAACTCCCATAAACTCTAAATTCGACCGTTCAGTTTCAGCATGGAATCGAATATACTCCTTTTTAAGCACAATCAGGGATAACGACTTGCTTCTTTTATTAGTCTAATTTGCTCATTTTCCTCCGGGCAGGGATAGCCTTCACCTTCTGTGGAAGATCAAAGTGCTTTGGGGCACAATGTCTAACCACGTGAAAAAGTCCCGAAACTGAAGTAGGGTTAAATACCATGTCTGCTCTCTTTTGTCATATGGAAACCGACACTGCTGTTTATTAGTTAAGTTGTTTGTTCATTTGTTCAATAAGTGTCAGGAGTTAGGAAAGAGAAGGGGCTTTGAAAATGTACATTTTATCCAGGGCCAGTGCTCTGGATAAGGCAAGGGCCCTGTGGGGATTACCTTAATATTGGGCTGCATAGCACTTGCTAGAATGATTCTTGCATTTAAAGGAGAACTAAACCCTAATAATGAATATGGCTAAAAATGCCTCATTTTATATACTGAATTTATTGTACCAGCCTAAAGTTTCAGCTTGTCTATAGCAGCAATGATCCAGGACTTCAAACTTGTCACAGGGGGTCACCATCTCTCACATGCTCAGTGGGCTCTGATTGGCTGTTGAGAAGCTAAGCTTAGGGCTCGTCACTAATTATCCAGCAGAAAATGAGCTTCCCTGGCTGTAATATAAGCTGATGCTACAGGTTTGCTGATTATTAAATTCTGATGCTAATTGCATTGGTTTCTGTGCTGCCATATAGTAATTATCTGTATTAATTACTAATCAGCCTTATATTGTGAAATTTCTATTCTATGTGTACTGTATATTGCGAGTGGGTCCCTAAGCTCAATAAGTGAAAGCAGCACAGAGCATGTGCAGTGAATCAGCAGAAAAGAAGATGGGGAGCTACTGGGGCATCTTTGGAGACACAGATCTTTACTGCTAAAGGGCTGTGGTTGCCTTGGGCTGGTACAGAAGCACAAAACATAATGTACAACATTTCTAGCTACTTGTTTAGATAAGCTTTAGTTCAATGACAAGAATGACAATGACACAATGACTGTAAGTGTATTGTGTATTGCACCAGTATGGCCCAGGGCAATTAACTCTATTTGACAGACCCAATATGGCACTGTCATTTCTGCGCAGTCCCTCGTGGTGTCATTTTTCTTGGTGTAATTAAGCAGAATAAGGTTTAAACAAGGTATGTTTTAGTCAACAGAACCTGCCCCATAGGTCAGTAGGAATGTAGCCATTACAAATACAGGAAAAACTAGTTAGTTGGATTTAAAGGCTTTTAACACTAAAGAGAAACCAAGAGACACGTCTGCACACACGCATATTACACAAATATACTAATATAAACATACATGTCAGCTTTCTACTTTAAAGAGAGAGACTTATAAACATTTATCACAGAGTCATGTTGAACTTTGGGCACGCTAGGATATGTAGAGTTGGTGCCTTTGTGTTTTGCCCAAGACCTATTATTCCTATCACTGGCCTTGTGCATGGATTGTGCCATTAGGAGGAATCATATGGCAAAACCATGTGGATGGTAAGATGCCATATATCATATTTGATAAACCCTTAAAGGAGAACTAAAGCGTAAAGAAGTAGACTAGAAATGTCGTACATTATGTTTTGTGCTTCTGTACCAGCCCAAGGGAACCACAGCCCTTTAGCAGTAAAGATCTGTCTCCAAAGATGCCCCAGTAGCTCCCCATCTTCTTTTCTGCTGATTCACTGCACATGCTCTGTGCTGCTGTCACTTACTGAGCTTAGGGACCCACTCACAATATACAGTACACATAGAATAGAAATGTCACAATATAAGGCTGATTAGTAATTAATACACATAATTACTACATGGCAGCACAGAAACCAGTGCAATTAGCATCAGAATTGAATAATCAGCAAACCTGTAGCATCAGCTTATATTACAGCCAGGGAAGCTCATTTTCTGCTGGATAATTAGTGACGAGCCCTAAGCTTAGCTTCTCAACAGCCAATCAGAGCCCACTGAGCATGTGAGTGTCACAGACACTTTCCAAGATGGTGACCCCCTGTGACAAGTTTGAAGTCCTGGATCATTGCTGCTATTGACAAGCTCAAACTTTAGCCTCCTGCAATAAGTTCACTATATAAAATATGGCATTTTTAGCTATATTCATTTTAAGGGGTTTAGTTCTCCTTTAAAGAAAAATTACAATATACATTTTTATATAAGGAAAACTTATGAATATGCCTGCTGGAGCACCAGAAAATATCCTGCCAACCTAGTGAAATTCCCATGAACCCCCTTATTCCCACCATAAGTCTATACAACAGAAATACCATTTAGCACTTACTACAGCTGATGTTGGGCCCTCCATATCACTTTCTTTGGTGTTGTTCATATAAAAGCCATGAATAACTTATATATTATAAACGGTGAGTTCTGATGTCATTTCTGTCACATGACTCACTGAAACTTGTGTATTATAATAAATATAGTTCCCCTTGTTGCAAAATTAGGGATGCACCGAAACCAGGATTGGGTTCGGGATTCGGCCAGGATTCGGCCTTTTTCAGCAGGATTCGGATTCGGCCGAATCCTTCTACCCGGCCGAACCGAATCAGAATCCTAATTTGCATATGCAAATTAGGAGCGGGGAGGGAAATTGCATGACTTTTTGTCAGAGAACAAGGAAGTAAAAAATGTTTTCCCCTTCCCGCCCCGAATTTGCATATGCAAATTAGGGTTCGGATTCGGTTTGTTATTCGGCTGAATCTTTCACGAAGGATTCGGGGGTTCGGCCAAATCCAAAAAAGTGGATTCGGTGGATCCCTATGCAAAATATGAGGATATTAGAAGTTACCTCGGAGTTCCATGACCTGTATAAAAACACTCGGCCTTATGCTTTTATATGGTCATGAAACTCCTCGGTAACTTATAATATCCTTATATTTTACAAGAGGGGGTACTTTATTCACTATATATTTCTTACATATATCCACATGTTAGTTGTTTGATGTGATTTGATGATCATTATTATATACATAATAACAATGTCTTATATAATACTCTGCAAGTACCGCCCATCGTTAGTCCCTGCCCTGTTGTTACAAAATAACTTTGCATTGTGTTACTGAGAAATGTTGCTAAATTCTTTACAGATCTTTTAGGATTTCCTACACGCTTATGGTCCTTCCGGAAAGATCACAGAGCTGTGTACGTTTTATTCACATTCCTTTCTCGGCAAGTCTCTCAGGCCTAGTCTTGCAAGACTAATAAAGCAGTTATAAACTAGGTGGCAAAGTTTAGCATTGTAATAAACGGTTTCATAGCTAAGGGCTTTGGATCAGGGAGTGTTTGCAGCATGTGGCATGATGTGGGTTCGAATACACTAATGCTAATTCAATGCCTGTTTTAGTAGGGATCCTGACATGAAAGTGTAATGACCCCTCCAAACTCAAACACAATTGTCTTTTTGATGTTATTGGGGCTCTCTTATGTTCTAAAATTAATTGTATTGCATCCCCTCATTTAGGCAACAATAAGGGCTCTTACACACGGCCGTTCCGACCTGCGCTCCCCTGCGTTCCGTTTTTTGGTGTTCAGCCGCAGGGGAGCGCAGGAATAGACGCAAGTAATTATTTGAAATGGGGCTGTACTCACTCAGGCGCGTGTAGGCGCCGAACGCAGGTTCAGACGCAACATGCTGCATTTTTCCTGCGTTCGGCGCCTACACGCGCCTGAGTGAGTACAGCCCCATTTCAAATAATTACTTGCGTCTATTCCTGCGCTCCCCTGCGGCTGAACGCCAAAAAACGGAACGCAGGGGAGCGCAGGTCGGAACGGCCGTGTGTAAGAGCCCTAAAACCACCTCAACAGGAGAATACCTTGATTGGATTCTGACAGTAGTAATAGAAAGCCTTTCAAGTAGTATAACCCTGGGCATGAACTATGCTTTTTTTTGGATTTGCTAGGTTTGGATTTATGTAATATCTTAATGTATTCATTACATCATTAATTGAAACTGATGTAATACTACCAAGGAGAAGCGGAAATTCATCTTGACTGATGGGTAGTTTGTAATGTGTCATTGTTTTGTTTTGGGTAATGAATACTGGCCCTGCATAATGTATAAATAATAGTGCTATGTGCAAGACAGGAGAAATCATGGCTTGTGGTGATATTTTGTAAACTGTATTATTAGATATAGGGGTCTAGTTTTGAATTTGGACTGGTGAGCAAGTGCTACTTTTTGGGGCCTAAGATGAGGTTCTGTATAAGCATGAAATTCATAAAGGGATGTTTCTAAGTTTACACTGCAAATAATTCACTCTACAATATAAAATTTAATTCCTGAACCAGCAAGTGTATTTTTTTTCATTTTATAATTTTGGTGTGTAGGTGCATCTCTGGTCATTTTGCCTGGTCATGTGCTTTCAGAAAGAGCCAGCACTTTACGATGAAATTGCTTTCTGGCAGGCTGTTGTTTCTGCTACTCAATGTAACTAAATGCGTTGCAGTGGGACCTGGATTTTTACTATTGAGTGCTGTTCTTAGATCTACCAGGCAGCTGTAAACTTGTTTTAGGGAGCTGCTATCTGGTTACCTTCCCATTAATCTGTTGTTAGGCTGCTGTGGGGGAAAGGGAGGGGGGTAATATCACTCCAACTTGCAGTACAGCATTAAAGAGTGAAGTTTATCAGAGCACACGTCACATGACTCGGGGCAGTTGGGAAACTGACAACATGTCTAGCCCCATGTCAGATTTCAAAATTAAATATAAAAAAATTTGATTCAGTGCAAAATTCCTCTGGAGCAGCACTATTAACTGATGCGTTTCCCATGACAGTATCCCTTAATGTTGTATTTGATAACACTGAGCATCTTGGGGGTGTTTATCACAGGGCATTACAAAGAAGCTGCCACAATTAACGTTTCAGCTCACTTTTTACCATCTGGCTTCCTCTCTGCATCATAGTGTCTTAAATATATCAAGCAAAAATATGAAAAACCCTCACCTGAAACACTGCACCTCTCAGAATCAATTTGCCTGATCAAACGCATCCATATGCCTTTCTGGGTTGGCTATTGAACCCAACCAGAAGCTCCATAATGCAGGTCTTAGAACTGTAATGCTTAATATGTTCAACGGTTTCTATTGTATTAACAGTTTGTAATTAAGAGATTTTATGAACCTAAATCGTATTATCACCCATCTTAATCACCTGCTAATATTAGGCTATAAGCACTGCTAGAAATGGTCCACCCAGGTACTAATGTATGCAGCCAATCTGCAATTATTCAGGAACAGGGAATTACCCTGACAAAGTAGCATGACTAGATTAGTATTCAATACAAAGGAGATTTCCCTGTGCTTGCATATTTACTAAAATAAGTAGTAAATTGTGCAAGACCAGATAATGGGTTGGGCTAGACAAATTAAAAATCTGTTTGGCTAATGCTTTCATTGATGTATTTTTGGCAACACCCTCCAAACTCTTTATTTTTGTTAGGTCCAACCATTGAATCAGAGGATGTTGGCCACTGATTCAGACTTGATACTAAATACTCATATTTCATAGCTTATCAGTTGGCATGTGTGCTATGAACATAAAATAGGTAATGTGATGCTTATCACTAACCCATATATTTTAGACTGCGTAATAAAAAAACAAACCAAACCAGTCATTTTGTCTTAAAATGAATAGCTGCCCAACAATTTCAGCACAAGTATTAAGAACAATAGTGCTGTTTTGGTATTTGGTACTAGGAAAAATGTGTTTAATGAGCTTGTATTAAAAAAAAAAAAGAGTAGTGAAGGTCCTTATTATAAAGCTAAAGCCCAACAAAAAATTAGCTAATGGTGCCTCTCTTAATGTTTGCTTAATTCAGTACCAGCCCAAGGGGCCACAGCAGTTTAGCAGTGAATCTGTACCTCTGAACATGTCCTCAGTAGATTCACAGCACATGCTCTGGGTTGTTGTTAACTTAGTTTAGGGGCCAACCTAACATAAATTCTGTGCCCACCCAAAATTATCTTGTGTGGCGCCTGTCCCAGAAAACCTTTAATGGGCCTGTGGTCAAATTCATTTAGTAGAAGTAATGAGCTGGCCCCTTGCATCAAAGAAATTTGGGCAGCACAGAACAGTTTAACAATCCTTACTTGTACCTGCTAGGTATGTGAATTAATGTGCTCCTGGCGTGTGTGTCTGGCTATGCTGTAAAGTGTTCTGCAGGCTCAGTCTTGTTCTTCGGATCATTGAGATATGTATTATTATTGAAGACTCATGTAGTGAGGCAAATATTCCTATGTCTTGCTTCATTTTTGTTAAAGCTTGTGGCAAGTGTGCTGTTGTTTGGGGATATACTCGGTCTCCTTTCTCTGCTGTCCAAACACCTAATCCAAGATACCTGATCTCTGTTATTGTTTCCTGGAAATGCAAATTACAGTATATCTAACAATAATGTGCATAGACATTATAAACAAGGGAAGGCAGGGTGGGGTCGGGTTGGGTGCTGTGCTGGTTGCTGGAAACATTTTTTTAGGTGGGTGATGAATTTCAGATGGTGTGTGTGTGAAACTAACCATACATAGTTGGTAAACAACAGGTATTTTGATAAATAGCCAGTTATTGGCTGGACAGTCTTCAGTTTGGCCTCCAATAGCTTGCTCGAAGACAATGTCATTCAAAGAACAATTGAGAATATTGACTGGGGTTTGGCAGCTTCGTCTCTCAATCTCAGCAGGACACCCCTGCTTCAGGTGTAAGCATAATCAATGAATAAGGAAGCTGAGAGAAAGCAAAAACGAGGCAGAACTTGCTGCTAAGTGCTATTTATTGCACACGACATGTTTCGGGCGTAGTGCCCTTTATAAAGGGCACTACGCCCGAAACATGTCGTGTGCAATAAATAGCACTTAGCAGCAAGTTCTGCCTCGTTTTTGCTTTCTCTCAGCTTCCTTATTCATCGAAGACAATGTCAGCCATTGTATGGCCAGCTCACAGATATTTGTATCTGCATGAGCAGAAGGAAACTGTTTGGAAATTTCCCAATAAATAAAATGTCAAATCTTTTATGTATATTTACATGATATTGAGTATGTCTCTTTTTGTAAAGGATATATACATGGGTACCTCAGCAGATGGGAGCACCCACAGAATTGTTTTATTCAATCATTTCTTTGCTGCCTCATTTGCATAAAGTACATAGGCTATGCCATGACTACTAAATAAAATACTGGCTTTGTTTACACCTCTGTGTGGAAGATTGGTCCTTGAGTGCCTGCTCAATCATATATACGGTGTAAATTGTACTCGTTACCTTAGGGCTGATTTTTGTAAAGGCCACAGGGACACAGGCCTATGATGGAATACTAATCTGATCTTGTAGGCAATAATGAATAATATATGGTACTGGTTTTACTTTGGGCTAAAAATTATCATTATCATTGAAAATGGTCCCTTTATTGGCAATCCTTATAGTCCAGTCTGTGTTTTGGGCGTGTTTTAATGGTCCCTGCCATAAGCACATTAGGTGGGGTATAGCCAATCACACAGCCAAAGACAGACTTCAGTTCCCTATCAGGTCAGCCTAGCTACTGATTGGTTTCTATTCTAGTGTGCTGAGTGCCATCAGTTCCCCTGCACAGCCTGGGAAAGGAGGCAGCAGGAAGTGCAAAATATGGGTGGGACTAGTAGGGGTTTTGAAGAAATAAATGAACCTGAAACACGTATTTTTAAGCATATTTTTCTGTATTTAAATGTATGGTCGCATATTTGTTTTCCACATAATAAGTCTTCTTTAAGGATAGAGGGAGACTGGCTCTTCTATTAGGGGCAGAGACACACACTCAGATTCGGGGAGATTAGTCTCCCAGCAACAAATCTCCTCTTTGCTGCGACTAATCTCCCAGAACTGCCTCACGCCGGCTAGAATGTAAATCACCGGCGGGATGGTAATCGGTGTGCTTCGTTTTCCAAAGTCGTCTCACCAGGAAACTTATGGCAACTTTGGAAAACAAAGCACTCTGAAGAAGAGGCAATTTATCGCCGGGCAACTAAATCTCCTTCAATCTGAGCATGTGTCTCTGCCCTTAGAGAATAAATACAATTACAAAGTGTGGTGGTTGGAGATCAATCAAAGATAATTTTGTATATATGGGAGGCAGGGTTTGTGTGTGGGTGTCAATATAGTGATACGGTGAAAGGGGCTTCACATTGGATTGGCCTAGAGTGACTTTTGTTCTAGATTTTCTAGATTGCTGCACCAGGCTGGCAATCTGTGGGTTCTGGCAAATGCCAGAGGAGCTGCTATAAGGTGCCATAGAAACTCACTATTTAGTGGGCTGGTAGGGGCTGTTTGGGCCTCTGTGTGGGCTGATTGGGCCACTGTGTACCTGAAATGCCAGGGCCTATTTTAATTCTCAGCCTGGACCTGCTGCAAGCTATTGGGCAATGAGTATAAATGATGAAATCAATGTATCAGGTAGCATTAGATGTCTAATCAACTTATTTGAGTTCTCACAGGGGTGTCCCCGTCACCGGGTGACTCATTCTGGACACATTGGTACATGTTTTTTGCAAAGGTATGCATTCTATATAGACGTGATTCCTCCCCTGTACAATATGTGCTGATTCAAGAAGGGTGTGGTGTTATTACACACTAACGTTGCCTTTCTGTGGATGGGGAAGCCATTTCCTGCACGTCTTTACCTACTAGGGGCGTGTCTGTTCTTACTCGCTGCCTCACACAATGGCTCCCTAACTCGCTCTGAAATTTCATAATGGCTCATTGCTTATAGAACTCATTTTCTAAGTGTTTTCTATCACCATGAGTTGGAAACAATGCCGGTCTTTCTTTCCCTGACTGAATCCCTCTCCTTCTCATTTCCCGCCCTTTCCTGAGAGCCCACCTTGCTATGTTTGCTTCTCTCTCCCCCCTCATTTCTCTCTGACTCTCTCCTCTATCCCTTCACCACAAATCATTCACTTCTTATCTGGATTCTGCCATTGAATTTGTCCACTGGGAAACTCCCCCATGAATAGAGGCAAAGTCTGAGACACAGCTGTGTGTGGGCGTGTTTGGGTGTGTGTGTTCCTGCAGGTTGCTATGGGAGATGTGCGTGTCAGCCCTTGTTAATAAGAGTGTAAAACCTTTTCTTTCTTTGATTATCTGCAAGCTTTTCTTTTTATACATTTGATTTACTGCCTTATATGTTTTATAGAGATCTCATTAGACATTGCATTGCAGCTCCATAAGATTTATTTGATTTTTTTTAAAGTCCGAATACTTAAAGAAATTCGAGTTTTTTTGACTATAAAATTCAAACTTTTAGTGGAATTTTTGTTCCGAGATTTATTATCCCCCGAGTATGGAAAAAGTCTGAATCCGAAAATAGGGCATCTCAGAATAGAGGCTATATATAAGTCAATGGTAGAGGTCCCTATCCTACTTGGAAGTTTCTGTGGTCTACGCTGGAATTAGCCTGAAAATTGGACTATTTCTGACTTTTCGGGCAAAAATCTGAACATTCCGGGCTTTTTCCTGAATTTTCATATCAGGAAAAAATTGTACGATTCTGATTTTCACTTGATTTTTAAATTAGGATTCTCATAAATAAGGCCCTTACTATGTTTGGTTCTAATGTAAAAAGCCAACAGTATTTTGCATATGAACAGGGCCGGAACTAGGGGCAGGCAGAAGAGGCATGTGCCTTGGGCGCAAAGGTGGAGGGGCGCCAGGCAGAGGCAGGTACCTCTTCTGCCGCCTTCCCCTAGCTCAGACCCTTGTGTCTCGCATCTTGGGCAGCTCCTCTTGTCTTTTTAGTGTGTGCCTACGCTCTTCCACACAAACGCACGCACACTTAGGACTCGTGTCCCCCATCGCCGGCAGCAGCTCTGGTATTAACGTCAAGCGTGCGCTTGTGCGCAAGCACAAACACGCTTGAGTCTGGAATCCCCGTCATGCGCATCTCTGCAAATGCGCACACAATTGAGAAGAGGGCTACGTAGTCAGCCGGGTTGCCTAGGGCGCCCGGCTGACTTGGCCCGGCACTGCATATGAAGAAGGAAGGATATATGGCATCATTCCAGGACTGGCAATGACCATTTCCAAGTTTATTTCTGTTTCAAACACCATCAGTCATTACACTGACTCCATATCATTAGGGTGATAATGATCGACTCCAGGCTTTTATGAGAACTTATTTCATGTCATTATTTAGTGTCAGGTTCATAAAAAATCCCAGGCTGGGTGTCATTATGACATAATCCCCTAATAACATGTTGACATTACAGCATTTTATTAGTCATATGAATCATGAAATTTGTAATTAAAAAATGGGTCTGGCCATAGGCTGACATTATTATTCACCTAGATTCATTAATCTAGGCATACGAGTAACGTTTTAATTGCATGGACAATACAATTACATAACAAGTGCCTTACTTAAAAAAAAAGTTTTTTAGGACATTAAAGGTATTGTTCACCTTTAAGGCTGATGGCACACATGGCTACTGGGGGAGATTAGTCGCCCATCGACAAATTGCCTCTTCTTCGGGCTTCAATTTGTTTTTCCGAGGTTACCTCACGAGGAAACTTCGGGCGACTTTGTAAAGCCGAAGCATTCCGAGTGCCATGCCGCTGGTGATTTACATTCTAGCCAGCGGGAAGGCATTTAGGGGAGATTATTTACCCGAAGAAGAGGCGATTTTCGCTGGGCGACTAATCTTCCCCAGTAGCCACGTGTGCCACCATCCTAAATCAACTTTTGGTATTATGTAGAGAGTCTTTTTCTAATTATACATGTTGCTCTGACAATGATCTGGCAATTCCATCACAAGCCACCAAGAAGAAAGATAGTTAATTAAATGTAACAATGGCAACAAAATTGTGACAATAGTTTTTTGGCACTTGAAAGCTGGAAAGAGTCAGAAGAAGAAGAAATAATTCTAAAACTATAGATTAAGAATTGCTAATTCTATAGCATACCAAAAGTTAACTTTAAAAATCACTTCAGCATTCTGCGATTCTTTTTTTTTCTTCAAGCCATCTGGCTACAGGACTCAAGATTTCTAAAATCCATTTGCCATTTCTTCTTAGTTTCAGAAAAACAGGAAAAGATTACCAATAATGGTGCCTGGCAATTTGTAGTACTGTATGGGATCCATTATCCAGGAACTAATTATCGATAAAGCTCTAAATTATGGGAAGGCCATCTCCTACAGACTTAATATTAAATATTTCCAATTTTGAAAAAAAATGATTTCCATTTTGAAATAAACAAAAAGACCTGTAAGTGGAAAGAGAGGGGGAAATATATAGCTACTAAAGTGTCCTCCTAAGAGTAGAAAAGTTGGCAGGACGTGTGAAGAATCCTTTAATTTAGAGACCAAGACGAAATTAAATCTTGGAGCAGCAAATGGTGGGAATGCAAATGGTGCTGGATTTGGTTACTATTTTTTATGTGGGTAACAACAATGCGAGGGGGACCAATCTTCAAATGGTCTGTAAGAGAAGAAAAGCAAGTTGATTTAGTGGGGTATGACCTGTGCATTTAATAGTATTCCCTATAGTGTGCGAGCTAAACGCCTCCCCCTGCTATTGTGTGTCTGTGTACTCTTGCCTACAAAGGGGAAATGCAGCTGAAAATAAGCTTTTGGCTATACAAAAGCCCCAACTGTCACTGTCAATGAGATCATTTTCTTTGGTGTCAACTTTTTTTCCCACATATTGCCAAGTAAAGACCTACTGAAATGATATATAGTATATATTACAAACATACATATATACAAATGAAATACATATGGATACTAATGCAGATCGTGATATTTTTGTCTGTGGATTATTTGTGAATTAAATTAATTGGTACTTACATATATGTGAGTCATTCTTACACCATTTCCCACACATATTCCCTATCGTAAAGTTGGCCATACATATACAGATAGGGTAGATACATTACTGCTTTCTCTTTAAGGCAGTTTGGGAGACAGGCTGGAAGAGCAGATATTAATACAGTTCCGGATCAGTTGTCAGATATTCATTTATTTTGGTTTAGTTTCCCTTAAAACGTTTGTGTCTTTTCTTATGTTTAAAATACCCTGGCTTTGTACAGTCTATTTTTTCCTTTTTGCTTTCCTTTGTATTCAATGAAAATCTGACTCCATAATTGATCAGTTTCTAGTTGCCGAAATGTGGATTGAGAGCAAGTAAAGATTATGTCAATGGTGATATACAAAGTGATGTTGTACAAAATAGTAGGGATGCACCGAATCCAGGATTCGGTTCGGGATTCGGCCAGGATTCAGCCTTTTTCAGCAGGATTCGGATTCGGCCGAATCCTTCTGCCTGGCCGAACCGAATCCTAATTTGCATATGCAAATGCAAATTAGGGGCGGGAGGGAAATTGCGTGACTTTGTGTCAGAAAACAAGGAAGTAAAAAATGTTTTCCCTTTCCCACCCCTAATTTGCATATGCAAATTAGGGTTCGGATTTGGTTCGGTATTTGTGAAGGATTCGGGGGTTCAGCCGAATCCAAAAAAGTGGATTCATGCATCCCTACAAAATAGGTAGAACCTGTTTGGGAATTAAAAGAAAATCCAAAACAAACATGGCACTTGCAACTGCAGGTACACAAGGAACCAAGAGTTTTTGTTGGTTTAAAGCTATTGGGTGGGGCTAGGGCATGTTTGTCCAAACTACCTCCTTCCAGCAATTTTTGAACTCCTACTCTGCCTTAAATTCTAGTTTTAGCTTACCAACAGGAAGCCTGAATCTAGAACCCAATATATTTTTTATATTCACCATAACAAACGCAAATGTACTGTTTCCGAATAAAAGGTTTATATCTGTAGCCAACAAAATATATATATATATTTATTTCTGTAGCACTTTTGTATCCTGAAAACTATAGTATCAACACAGAAATAGTACAGACAGACCGAATAAACATTGCAAGAAATCTTTATATACAGAGTAGTTTGTTCCCCATAGAACTTGCACAATAAATGGATAGGTAAATTGCAGGCATATATAGAAGGGTAATAAGCGTTGCAGTTCTTAGTAATTGGGAAATTGCCATTTCGTTTTTAGTTTTAAAGTTTTCTAACTGTCACCGGTTTAAAAACCTTCTGAGTTGTTACCAACCTTAATTACCAATGTCACCTAGGCCCTAGTCATGGAACTTGTTGAAATAATTACAGTATATCCTACTGAAAATGCAGGATTTTGTTTTTGCTTTCCTATTGGCATGTTTTCATTACAGATTCCAAAGGTCAGGAATGGACATACTTTGTTGACAAAAAAAGAACACTGACTTTTTTGGACAAAAATACCTGGGCATTTTTAAGCTGAAAAGTACCAGTACTGACTATAGTATCAGGCATTTGCCATTCAGCTAAACATCAAGGGAAGTTTTGGGGCTTCTCTCCACCAGCTAAAAACTACTCCAATGGAGAAAACATCCTGCGTGTCATCAGCCTAAATATGAAAAATGCTTTGTTTCAGCATGAACGTAAGGAATCTACTTTCCATATTTCAGCTGAGGAAATCTGAGCCCCCTTGCTATTATCTTATCTGACTTCCAAGCCAAAAGAAATGCGAAGGATACACTGCTACTTGCTCCCATAATTGCAAGAAACCCATGACTGGGGCCTCTATACACAGCATGCCTTTGCACAGTTCAGGGTGAGAGATAATCATGCTGTGAATTCCTAACATAAGTTTTATTTTTTTCTAGCACAATAAACTTCAGTCACTCTTTACTGCTGTACTGCAAATTTGAGTGATATCTCCCCCTCCCTTTCGCCTCCACAGCAGCCTAATAACAGAACAATGGGAACTTAACCAGATAGCAGCTCCCTAACACAAGATAACAGCTGCCTGGTAGATCTAAGAACAGCACTCGATAGTAAAATCCAGGTCCCACTGCAACACATTGAGTAGGAGAAACAACAGCCTGCCAGAAAGCAGTGCCATCCTGAAGTGCTGGCTCTTTCTGAAGGCACATGACCAGGTAAAATGACCTGAGATGGTGCCTACAGGCCAATATTACAACTAAAAAAAATACATTCGTTGGGTTAGGAATTATGTTTTATGTGATAAAGTGAATTATTTGCAGTGTAAACGGTGCGGGGGAAAGGGAGGGGCGGCATCACTCCAACTTGCAGTAAAGAGTGACTGAAGTTTAGCAGAGCACAAGTCACATGACTGGGGGCTGCTGGGACACTGACAACATGTCTAGCCCCATGTCAGATTTAATCTGTTTGCTCTTTTGAGAAACAGATTTCAGTGCAGAATTCTGCTGAAGCAGCACTATTAACTGATGCATTTTGGAAAAAAAAACAAAAAACATTTTTCCCATGACAGTATCCCTTTAAGGTTTTTTTCTAGCCAATTATAATAGTACTGTCTTATGGAAACACCACACCCAAAATGTCATTACAAATGACTGGTCTGTTTCTGTAGTGACATATAGTTCTTGGTTCTTATACGTTTACCATAAACTATAATTTTAGGTTGCGTTATGCATTCCGTACAAAATGTTTTTAGTGCTGTAAACTTTGTTTCCTTAAAGCAGAGATGCAATTTGTAAGACTGTCTGGTTGTGACTCAAGCATAGCACATGTCTGTAACATTTTGTGGTTACATAAGCTATAGTTATCCCAATCTTTTTTTGGAAAGGCAGTGGTAGCGTTGCATTGAGATATAGGTGTGAAATACAGGGAATGTGATAGCAAACTATTGTGGAAACATTCTTATTCATTGATATCATTCTCATTTATGTTGCAACTGTACAGTATATAGTATGGTACCTGTTGTCCAGAATGCTCCAGACCTGTTGTTTCAGATTCAGATAACTTTCTGTAATTTGAATCTTCATACCTTAAAGGAGAACTAAATCATAAAAATGAATATGGCTAAAAATGCCATATTTTATATAGTGAATTTATTGCACGAGGCTAAAGTTTGAGCTTGTCAATAGCAGCAATGATCCAGGACTTCAAACTTGTCACAGGGGGTCACCATCTTGGAAAGTGTCTGTGACACTCACATGCTCAGTGGGCTCTGATTGGCTGTTGAGAAGCTAAGCTTAGGGCTCGTCACTAATTATCCAGCAGAAAATGAGCTTCCCTGGCTGTAATATAAGCTGATGCTACAGGTTTGCTGATTATTCAATTCTGATGCTAATTGCACTGGTTTCTGTGCTGCCATGTAGTAATTATGTGTATTAATTACTAATCAGCCTTATATTGTGACATTTCTATTCTATGTGTACTGTATATTGTGAGTGGGTCCCTAAGCTCAGTAAGTGACAGCAGCACAGAGCATGTGCAGTGAATCAGCAGAAAAGAAGATGGGGAGCTACTGGGGCATCTTTGGAGACACAGATCTTTACTGCTAAAGGGCTGTGGTTGCCTTGGGCTGGTACAGAAGCACAAAACATCATGTACAACATTTCTAGCTACTTCTTTAGTTAAGCTTTACTTCTCCTTTAAGTCTACTAGAAAATCATGTAAACTTGAAATAAACCCAATAGGCCGGTTTTGCATACAATAGAGATTCATTATAGCTTAGTTTGGAACAGGTAACAGGTGCTGTTTTATTATTACACAGTTAAAATAAATTATTTTTTAAAATCTGGATCATCTGGATAAAAAAGAGCTTTTCTGGATAACGGGATTCCGGATAATGGACCCTATACCTATGCAGGTATGGAGTTTATTTTCTGAAAATGTTTAAGGCCTGAGGTTTTCTGGGTAGGGATCTTTATATAGTACCACGTCTCATAAATAACATTTATTTACAAATGCTGCATTTGTTAACATTAAAGGCATGGTATAAGTCTATATAGGTCCCATACTTACACATGTAAATTTCATTAAACAACCCTTTCATTTCTGGGTAATTTTCCAAAAACCTAGAAAGATGTGGTTTCATTTTTTTTCCTGAAGCCTGTGTTTCAAAAATCTTCCCTGCCCCCCAACAGCGGCTGAAACCGTAATAAGAAACCTTGGCATTTACGTTAAAACGTGAATTTTTACTATGAGCTGTAAAGTGGGACATTCCTTGAAATTTTTCCATTAATTTTCATTGTTTGACCTTTTTGTTGTGCATTTCGGAATTTGAACTATCTGTAACATGTTCTAATATTTCTCGAGTTCAGTGTTCTTGTTCGTTCCTGTGAGTACAGACCCATAGGGCAGACACAGAAGAAATACAATTTGTGTTGTCATTCAGTGGAACAAATAAAGCTCAAGTTCAATCACGTGTGTGTTAACATCACAATGACCAGAGAGCACTCTATACAGCAAACACAAAACTGCACAACAGAATGGAATTGTATCTGCTAGGAGGGATCCTAACTAGCTTTTCACCTTAGGAATCCTAAGGTGAAAAGCTAGAGAGGAAGGGTTTATGTCCACAAATTCTTCTTCTTCACTCCAAAGCCAGAAATCAAGACGAGATACACAATAGATAACAGATAAGTACTACTATAGTTTATATAAACAAGCTGCTGTGTAGCCATGGGGGCAGCCATTCAAGCACAGGATACAAGTAGATAACAGATAAGTACTACTATAGTTTATATAAACAAGCTGCTGTGTAGCCATGGGGGCAGCCATTCAAGCACAGGGTACACAGTAGATAACAGATAAGTACTACTATAGTTTATATAAACAAGCTGCTGTGTAGCCATGGGGACAGCCATTCAAGCACAGGATACACAGTAGATAACAGATAAGTACTACTATAGTTTATATAAACAAGCTGCTGTGTAGCCATGGGGACAGCCATTCAAGCACAGGATACACAGTAGATAACAGATAAGTACTACTATAGTTTATATAAACAAGCTGCTGTGTAGCCATGGGGACAGCCATTCAAGCACAGGATACACAGTTGATAACAGATAAGTACTACTATAGTTTATATAAACAAGCTGCTATGTAGCCATGGGGGCAGCCATTCAAGCACAGGATACACTGTAGATAACAGATAAGTACTACTATAGCTTATATAAACAAGCTGCTATGTAGCCATGGGGGCAGCCATTCAAGCACAGGATACACAGTAGATAACAGATAAGTACTACTATAGTTTATACAAACAAGCTGCTGTGTAGCCACGGGGGCAGCCATTCAAGCACAGGATACGCAGTAGATAACAGATAAGTACTACTATAGTTTATATAAACAAGCTGCTGTGTAGCCATGGGGGCAGCCATTCAAGCACAGGATACACAGTAGATAACAGATAAGTACTACTATAGTTTATATAAACAAGCTGCTATGTAGCCATGGGGGCAGCCATTCAAGCACAGGATACACTGTAGATAACAGATAAGTACTACTATAGTTTATATAAACAAGCTGCTATGTAGCCATGGGGGCAGCCATTCAAGCACAGGATACACAGTAGATAACAGATAAGTACTACTATAGTTTATATAAACACGC
This sequence comes from Xenopus petersii, assembly GCA_038501925.1. Taxonomy (NCBI): domain Eukaryota; kingdom Metazoa; phylum Chordata; class Amphibia; order Anura; family Pipidae; genus Xenopus; species Xenopus petersii. The sequence goes on from CM076679.1 coordinate 7,317,948, forward strand.
TGCTGTGTAGCTACGGGGGCAGCCATTCAAGCACAGGATACACAGTAGATAACAGATAAGTACTACTATAGTTTATATAAACAAGCTGCTGTGTAGCCAAGTTTTTTCATAAATAACCTCCCATTTGAGTTGTGCGTACATTCAAATTTATTAGAGTAAAAAAAAAATTCACATCAATTCGGATTTCGGCCTTTGATAAAACCCTTAGAAACAAATGAGGTTAGGCTACTTATAGAATATATTGGCAATGGGGATGATGATGCAATTAAGGGCAGGGGCACACGGGCAGATTCGGGGAGATTTAGTCTCTTGGCGACTCCCCGAACTGCCTTCCGCCTGCTGTAATAAGAAAACGCCAGCGCCAATGCACTCGGGCCCTTCGATTTCTGAACTCGCGAAGTTGCCTCACGATGCGACTTCGGAAATCGAAGCGCCTCGAGTGCATTGGCGCAGGCGTTTTCTTATTACAGCAGGTGGAAGGCAGTTTGGTAAGATTGTTGCCCTGCAGAAGAGGCGATTAGTCGCCAAGCGAATAAATCTCCCCGAATCTGCCCGTGTGCCCCTGGCCTAAAGGAGAGAGAATGACAGTGTCTGGGTGGTTGAGGAGGAGACCTAAATACGTGGGATACTTTGTGCCTTGAGAGATAAGACTGCTTGACTGACACTACATAGATAAAGATTGCAGGAATCTGACAGTAAATGCCAAGAAAAACAGAGCACAAGCTACTGTGATTGCAGTTGTTACTGTAGGGGATTTCTGTCTTCTAAATATAGCTTCCCAAGGGTGTGGTATTATACTAAGCTGCCATAGTTGTTTTCATAGACGTATCACCAGTGTCAGACTAGTGGGGTGTGGGGACACTGGGGCTGCTACATCAAGAGCGTGCAACCCCTCCCCCAAGAGCCCCCTGCCCCCAATCCCCCCTCTGTGTTCCCTTAGCCTCATGTACAGCCTCATCTTTGTGCACCAATTTGCGCTCGACTGGACGGGGAGAGGCCAGGAAGGAAGCAGCTCTGCCAGCCGCTAAGATTTTTCCCGCTGGCCCAGTCTGACCCTACATAAAAATTTAGAGGGAATCTGTCACCCAGATATAAAAAGCTGTATAATAAATGTCCTTTTAAAATGAAACATGAAACCCAATTTCATTTGTATTATTAAAGCATTTATAGCTGTTATAAACTCGTTTAAAAATCACAGCTGTCAATCAAATATTGTCTGCCCCTCCTCTATGCCTTAGGCATAGAGGCGGGGCAAGCAATTACTTTCACTTTCCATTCAGCACTAGATGTCACTGCTCTCCCCACATTTTCCCTGTTCTCTTCATCATTTAATTGTGTAACCAGGACATGGGGATGGACATCAGGTCCCCCATTCTGGTGCACAAACAAGATTCTGAGATGATACAAGGCTTGTCTTAATAACAGTGTCCACAAAATGGCTCCTGCCTGCTTGTTATAATTATGAATTAAACAGACTGAAGAAAACAAGATTCAAATAATTTTTACAGTGTAATTAAAGTTCCTTTTGCTTGACTAACATGATAAAAATAGGATTTGGTATAATTTTTTTGGGTGACGGGTCCCCTTTAAGGGAACTACTAAAAAATATTTGAATTCATAATAAATCTTGGCTCTAGCAACAATATGTCTGAATAGTAACAATATAGGTAAAACAGATCTGAAGAGAAAATGTACAGTATCTATATCCTGTGTTCATTACTGACATTAAAGGTGGCCGTAGACGTACAGATAATATCATAGAAAAGGAATTTTCGTACCATATTCGGTGTGTATATGGTGGGAAAAGAGCCGACTTCAGATTTCTGGGGCAGACGCATGCACAGTAGAATGAAAAAGCCGACTTTTTAGTTAAAGTTCGGATTTTCACTCTAATGTACTTGCTGCGTGAAGAAAGAAGACGCCGGAAGAGGATCACTCCGTGGTGCTCGCTGAAAGAACCTCAGACCGGTTCAGTTTCCTCCTGCACCGGCCTGGGGTTTCAGGTAAGTAAATACATTCCAGGGTGTAACTATAGAGGAAGCAGACCCTGCGGCTGCAGGGGGGCCCAGGAGGTATAGGGGCCCCACGAGGCCCTAATTTATATACCATTTCAATAAATATTGGTAAAACTAGTCACCTCTAAACATTTTGGGGGCCTGAAAAATTATTTGCTGTGGGGCCCAGTAATATCTAGTTACACCACTGATACATTCACTTGGGGGTGCCTAACATTTGGCACCCCCCAAGTGCTAAATGACTTTCCTTCTCCTTTAAGAAAAATAATAAAGATTTTTAGTCTCTATTTGTTTACATACCTTGCCAGTAATAAACATTGGGAGCAAAACAAGTTCTTTCTTTTGTACTATTCAGTGAAAGCTGTCATGGGTCCTTAATCTTCAAACATCTCCTGCTCCCTTCCATGATGCAATTGTCATACTAAACTAAACAAATACATATATATCCAAGACCTTCTCCGTCTTCAGTTAGGGTAATGTCACACCTGGGGATTCGGGGAGATTTAGTCGCCCGGTGACTAATCGCCTCTTCTTTGGGGTGTCTAATCTCCCCGAACGGCTTCCGCCTGCTATAATGAAAAACTCCTGCGGCATGGCACTCGAGGCACTTCGTTTTTCGAAGTTGCCTCATCGGAAAACAAAGTTCCACGAGTGTCATGCCGCAAGCGTTTTTTTATTTCAAGACAGGGGAAGCCGTTCTGAGAAATTAGTCGCCCCAAAGAAGAGGCGATTAGTTGCAGGGCAACTAAATCTCCCCGAATCTCCAGGTGGGACCTTACCCTTAACAGTAAAACATGTCTGTATCATCTAAATCCATCATCAGAGCTAAGAGAACAACAATACCCGACTATGGGGCAAATTCACCAAATAGCGAAGTGGCTGTCGCTAGCGAAAATCCGCCAGAAATCCAATCCACGGGGACATTGCCGATTTACTTACAGGCATATGGAAATCCTTTCCATAAGTAACTTAGTTAATACATCCTATTTGCTTAGAGAGTTTTGAATAATTCAACAAATACAACAATTAACCCTATCCTACTACATGCCGAACTGGGAGCTGTGCTTAATTTTCTGAAATGTATCCATTCTTTCATATTTTTTAAAGGGTGGGGGGTACTTAAAAGACAAGCGGTATGTTATATTTACGCTAGGTGTGTCTCATTATTGCCTTTTGAGCACAAAGGCTTGGTGAAAGTGCCTGGAAAATACTTTTCACATTTTAGCAACTATGTTTATCCTTTATGGCATGTGATAGACCTTAAAGAGAACATTAACCCTCATCACATAACCGAATAAATAACATATTGTATATGATTTCAAATTTGGGCTAAAACAATTATCTTTTCAACAGTACACAGTTTTTGGAACTCAATATAAGTCCTCCATGGAGATATATATCTACTGCTACCAGGTTGTACACACGAGGAGATTCGGGGAGATTTTGTCTCCTGGCGACTAATCGCCTCTTCTTCTGGGCGACAATCTCCCCGAACTGCCTCCGCGTGTCTTCCCATACACTATAATGAAAAGTTGCCTGCACTAAAGCACACGCGTCGCTGCGTTTTACTTAGTCGCCCGAAGTTGCCTCATGAGGAAACTTCGGCCGACCTTGGAAAACGAAGCGCCGCGTGTGCTTTAGTGCAGGCAACTTTTCATTATAGTGTATGGGAAGACATGTGGAGGCAGTTCGGGGAGATTGTCACCCAGAAGAAGAGCCGATTAGTCGCCAGGCGACAAAATCTCCTCGTGTGAACTAACCCTAAAGCAGCACAAAGAATAACGTGTAATGTGGCAGATATTTTGAGCAGCAGGGCCGGATTTAACGAAGCGGCGCCCCAAGGCCGCACGAGCCATACCCTTGCTGCTTCCGGTTGCGCTGCCTTGTGTCCGCAGTTTTCTAGTGCCGGCCGTGGCGCTCGCTGAGGCAGAAGCGCTGGGGCGTGTTAAGTCCCCAGTGCTTCAACGATGCGGCTGGGCGGCGTGCCCCACCAAAAATTTTGCCGCCCTAGGCCCGGGCATATGTGGCATTGCCACAAATCCGGGCCTGTTGATCAGTGCAAAGTCTGTCCTTGTATGGTATTACACAGCACAGACTATAAAGACAAAACCTATTGCCTTAGGCTTAGAGAAAACACCTCGGCCAGGTAGAATGAAGACATTCTTATTCCTAGAAAATGCACACAGCCCTACCTTTGTATGGATAGATTCAATGAAATGTGTTTCTTCTAAATTCTTTTTGAATATTTATTTTATCTCCACCACAAATCTATAAGAACACAGGGGCATGGCCTGATCCATCCATCTAGACAGTTTATCTGATATTGGGTTCTAGGCTTGCCCATGGAACCATGTACGCTACTTGAATGTTTTGTCCAGCTACTGCTTGGCTAGGCCTAGGAGTAGATGTCCTGCCCACCCTTTGAGGAGATCAAGCTATGGCAGATGGGGGTAACATGCAAACTGTGTTATTTTCTTCTTTGTCACAGCTTATCTTAAAATAGAAATATGACCATCTGACAGCTTCTTATTTATTTAATCAAATGAATGGGGTCATAAGATAAAGCAACTAGATATTAATTTAACTACCATGATTTGGAGTAAACATCTATGAGCCTAAGGGCACTGCAAGCTAAGAACATGTACGTCAAGGCAGAGTAATTGTAAGAGCTGCTAAAGCTGATTAATTTTTATTTTGTAAGCAAACTTAAACTTTTAATAATATATCATTATTATAGAGGTCCCTCTCCTTCATCCCTTTCACAGGGCCTGGCAGAACAGCAGAAATATAACAAACAAGGGAAAGTTGTTATAGTTTATACAGGAGCAGTGACCAGCTCCATGTTGTAGCTCCTTTTCAACTATAGTCGGGTGATCCCACTGGTGGCCAATAAAAGGGCAACTAAGTTTAGGAGATATAACCTTGAAAGCAGCAAGTAAGTTGCAGGTAAACTTGGTCCCTATGTAAAAGGCATACTGAAGTAATAGAATTCTTAATGAATCAGATAAAAGTTGTAGGACTGGCCATACCATGTAGTTGGGGCATGGCTACCCTTATATAGGGGGAGAGGGAAGTTTTGTCCTCCAGTGTTCTCTGCTTTGAGGACCCAATTCCATGAGCCTTATTCTAGTTCCTTGTATGAAACTACTTCCAATCATAGGATTCAGAATGTCTGTAAAGCATTAAAATAGGCATACTTGGGTTTGGCTGTCCTTATCTTCATTACAAATGATTGCTTTAAAGCCTGGGAAGATAACAGTAGTAGGTAAAGGGGATACCAGGATAAGATGCTTTTATTTATTTCCTTGTTAAAAGTAATCATTAGATCTCAGGCTCTTTATACTATAGAACCTTTGTATCTTTTGTGAAATGAGAGAACAAAAGGAATTCAGACGGGAGAAACTGAGCTAAAGCACATGTGTGGAAGAAAGCAGCGAGGCCCCCCGTGTATTGTTGAAGGGATCCTGTCATCGGAAAACATGTTTTTTTCAAAATGAATCAGTTAATAGTGTTGCTCCAGCAGAATTCTGCACTGAAATCCATTTCTCAAAAGAGCAAACTGTTTTTTTTTATATTCAAATATGTCAATTTCCCAGCTGCCCCTGATCATGTGACTTGTGCCTGCACTTTAGGAGAGAAATGCTTTCTGGCAGGCTGCTGTTTTTCCTTCTCAATGTAACTGAATGTGTCTCAGTGAGACATGGGTTTTTACTATTGAGTGTTGTTCTTAGATCTACCAGGCAGCTGTTATCTTGTGTTAGGGAGCTGCTATCTGGTTACCTTCCCATTGTTCTGTTGTTTGGCTGCTGGGGGGGGAAAGGGAGGGGGTGATATCACTCCAACTTGCAGTACAGCAGTAAAGAGTGATTGAAGTTCATCAGAGCACACATGACTGGACACATGATTGACAATATGTCTAGCCCCATGTCAGATTTCAAAATTGAATATGAAAAAAATCTGTTTGCTCTTTTGAGAAATGGATTTTGGTGCAGAAATCTGCTGGAGCAGCACTATTAACCGATTCATTTTGAAAAAAACATTTTTTCCCATGACAGTATCCCTTTAAATATACAAGCAGAAGAGCAGGCTGTAGATTTTTCTGAATTCTAGTCAATCAACTGTTTCCAAGAGTGATTGTGTCCACTGAACTATGTGCATTATGTGCGGTTAAAAATACTGTAGGCTCTTTATTATATAGAACCTTTGTATCTTTAGTCTGGAGTACAGATAGTGGCTAAAACCATGTTACCAGTGAGATTATGACGCAGGCCTAAAACTGTCATTACTAGATGACAGATTAAGATGCAATTTCTAGATGATCTAAGAGGACTGCGACAGTAGTGGAAGTCTCTGCTTAACACAAATGTATCTGTGAGGTCAATGGGGCCGAGACCCCGGACTCTCAACCAGGGAAGACTGAATGATTTCTCTTAATCCTTAAATGTCCTCCTCTTTATGTGACAAGCTGGAAATGCATTCAGCAGAGCTACAGCAGGTCAGCTTTGGAAGTGAAGCTTCAAATTCCTGTTAATCCAGGTTGTTTGGCCAGCCAGAACAACAGCATTAGTGAGAATAGGGAAAGGGGACTAGGAAAGTGGTAAGCAGCAATTCTGAGAAGCAGCGCTCCAGGGGTAAAATAGTTATGACAGGAGTGTTAGACCGCATTCCTGAAAGGCAAGGGTGGGGCAGTCATTTGACAGATTATCCCTTTAAAGTGATTTTGCATGTAAACGTTAAAATACGTGGATAGGCCCAAAGGCTGTACTGTTTGAGGACTTATGCAGTGTAATACTGAGCATCTCCCAGTAAACATCGCATTCAGCCACTGGCTTTGCTCCAAGCAGTGACCTCGGACTCTCTGCAGTCAGATGTTATTGTAGGCACCACTTAATGTTCCCAGCAAAACACTTCTGATTAGAGATTATGTGTTTATTCATACACATACACATAGGTTTTACTATAAGAATGCATGCAGCAGAGAAGGCAAGGCACTGTCAAAATAATTGATTAATAATGTGGCAGCGTGATGCAGGGCATAATGATTTGTGAACTTATATTTCTATGAACTTGAGTCTAAACCAGCATGAGTATGAACAAGCAGGAGTCTAAACAAGTGTGAGTCTACACAAGCAGGAGTCTAAACAAGCAGGAGTCTACACAAGCAGGAGTCTACACAAGCGGAGTCTTCACAAGCGTGAGTCTAAACAAGCAGGAGTCTAACCAAGCGTGAGTCTACACAAGCATGAGTCTACACATGCAGGAGTCTAAACAAGCGTGAGTCTAACCAAGCGTGAGTCTAACCAAGCGTGAGTCTAACCAAGCATGAGTCTACGCATGCAGGAGTCTACACAAGCAGGAGTCTACACAAGCATGAGTCTACACAAGCAGGAGTCTACACAAGCAGGAGTCTACACATGCAGGAGTCTACACATGCAGGAGTCTAAACAAGCAGGAGTCTAAACAAGTTTGAGTCTAAACAAGCAGGAGTCTAACCAAGCGTGAGTCTAACCAAGCGTGAGTCTACGCATGCAGGAGTCTACACAAGCATGAGTCTACACAAGCAGGAGTCTACACATGCAGGAGTCTACACATGCAGGAGTCTACACATGCAGGAGTCTAACCAAGCGAGAGTCTAAACAAGTTTGAATCTAAACACACTGGAGTCTAAATAAGTTTGAGTCTAAATAAGCATTGCTTTTAGGTGGGTTTCTATCAACCCTTGTGACCAGTCTTTCCAATTCCAATGTCTGTTTTATTAAAACAAGGGAAGTCTGATCATCCTGATAATGTGCCACAAATGAATATATACTTTGCTTTGTCAAAGCAGCATTGGTCCTCCTTTTGCACCTTTGTTCTGCTTATTCTGTATGGGACTTTGGGGTAAACCCACTGCCTAGGGAGCATTTGCTTGTTTTTTGTTACAGGTCTAGTATCCCCTAGCAACAAATCAACTTGTGGCATTTATAGGTCAGCAAGTTGGTTGCTATACGGGTAACCATACGAAAGTGACACCTTTTTATTCCATTACTTTTTTATTCAGTTCTTTTATACACAAACTTCAAGTGTACATATTTCTTGCCTCTGCTTTCAACTGCAGCAAACAGAACAACTCATGCAATAAACCATGTCTTCACTGTTAACTTTCCAGGTCATGTGCATATATATATATATATATAGGGTTGCCACCTCACCCCTTTAAAGCTGAACACATATGGAATCCACAGCCTAGGCGCACTATTGGCCGAGCTTGTACCTGTTACATGCAGCCCATGCACACTCCATATTAGATGTGCTTGAAGGAGTGCACAAGGCACAGAGTTTTCTACTTACTAGCATAGGGATGCACCAAATGGATACTGGTTTTTTTTTCAAAACGATCAGTTAATAGTGCTGCTCCAGCAGAATTCTGCACTGAAATCCATTTTTCAAAAGAGCAAACTGATTTGTTTTATATTTTATTTTGAAATCTGACATGGGGCTAGACATATTGTCAGTTCCCAGCTGCCCCAAGTCATGTGACTTGTGCTCTAATAAACTTCAGTCACTCTTTACTGCTGTACTGCAAGTTGGAGTGATATCACCCCCTCTCTTTCCCCCCAGCAGCCAAACAAAAGAACAATGGGAAGGTAACCAGATAACAGCTCCCTAACACAAGATAACAGCTGCCTGGTAGATCTAAGAACACAATGGTAAAATCCAGGTCCCACTGCGACTCCTTCAGATACATTGAATAGGAGAAACAACAGCCTGCCAGAAAGCAGTTCCATCCTAAAGTGCTGGCTCTTTCTGAAAGCACATGACCAGGCAAAATAACCTGAGATGCACCTACACACCAATATTACAACAAAAAAAAACATTACCATAATTTGCCTTTACTAAAATAGCCTCACAAGGCATATGCATAGCAAAATAAAATTACATTCAGAGCTGGTTTTGGACAAGATAGGGCCCAGGGCAGCTTCGACGACCCCTTGCTACAGTCTTCTTTCATGTTTGTGCAAAATATGTCCATTCATTTTTAACATGCTGCAAGCCCAGACCAAAGATGCTTTAAGCAAATTCAAAGAAAAAAGTGGGAAAAAAACAAAACACATACATGCTCCAGATACCTGGAAAGCCATTGGACAGGGTGACAAGGAGCTGTGGGGCCTTCCATTGATATGAGGCACCCCATCAAGCATTTAATAGTACAGGTAGGGGATCCGTTACCCGGAAACCCGTTATCCAGAAAGGCCGTCTCCCAGAGACTCCATTTTATCCAAATAATCTATATTTTTAAAAATGATTTCCTGTTTCTCTGTAATAATAAAACAGATGCTTGTACGTGATCCCAACTAAGATATAATTAATCCTTATTGGAAGCAAAACCAGCCTTTTGTGTTTATGTCATGTTTGCATGATTTTCTAGTAGACTTAAGGTATGAACATCCAAATTACAGAAAGATCCGTTATCCGGAAAATCCCATTCTGGATAACAGAGGTCCCATACCGGTATTTATCCTAAGACTTGGGGGTATATTTATCAAAGAGTGAAGTTAATAGTGAAGTTCCGCCACTAGAGTGAAATGCCGCCACTCCCCATTCATTTCTATGGGATTTTTAAAGGCGTATTTATCAAAGGGTGAACTTTCACTTTCATCCATTGATAAATTACGCCTTTCAAAATCCCATAGAAATGAATGGAGAGCTGCGGAATTTCCCTCTAGTGGCGGAACTTCACTCTTTGATAAATCTACCCCTTAGACGGTAAACATGTCCACGCCAGCCATTGAGAAGAGTAGTTCAGCTACACCTGGAGAGCTACAGGCTTGCTCCTTTTTATTTCCAGCTGGTATATTCCTTTCCATATTCCTGTTCTTCACAGGGATTCGGGCCTGCTTCCAGATTTATAGGGCTTCTATTTTTTTTTTTTAGGGGTTATGATTTATTTATAAAGCCTTCTAGTTTTTCAATAAAGTTGCACAATAATAATACATTATTAACATTCTATTTATCCTCCTACAATGCTGCCAGCTTATGCCATGCTATATACACAGAAGTATTTTAGTGTAGCAGTGGGATATACAGCCTTAAGTATTCCAGAACTACCTATCATAAAACCTTAGAACATGCTGTTCTGGCCTTGTAGATCACAGTGTAGCTATGGGATCCGTTATCCAGAAACCTCTGAATTACGGAAAGGCCGTCTCCCATTGACTCCATTTTATCCAAATAATCCAAATTTTTAAAAACTACTTCCGTTTTCTCTGTAATGCATGAACTTTACCCTTTAACTACATTTTGCCACCAGATTGTGAATATGTGGCCATAGATTGTTGGGTGCATAGCCTTTATTGGCGTTGTTTAAAGAGTTTTTTTTGTTTTGTTTCCCCACAGATGCCTTCATGCCCAGAACACAATATGGATCTGCGTCAGCATCTTACAGTTCCCGCTCACAGGTCCTTAGCAGCGAGCCAAAGATATCTGTAAGTATCAAGAAATGGAGGGAAATGAGGGTACACATGGGGGGTTTGTAGTGGATGCTGTTACTCGTTTAAATCATATATAAATCTTAAAAATAAGTGAATGTAAAATTAATGAGTGGGCAATTCTGAGCACTTTTGCAATGTACATTCATAATTTATTTATTTTTTTAATTGCAAGATATTAAGGGATACGTGTGCTGTTAATATGAATGAATTGTGTTACAACAGCGCCACCTGCTGGTCAGTTTCCCACCAGTCTGACCAGCAAGTAGTCAAGGAAGTTGTCAGGAGAAAGAAAGAGGCTGCTCTGATGTTCTTCTGCTTAGGAAAAAAATGTAAAATCGTTCTCAAATCTTTTCTAAGCAGAAGAACATCAGAGCCCAGGTCAGGAGATACTGCAAGAAATGCTACCATGCAGGGAGGTGCCAGCCTTTGAATAGGACAACCATATTGAGTTTGCGTTGATGTGGGATGGTGGCTTACCAATTTTGTAACTAAAAACTCCTTTTTTGAAAATACATCCACTTGCCTAGATACTTGATCAAGTATAAAACAGGGACCAGGGAATGTGCATTGTTTTTCTGTTCTGGAACAGACTGGAGGTAATGGGGACGGGTAGGGTCGCTCATTGGGAAAGTGAGGGATGCAATTTCTTTCCTTGAAATATCAGGTTAGGAGATTCTTGCATAATTTTAAAAAGCCTATATTTTTTATAGACTGGTCGTACTTCAGCATATTCATTGGTGGGAGGAGGAGGAGGAGGAGGAATGCGCTCGGGCTACTCATCTCGTTCCGCAGTCGATATTGGTGGCACCCAGAGGATCAGTGTAGCTTCTCAACAACGTGGTTACTCCACTTCCCGCCCAAACTCCTTCCATGAAAAGGTATACCCAGCCCGGAGAGATTACGATACAATGTCTCTACGTTCCCTGCGGATTGGAGATGGAGAGGAGCGCTACAATCAGGGGTCGGCCTCTCAGTCAGGATTTTATGGGCGCCAGGTTTCTACTTCCAGTGCTGGACCAATGCTCCAGAGATCTCTGTCAGGCAACATTGGGCAAAATGGCGGAGGCACTTCTTGGGTGGAAAGGGCCGAGGTGGCACAAACTAGAACTATCCGTGCCCCTGCAATGCGCACCCTCCAGCGCTTCCAGAGTACCAACCGCGCCCGAATAGGATCTGCTCCCTATGGCACTATTAATACAGGCTCCCAACAGCAAATGCAACAGATGCAACAGATGCAGCAATCATCAAGCAACATGGGCTCCACCTATGTAACAAACATGATGGAACATAATTCTAGGGCACCTTCAGTGCGGAGCCTTGCTGAGTCCGGACACCAAGTGCAGGAAATTAGAGGCATCGATATGTTTGATGGGAACAAAAGTTTGATGAGCCAGCACTCTTTCACCAGTGGGTAAGTAGAAAATGACTGACCTGAGTGGGATCCATAAAACACAGAAACCCAAGGGGGATAACCCTGTTCAGCAGTTGGACATCCACATATGGGACCATTAAGATCAGGAGGGCCCATACTTTACTAATGCAAGGTCTTCTTTAAGTGATGTTGTCCTATTATGATCCATAAAGACATTGTTCCCATCCTGTTCCATGGAACTTAAATGTTGTTTATTAGAAAGTGTTATAACTATTTCTTCTGTTACTTTAACATAATAAATATCTGAATGAAAAGCATGACATAAGAGGGGGATTTAGACAAGCTCAGTGTCTTGAGATCTAGTGATGCCCAGCTAAAGGTCTACTGGTAGATCTCGTTCTATCTTTTGGGCACCCCTGATTTAGATGGAGCCCTGAGGGCAGAGACACACACTGCAATTCGGGGAGATTCGTCGCCCGGCGACAAATCTCTTCTTCTTCAGGGCGACGAATTTCCCTGAACTGCCTGCCCTGCGCTTCGTTTTCCGAAGTTGTCCGAGGGTCAGTTGCACTCCTCTAAAGAATATTAAATGGCCCCAGGCTTCAAGTTACTAACCTCCAAAGAGGGGCATGCGCACCAGAAGTGCACATACTCCTGTTTAGTGATCACCCCCCTCGAGACAGATTTTTATATTCCTGAAGGGTTTGTTCAAGTGATAATGCTGCTGTCAGAGGGTTACAGGGAGCTGTAGTAGGACATCCCTGATGTATATATGAAAATAACTGTGGCTTCACAATAAGTGAACAGGGAGAGACTCAGGCAGAAAGTGGTCACACCAAGCTAATATGGCAGCTGCTATCCTAAGCAAACAGAGAGAGCTTCTAGAGCTTTTACTCAGGTATGATAACATATTCTTCAGAATAAACATATCATTCTAGCTTACACTATTGTAGCTAATCCATTGGCAATAAAATGCCTCCTTAGCTTCTCCTTTAAACTGGCACTGCATGTTCTTATCTAATAGCCATTGCGTTCGTATTCTACAAGCTCATGCCACTAAAATAAGGGTGCTGTGTAGCTGCATATCAAATGGAAACACTACTAATATCAATCAGAACATAGTGCCGTCCCCTAGCCCAAGATACAGTGGACAGAACCAGCTGTTTTACTGCATAATATCTGTCCCATTTCGCTTCGTGAAAAACTTGCAAAACTACGAAAAGATTTGCAAAACGCAATGGGCGTTTTTACACGTGATAGTTTTTATGCGTGCAAAGATTTCTCTCCCTCCAAATGCATTAAAGTCAATGGCCGTTTTTTTCTTATGGGCGTTTTTTCCCAGCGAACAGTTCTGCTGCAAATTTTTCGCTGCAGTTTCATAAAAAAATGTGCACATGGTGAAATTCGGAATTTCTCAGCGAATCCAAGGCCGGCTTATAAATTCGCTCATCACTGCTGTATAATGACACAACTTCTGTCTAAAGATTTCTCTTGACCTGAACCCTTCTCCAGCCTGTAAGGATAGGACTAATTCACGTACGCTTGTGTCTCGTTCAGGTTTGATGATATGGACATGCCAATGGCAGTGAAGCATTTAATGGCTTCTGATCCAAACCTGCAGGTTCTGGGCGCGGCTTATATACAGCACCGATGCTACAATGACAGCGAGGCCAAAAAGCAGGTGAGACCCACAATGATTTCACTCTTTTTATGGGAATCCCGTGTCACTTATGGGCAGATAATAGCAGAGCTGGTTATCAAATTGGTTAGCTGTGTAAGAGGGGATCAATTTGAAGATAAGATTATGTTTTCAGAAGTCTCTTATTAAGCCTCCAGTTGAGCTCTAGAAGTTGAAGAATAGAAAAAGGATTCAAGATGATAATAATGCTAAGGCACAGCTGCAAGTCTAACCTATATAGTGACACACGTTCAACAGAAGCACTGTCCCCAAATAGACCAGGGAGACAATTAAACAATGAATTAATGGTTTTGCTTTTGCACCTCACAGGCACGCAGCGTGCAGGCCATCCCCAAACTGGTAAAGCTGTTCAACTGCGATAACCAGGAAGTCCAGCGCCATGCTACAGGCGCCATGCGTAACCTCATCTATGACAACCCTGAGAACAAGATGGCGCTGGTGGAGGAGAATGGCATTTATGAACTGTTGACCGCTTTGGAAGAGCCCGACGATGAACTCAGAAAGAATGTAACAGGTTCTCTCCCTCCTTCTCAACGTACTCCTTCAATTTACACAGATAATCAACAATACATAAAATTATAAAGCCAACATGTTCAGCTTTTCACCTGTTAAACGTGCTCTCCTTCCAAATAGGTCACACCACCAGACCGTAGAACTATCTTGATCAACGAAGAGTAGGAAGAGGCAAACGGAATGCAGACTGTGCTGCAAATGACTTTTTGTTTTGGACCACATGGATCCTTTTTCCAGTGCGCTTGAAAAAGGATCCATGTCGTCCGAAACATGTTGTGTTAAGTAAAGTCATTTGCAGCAGAGTCTGCATTCCGTTTGCCTCTTCCTACTCTTCGTTGATCCAGATAATTCTAAGGTCTGGTGGTGTAACCTATTTGGAAGGAGAGCAGCCTCTTCCTACTCTTTGTTGATCCAGATAGTTCTAAGGTCTGGTGGTGTTACTTATTTGGAAGGAGAGCAGCTTCTTCTACTCTTCGTTGATCCAGATAGTTCTAAGGTCTGGTGGTGTAACCTATTTGAAAGGAGAGCAGCCTCTTCCTACTCTTCGTTGATCCAGATAGTTCTAAGGTCTGGTGGTGTAACCAATTTGGAAGGAGAGCAGCCTCTTCCTACTCTTCGTTGATCCAGATAGTTCTAAGGTCTGGTGGTGTAACCTATTTGGTAGGAGAGCAGCCTCTTCCTACTCTTCGTTGATCCAGATAGTTCTAAGGTCTGGTGGTGTAACCGATTTGGAAGGAGAGCAGCCTCTTCCTACTCTTCGTTGATCCAGATAGATCTAAGGTCTGGTGGTGTAACCTATTTGGAAGGAGAGCAGCCTCTTCCTACTCTTCGTTGATCCAGATAGTTCTAAGGTCTGGTGGTGTAACCAATTTGGAAGGAGAGCAGCCTCTTCCTACTCTTCGTTGATCCAGATAGTTCTAAGGTCTGGTGGTGTAACCTATTTGGAAGGAGAGCAGCCTCTTCCTACTCTTCGTTGATCCAGATAGTTCTAAGGTCTGGTGGTGTAACCTATTTGGAAGGAGAGCAGCCTCTTCCTACTCTTCGTTGATCAAGATAGTTCTAAGGTCTGGTGGTGTAACCTATTTGGAAGGAGAGCAGCCTCTTCCTACTCTTTGTTGATCCAGATAGTTCTAAGGTCTGGTGGTGTTACTTATTTGGAAGGAGAGCAGCCTCTTCCTACTCTTCGTTGATCCAGATAGTTCTAAGGTCTGGTGGTGTAACCTATTTGGAAGGAGAGCAGCCTCTTCCTACTCTTCGTTGATCCAGATAGTTCTAAGGTCTGGTGGTGTAACTTATTTGGAAGGAGAGCAGCCTCTTCCTACTCTTCGTTGATCCAGATAGTTCTAAGGTCTGGTGGTGTAACCAATTTGGAAGGAGAGCAGCCTCTTCCTACTCTTCATTGATCCAGATAATTCTAAGGTCTGGTGGTGTAACCTATTTGGAAGGAGAGCAGCCTCTTCCTACTCTTTGTTGATCCAGATAGTTCTAAGGTCTGGTGGTGTTACTTATTTGGATGGAGAGCAGCCTCTTCCTACTCTTCGTTGATCCAGATAGTTCTAAGGTCTGGTGGTGTAACCGATTTGGAAGGAGAGCAGCCTCTTCCTACTCTTCAGTGATCCAGATAGTTCTAAGGTCTGGTGGTGTAACCAATTTGGAAGGAAAGCAGCCTCTTCCTACTCTTCGTTGATCCAGATAGTTCTAAGGTCTGGTGGTGTAACCAATTTGGAAGGAGAGCAGCCTCTTCCTACTCTTCGTTGATCCAGATAGTTCTAAGGTCTGGTGGTGTAACTTATTTGGAAGGAGAGCAGCCTCTTCCTACTCTTTGTCGATCCAGATAGTTCTAAGGTCTGGTGGTGTAACCTATTTGGAAGGAGAGCAGCCTCTTCCTACTCTTCGTTGATCCAGATAGTTCTAAGGTCTGGTGGTGTAACCGATTTGGAAGGAGAGCAGCCTTTTCCTACTCTTCGTTAATCCAAACAACAATACATGTTTAGCCTATAAAGAAGCACTAGCTTTCATTTGTATGAAGTTTGGAGGAAGTTTTAGCTGGTCTTGTTGAGTTGCTCTCATTTCCAGGGCGGAATATTAGGGCTGCCAATGTCCCCACTTGATTGGTCACTTGGTTGTTGACCCTTGCAGAAGTGCTGAGCCTTGCTCCTTTATATGAGTTGGAGAATTCCACCTGATATCTCTAGGGAGTGTGCACCCCCATCTAAAACCGCCATATCTTCCTGTAGACTTCTCACACTCGCTCTTCATTCATTACAGGTATCTTGTGGAACCTGTCATCAAGTGATAATCTGAAAGCAAGGCTGGCAAGGGACACCTTAAACCCACTCACGCAGAAGGTACTTTCTCCGCTTTCTGGAACGGCTGGCTCTGCTGTTATCCAACAGAATGTTTCGGAATCGGAAATATTTTACAATTCTACTGGTTTCCTCAGGTATTCTATGGGTTTTTTTATTATTTCAGGGATTCCAGAAATACTGTGCAAAATGTTTTGTGGTGTTTACGGTTAGTTAAAGGATGTGGAAAAAAATGAAAGTGGAAAGACAATATAATGTACCGGTTCTCTGCACTGGCAGGACTGGTGTGTTTGCTTCAGAATAGCAATTATAGTTTATATACAAAAATCAGCTGTGTAGACATGGGGTTAGCCATTCACGCACAGGACACAGAGTAGATAACAGATAAGTTCTAAAGAATCCATTGAATATTTTAAGGGCAGAGACACACGCTCAGATTTGGGGAGATTTAGTCACCCCGTTTCTTCTTCGGGGCGAGTAATCTCCCCGGACTGCCTCCTGCCGGCTAGAATCCAAATCGCCGGCGCAATGGCACTTGGAGCCTTGTGAGGCAACTTCGGAAAAAGAAGTACACCGATTGCCATCCCGCCGGCGATTTACATTCTAGCCGGCGGGAGGCAGTTCGGGGAGATTAGTCGACCCGAAGAAGAGGAGATTTGTTGCTGGGCTACTAATCTCCCCGAATCTGAGTGTGTTTCTGCCTTAAAGCTTGTCTGTTATATGTTGTGTATCTTTTCTTTCTCTCTCTTTTTCAGCTTTGAATGGCTGCCCCCATGGCTACACAGCAGCGTGTTTATATAAACTATAGTAGTACTTATCTGTTATCTACTGTGTATCTTGTGCTTGAATGGCTGCCCCCATGGCTACACAGCAGCTTGTTTATATAAACTATAGTAGTATTTATCCGTTATCTACTGTGTATCCTGAGCTTGAATGGCTGCCCCCATGGCTACACAGCAGCTTGTTTATATAAACTATAGTAGTACTTATCTGTTATCTACTGTGTATCCTGTGATTGAATGGCTGCCCCAATGGCTACACAGCAGCTTGTTTATATAAACTATAGTAGTACTTATCTGTTATCTACTGTGTATCCTGTGCTTGAATGGCTGCCCCAATGGCTACACAGCAGCTTGTTTATATAAACTATAGTAGTACTTATCTGTTATCTACTGTGTATCCTGTGCTTGAATGGCTGCCCCAATGGCTACACAGCAGCTTGTTTATATAAACTATAGTAGTACTTATCTGTTATCTACTGTGTATCCTGAGCTTGAATGGCTTTCCCCATGGCTACACAGCAGCTTGTTTATATAAACTATAGTAGTACTTATCTGTTATCTACTGTGTATCCTGTGCTTGAATGGCTGCCCCCATGGCTACACAGCAGCTTGTTTATATAAACTATAGTAGTACTTATCTGTTATGTACTGTGTATCATGTGCTTGAATGGCTGCCCCCATGGCTACACAGCAGCTTGTTTATATAAACTATATGTGTGTTTCTGAAGCAAACATGCCAGCTGTACCAGTGCAGCACAACAGTACATTACATTTTCGTTGCTTTAGGACACATTAATTTTTTGGTGTTACTGTTCCTTTAAGTGATGCATTCTATATCAGGTTTATTGAGAACCGTGTTCAACAACCTCAGGCTATGGACAGGAGTAACTGGGTCCCCTTATTGGACCAGACAACAGGGGTATAGAGGGGTTCTACTGTGCTTGGCACAAATTCAGCTTCAGGAGAACAGAACTGGCACACACAGAGGAACCTTATCCCTGTGATATTTGTCCCCAGAATCCTTTCTGAGACTGTAGTCAAGGAAAATGGTGACTTTGACCCCAGCAACATTTGTATTTGCCTGAGCTGTTTTACTCGCTAATCTCCTTGACTTCAGCCTCAGAGGAAAAGATGCTGAGGACAAATTATTTTGGTTGACAGTTGTGTTACTCATGGTTACATTAACGCTCCTGGGATTTACAACTTGGTGATTTCATACCAAGGGTTCATTGATGACTGAGTAGAGATTTTGCCCACAGGAACTTGAGCTCAGCAAGCCCTGAGACGCGTCAGAGAATGCGCGAGTGCCCCGGTCTTCTGGACTCCCTGGTCTCCTACATAAGCAATGCTTTGCAGTCTGGAAAGTCTGAAGACAAGGTGAGAGTGGCTTCGAATCTTTAAAAAAAGATTATGATATTTAGACTATGAAGATTTTCATTCATCCAGGTCACGGTAGATCTAGTGTAGGTAAATCTTCTAAAACAACTGGACTTGCCGAGTAATCATTGAAGACTCATCCGAGGAGCTTCTTCAGTTCTATCACGGAAACACGATCACAGCAACTACAAAGCAATCACACCTCTGTGAGTTTCAGATGTCCCCTTATATGCCGAGGTCTTCCCACACCAGTCAGTTGAACTGAAGAAGATGCTCGGATGAGAACGTCTTCAATGATTACTCAGCAAGTCCGCTTGTTTTGGAATTACCTACACTAGATCTGATATTTAGAGGGGCAATAGTGGGTGAAATGTATTATTTTCTGATTTTCTTCCCTTCCATGTTAGAGTGTAGAGAATGCAGTGTGTGTGCTGAGGAACCTGTCTTACCGCCTGTATGATGAGATGCCACCATCCAGCTTGCAGAGGTTGGAGGGCGGCCAGAGAGGGCGTTCCACAGTGGGTGATACAGTGGGGTGCTTCACTCCCCAGAGTCGCAAACTTAAAGAGGTAAGTGCACTCGGTTCTGCTAAAGTTGATCTAGATACAATGGCAGTACAAGTATGAAGGTCCCAGTGTCCTTTTCCGATGATACATTTTCCCTATCGTCTTTCCCAGCAACAGCAGCAGCAGGGTGCGGACATTGCCACCTTCACAGAGATCTCAAGGGATCCCAAGGGAATGGAGTTACTATGGCACCCGCAGATAGTCAATCTGTACAACCGGTTGCTGCAGCAATGCGAACTGAACAAATACACCACAGAGGCAGCGGCAGGAGCCCTGCAGAACATCACCGCTGGAGACCGCAGGGTAAAGGGTTGATATGTAAAAACAAAGTCAGCCGAAGGGTCTTTATTGGAAAGGTTAAAGGAGAAGGAAAGGCTGGAGACACTTGGGGTGCCAAACATTCCCCAAGTAGACGGTTTCTCATTTCGGTATGATGAAGCTAATTTTTTCGAGATAGTTCCCTTTAAGGAGCACAATCATTGAAACAGGAAGTCCTTGTTTTGCCTAAATTTTACCCTTAAAGGAGAAGGATAGGCTGGAGACACTTGGGGGTGCCAAACGTTAGGCACCCCCAAGTGATTGTAGCGACTTACCAAAAACCCAGGGCCGGTGCTCCTATCAGGAGAAATCTGCACCGGCCCCGGGTTATAGGAGCGAGCACCACGGAGATATCTACTTCCGTCTTCGCGCAGATGCGCATTTCCCCGGACTGACGCATGCGCATTTGAACGAAAAAGCCGACTTTAAAGTTAAAGTTCGGCTTTTAGTTCTAATGCGCATGTGCAGCTGCGTGAAGACGGAAGTAGATCTCTCCATGGTGTTCTCTCCTATAATCCGGGCCGGTGCAGATTTCTCCCGATAGGAGCACCGGCCCTGGGTTTTTGGTAAGTCGCTACAATCACTTGGGGGTGCCTAACGTTTGGCACCCCCAAGTGTCTCCAGCCTTTCCTTCTCCTTTAAGGGTAAAATTTAGGCAAAACAAGGACTTCCTGTTTCAATGATTGTGCTCCTTAAAGGGAACTATCTCGAAAAAACTACCTTCATCATACCGAAATGAGAAACCGTCTACTTAATGGGAATATTGGTCAGCATACTCGCACTATTTTTTTTACTTTTTAAATGGAAAATAAATCTATTAATGCAGTTCTATTTGTTTTCTCACAGTGGGCATCCGTTCTGAGTCAGGTGGCACTGGACCAGGAGCGTATTTTGAACCCAGTTCTAGATCGTTTGCGGACAGCCGATCACAACCAACTGCGCTCTCTCACCGGCTTGATCCGCAACTTGTCTCGACATGCCAAGAACAAGGATGAAATGTGTATGTGCCCAATGCGTTATTAGCCATAGGACCAATGTCTTAGTCTCTTGCTTCTCAGTAGTGATGAGCAAATTTATTTGACGCCATGGATTTTTGGCGAAATTGCAAATTTTTCACACGAAACTGTGGCGAAAACAGAACTGCAAAAAACGCCCATAAGATAAAACACGCATGACTTTGATGCATTAGGACAAACAAAAGTCGCCATAAGAAAAAAACCCCATTGACTTTAATGTATTTGGAGAAAAAAAGTCGCATAAGGTGTTTTTTCTTATGGAGACTTTTTTGTCCTAATGCATAAGGGCAGAGAGACACATAGGGGGGAATTCACAAAAGTGTCGGGAACGAAAAAATGTCTTTAAAATGTTGTAGAAAGTGTCGTAGCAACAGCCGACAAATTCACAGAGCATTCCTCCGCCAATTTTCCGACATGTGCGACACTTTTGAATTAGTGTCGTTAAAAGTGGGCGTGGTTTTTTCGGCGCCACTTTTCCCGACATTTTTATGAATTACTCGTAAACTCATTTTTTTTACCGACAATTTTTCAGACACTTTAGGCTCTCCAAAATGAAATTGTCAGTCAAATTGTCGTTTAAAAAGTCTTGGTAAATGTCGTTTGTACGATGAAAAGATATACGACATTTTAGAAAATTGTCAGACTTACGAGACATTCAGAGATGGGAACATCTGCCTTTGTGAATTTGCCGTTCGTACGACATTCTACAAATTTGTCGACCGCCACTTCTGGGTTACTTTTTTTACCGACACTTTTGTGAATTCCCCCCAATGAGATTCGAGGAGATTAGTCACCCAGCGACAAATCGCCTCTTCTGGCGACTAATCTCCCCGAACTGCCTTCCCTGCGACTAGAATCTAAATCGCCAGCAGGATGGCACTCGGATCGCTTTGTTTTCCGAGGAAACTTCGGATGACATCAGAAAACGAAGCGCTCCGAGTGCCATCCTGTCAGCGATTTAGATTCTAGTCACAGGGGAAGGCAGTTCGGGGAGATTAGTCGCCCGAAGATTTATATTCTAGCCGGCGGGAAGGCATTGCGGGGAGATTAGTTGCCTGAAGAAGAGGCGATTTGTCTCAGCTTATATTACAGCCAGGGAAGCTCATTTCCTGCTGGATAATTAGTGACGAGCCCTAAGCTTAGCTTCTCAACAGCCAATCAGAGCCCACTGAGCATGTGAGTGTCACAG
Source organism: Xenopus petersii (assembly GCA_038501925.1). Taxonomy (NCBI): domain Eukaryota; kingdom Metazoa; phylum Chordata; class Amphibia; order Anura; family Pipidae; genus Xenopus; species Xenopus petersii. Next base: position 7,339,572 of record CM076679.1, read on the forward strand.
ACACTTTCCAAGATGGTCACAAATATGGAGCGCTCACCTCCCAACTCGTCTCACAGTTGCTGTGCCAGGTGCTGAACCGGAAGACCCCAATCCTGTCGAAGGGTCACATCAATACTCCAAGAAATTACCAGCAGCACACTGTTAGTCTTGCATAAGTGCTCAAGTGCAGATTTATTGTGTAGCCCATAGCATACAAAGGGAACGGCATCTTTCAATATACTGGAAAAGCAAAATTAACTTTTGGCTAATTCTAAGCAGCTTTACAATTGTTCTTCATTATTTTATTTTTTGTTTATAGTTTTTGAATTATTTGCTTTTTTCTTCTCTTTGCAGCTTTTAAATGAGGGTCACTGACCCCATCTAAAAAAACAAATGCTCTGTAAAGGCAGAGACACGCGTTCAGATTTGAGGAGATTAGTCACCCGGCGACAAATCTCTTCTTCGGGGCGACTAATCTCCCCAAACTGCCTCCCGTTGGCTAGAATCGGAATCACCGGAGGGATGGCACTCAGAACGCTTCATATTCTGAAGTCGCCCGAGGTTTCCTTGTGAGGCAACTTTGGAAAACGAAGAGTCCGGAGTGCCGGTGATTTACATTCTAGCCCGCGGGGGGGGGGGGGAAACAGTTCAGGGAGATTAGTCGCCCCGAAGAAGATTTGTCACCGGGTGACGGGATCAACTGGCAGTTAGGCAGGTCAAAAAAAAAGGTTAAAAGGTTGAACTTGATGGACGTGTGTCTTTTTTCAACCTTATGTACTATGTTACTAATCTCCCCAAATCTCCACGTGTGTCTCTGCCCTTCTGCATTAGGACAAAAAAGTCTCCATAAGAAAAAAACACCCATTGACTTTAATATGTTTTATAAAAATTGTTGTGTGCGTAATAATTGTCTCGCAATTTAAAAGGCCACTTGAATTCTCTGCGTTTTGCGAAATTTCGCTCACCGCTACTTCTCAGTAACCCATGTCTGTAAGACCCGCCCAATCTATGGGTGTTGATTGACCTGGATATATTTGACATCCCTCAACTCTTATTTAATGAGCCTCTTTTTTTTTTATCCGACGCATTTTTCTATTTAGGATCCTTCTCATGTTTTCCTTTTGCCCTGTTCTCTTAGCCACCAAGCTAGTGAGCCATCTTCTGGAGAAACTCCCGGCCGATTCAGGAGAGAAAAGCCCCCCGGCAGATGTGCTGGTGAATATCATTGCCATTCTCAACAACCTCACTACGGCCGGGCCCCTCGCAGCCCGAGATATCGTCTACTTCAATGGGCTTGGCAAGTTGATGTATATCAAGAAGATGAAAGACAGGTACGGCAAGGGAACGGTGTGCGAGCTGCGACAAGGCCGCATAGGCCCGGGCCTAGGGCGGCAAAAAAATAGGGGCGGCATGCCGCCCAGCCGCACTATGGGGACGCGTGCGTCCCCATTCAATTACAGCAGCTGCGCCGGCGAAGGGGAGGTGAGGTGGGCGCTAGTACCGCGCGGCCGCCTGGTCGGACCGTGCGGCCTAGGGGCGCCGCACACTGAAATCCGGCGCTGGCTGCTACTAAAGAATGGCGGCATATGGTCACATGATTTGATTGGATTGTCATGGGATCCAATATGGCTTCTGCCAGTGTTACTGATCCTTATAATGTCCTGTTTCTACAGCCCTGACGGTGACAAGGCCGCTCGGGCCGCCTGTAGCCTCCTCACCAACATGTGGCAGTACAGCAAGTTGCATCGGGAATACAAGGCAGTAAGTGGCTTTACAATTTTTAAACACTTAGGGGCAGATTTATTAAGGGATGAATTGAAAATTCTAATTTTCACTTTTTTTTTATGGTCAAATTTGACCATTCGAGTTTTTCAAAAAATTCTAATTTGATTTCGAGTTTTAAAACTTGGATTTTTTTTTAAATAAATTTCCCCGGTCGAATTTTGAAATTCAATTGAATTTAAGGGGAAAACCTCACATAAATTTGAAATTAGAACCCTTGATAAATGTGCCTGCCCGATAATAACTCACCAAATTAAAGGGGAACTAAAAGGAAACTCATTTTCTGCTACATATCACCGTGTGCACAAACAAAGCTATAGAAATAAAATATTGGGAGCAAAACCAGCCTATTGGGTGTATTTAATGTTTACATGATTTTCTAGTAGCGAAAGCTACCGAAGCAGTTTATTGCCAATAGATTAGCCACAACAGTGCAAGCTATAAGACTATATTTATTCTGTAGAATGTTTTACCATCCCTGAGTATACCTCTCTAGAAGCTCTCTCTGTTTGTTTAGGATAGCAGCTGCCATATTAGCTTGTTGTAACATCACTTCCTGCCTGAGTCTCTCCCTGCTCACTCATAGCTCTGGGCTCAGATTACAGCAGGGAGGAGAGAGGAGCAAACTGAGCATGCTCAAGCCCTAGCCCTGGAGGTTTAAGCTGAAAACAGGAAGTCTGATACAGAAGCCCATGAGTACACAATAGAAGGAAAGAAATGTGATGTTTCTTCTGACAGAGGACTCAGAGCAGCATTACTTTGAGGGGTTACTGGTGTATTTATTAGGGATGCACTGAATACACTATTTTGGATTTAGCCGAACCCCTGAATCCTTTGCGAAAGATTTGGCCGAATACCGAACCGAATCTGAATCCTACTTTGCATATGCAAACTAGGGGTGGGAAGGGGAAAATATTTTTTACTTCCTTGTTTTGTGACAAAAAGTCATGCGATTTCCCTCCCCGTCTCTAATTTGCATATGCAAATTCGGATTCTGTTCGGCCAGGCAGAAGAATTCGGGAATCCGGATCCTGCTTAAAAAAGGCCGAATCCTGGATTGGGTGCATCCCTAGTATTTATACAAACCTTTCTGATAAAGCTTACATAGTTGTAACCTTTCCTTCTCATTTAAGGTATGGAGATCTAAATTACAGAAAGATCCGTGGGAATACCCCAGGTCCCGAGCATTCTGGATAACAGATCTGTATCAGTTTAATGTTAAACTTGTTGATGCTTGCTCTTACAGAAAGGATATCGGAAGGACGACTTTCTCAGCCCGTGATGTTGCTCTGCCGCTGGCTCGCTCTCCCCTCTCCTCTACTAAGAAGACCCGACCAACATTAACCCGAGGTCCTCGATCTTCCTAAACGCCACTTCCCGTTATTCGCTCTGCCTCGTTTCATGCAGCCGAGCAGAGGCAGAGGTCTTTGTAGATAGATTGATTGTTTGTTTTTTTAATTTTGTATTGGGGAATGTGCATTTGTGGGCCGTGTGCCTTATTGGGATATGCAGATCTCTGCCCCTTCACTTCCTGTGAGGTGCGTAGCCAAAACCTTCCTTTCCTGTTTCCTAAGGGCCATCTGCAATGTTTGCTTCAGATAAGGGTGGGAGATAGACGATGACTGGCTGATTACACTGATCCTCAAGGACCTTTGTTTTTTTGGTGTAACACGAAAATGTTGATGCTTTTATCTCAGGGGAGTATTTAAGTGGGTGCGCTTGCTTCTTTACCTCACTCACAAGTGCCTTCTTCCTTCCAGTGCAAATCTAATAACATTGAGGGCCGTGGCTCCATCAATAAAATACACAATTTGACTAAAAAAATGGCTTTGTGTCTGTTTGAGCAAAAACTGTAGTAGACGTTGTCAGATTGGAATGCCAGGGGCCCACCAGGGAACCTTACACATACCTCCCGACTGTCTGTTTTTAGAGGGACAGTCCCTCAACGCACAGTCCCTCGTTTGTACAGGAAAGTCCCGTTTTTCTCTGAACAGCCAGAAAAAGAAACAAAGTTTCTAACTTAATTGGCTTTTGGCAAAGGGCCCAGAACAGCCACAGCTGCAGAGAAAATAATTTTGTAACAATTTCGACATAAGTAATTGTAACAATATAAGATAAAAGGTCCCTTGGGAGAAGTTAAACTCACAGCTTAAAGGAGAACTAAACCCTGAAAATGTATATGGCTAAAAATGCCATATTTTATATAGTGAACTTATTGCACGAGGCTAAAGTTTGAGCTTGTCAATAGCAGCAATGATCCAGGACTTCAAACTTGTCACAGGGGGTCACCATCTTGGAAAGTGTCTGTGACACTCACATGCTCAGTGGGCTCTGATTGGCTGTTGAGAAGCTAAGCTTAGGGTTCGTCACTAATTATCCAGCAGAAAATGAGCTTCCCTGGCTGTAATATAAGCTGATGCTACAGGTTTGCTGATTATTAAATTCTGATGCTAATTGCACTGGTTTCTGTGCTGCCATGTAGTAATTATGTGTATTAATTACTAATCAGCCTTATATTGTGACATTTCTATTCTATGTGTACTGTATATTGTGAGTGGCTCCCTAAGCTCAGTAAGTGACAGCAGCACAGAGCATGTGCAGTGAATCAGCAGAAAAGAAGATGGGGAGCTACTGGGGCATCTTTGGAGACACAGATCTTTACTGCTAAAGGGCTGTGGTTGCCTTGGGCTGGTACAGAAGCACAAAACATAATAATAAGATAGGCTTTAGTTCTCCTTTAAAGGGCAATTCACCTTCATTAGCAAAACTGTAATAACTGAATAAAAAACACAGAAATATGTTCAAACTTTCTTAACCTGCCAAATTGTGTAAAATAAACATGATAATTTGGGGGTGTGGTTACAAAAACAGGCGTGGTCCAAAAAATGTTGCCAACTTTTTTGTCCCTCTTTATATTTCCAAAATGTTGGGAGGTCTGCCTTAGACCATTGGCCCACTTTCCAAATTATTATTCCTGAACCAGCAAGTGTATTTAGTTGTAATATTGGTGTGTAGGTGCATCTCAGCTCATTTTGCCTGGTCATGTGCTTTCAGAAAGAGCCAGCACTTTAGGATGGAACTGCTTTCTGGCAGGCTGTTGTTTCTCCTACTCAATGTAACTGAATGTGTCTCAGTGGGACCTGGATTTTACTATTGAGTGCTGTTCTTAGATCTACCAGGCAGCTGTTATCTTGTATTAGGGAGCTGCTATCTGGTTACCTTCCCATTGTTCTGTTGTTAGGCTGCTGGGGGAAAAGGGAGCGGTGATATCACTCCAACTTGCAGTACAGCAGTAAAGAGTGATTGAAGTTTATCAGAGCACAAATCACATGACTGGGGGCAGCTGGGAAACGTACAATATGTCCAGATCCCATGTCAAAATTAAATATAAAAAATCTGTTTGCGTTTTGAAAAACACAAAATTTTTTTCCAATAAAGAAATAGGGAATAACCATAAAATAGGCCAAATGGTCAGAAGCAAGAGGCCCACTGACACCTGGACCCACCGGGAGTTTTCCTGGTATCCCTGTGGGCCAGTCCGAGACTGGTAGTAGATGTGATTGGTCTACCCCACACCTACGTATCACATACACTGCACTGGTGCAACTGTAGACTACGGTATATACGGATCTGCACTCACTCAGAGGCACATTTATCAAGGGTCAGATTTCGAATTCATCTAAGTTATTTTTAAAAACTCCCATGAACTTGTAATTCGACCAATCGAAAAATGTTAATAAAATCGAATTTGTAAAACTCGGATGATGAATAGAATCGACCCGAAAACTCGATTTTCGAATTCAAATCAAATTTAAAAAAACTCGATTTGATTCTGAAAATAACCCCAAAATTGATCCCTGGACGTCTCCCATTGACTTAAACATCAATTTGGCAGGTTGTAGGTGCCGAATAGTTGAATTTGAGTTCTTAAAGGGCAAGGATATGATAAATATCAAAAATTAAATTTTTTTTTTAAAAAAGAACTTGAATCAAAACTGAATAACTCCCTAGTCGAATTTTGACTTCAAATAAACTCAATTCGACCCTTGATAAATCTGCCCCTCTGTATTATGCAGTTGGAGAGATTACCCCATATATTACATTAAACGGGGTAATACACAATATAATACATATATTACACAAGAGCCATGAATATCCTGTAAATTATATCCTTATAAACGGTGACTGGTGATGTCATCAGTTATAAACGGTGAGTAGTGATGTCATTTTTGTCTAGGGATGCACCGAATCCAGGATTCGGTTCGGGATTCGGCCTTTTTCAGCAGCATTCGGCCGAATCCTTCTGCCCGACCAAACCGAATCCAAATCCTAATTTGCATATACAAATTAGGGGTGGGGAGGGAAATTGCGTGACTTTTTGTCAGAAAACAAGGAAGTAAAAAATGTTTTCCCCTTCTCACCCCTAATTTGCATATGCAAATTAGGGTTTGGGTTCGGTATTCGGCCGAATCTTTCACGAAGGATTCGGGGGTTCAGCCGAATCCAAAAAAGTGGATTCGGTGCATCCCTATTTTTGTCACATGACTCACTAAGGGGGTTATTTATTAAATTTCGAATTTAGCACAATATTTTCCGCTTCAAACTCCAATCGGGTTTTCTACGCTTATTTACTATTACATTTTCCCGAAAATTTGCTGTACAGGAAAAATCTGATTTTCACAAATTTTTTGGACCTTTTTATCCGATTTTCAAGATTTTTTTTTTGTAATTTTCACCCGAAAACTCGGAAAACTTTGCCAGATTTTCAGAGAAAGACTTTTCCATCCTAGGGGTTTAATAAATTCCAAAAAAAAAAAAGTCTGATTTTGTGATTTTTGGATTCGGAGTTTAGTAAATAACCCCCTAAAATGAGTGTATTATAATAAATAAAGTACCACCTTGTTGGAAAATAGGATATTAGAAGTTACCTCGGAGTTCCATGACCCGTATAAATGTATATATAGTCTGGAACTTCTCGGTGACTTATAATATCCTTATATTTTACAAGAGGGGCTACTTTAGTCGCTATAAATTCTACATTTATTTGAACAAAGACTTTCAGGGAGAAGTTTTATGGGTTAACAGTTCCCATTTTGGGAGGTTTCTTACTGCGCTTTTCTCACGGATTCCGAGGTCTTGCCGGGACCTGTCCTATTTAATGACCCCCTAGGGGTGCGCAGAGTTTCAGACAAATATCTTCGACGCTACAGTGTTTCCAAGTACAAAGCAAGAGGCGCATCTATTCCAGGAGTGTTTCTATCAGAACAAAACAAAGATATTGAAGCTGAGCGAGTAAATCAGATTTAACTCAAATTCACTCACATTTGGGGATCACTGATTGTCTGTTTTGCTGTCTGCTGAGGGGCCCGTGTTTTACCCAAACGTGTGCCGTGTTTCCCAACTTTTGTGAGCTCTTCTGTATTCCTCTATGGTTGTTTTTACATGGGAATTAAAGTGCAACCGAAAATACATTTAGAATAGGACTTTTACAATGAATTGTAGCCTCCGAACAATTCCTATACTGTTTACCAGTACAGATATGGGACCTGTTATCCAGAATACTCGGGACCTGGGGTTTTCCGGATAAAGGATCTTTCCATAATTTGGATCTTCATACCTTAAGTCGACTAGAAAATCATGTAAACATTAAATAAACCCAATAGGCTGGTTCTGCTTCCAATAAGGATTAATTATATTTTCGTACATCTTTGCTTTCAATTGCTCGCATCGCCGAAGTAATGATAACGAGTTGTTGCCAGCGTTTGGCCCCCACAAAGAGACTCCTTATTTCAGTGAATTAGCGTTTTCTGAGCGTATTTTCGCCTGGTGAAGTGTAGCGATGGCTGCGAAGCAGTCGCTGGTGAATTTTCACCCTCAAGTAAATCTGCCCCAAATTATTTGGCTCTTGGCATCATCAGTTGTCCCCAACTTCAGCCACCTTCTCACTCCCATAACCAGGTCCATCCCCGCATTGTGGTTGATACTAAGGGACCACCTCGTAGCAGAAGCAAGGGAGAGGAAGGGTACACTATTCATTGAGTAGGCACTACAAGCATAAGTGAAGCAGGTGGCATAGAAGGGCACATGTAGTATAAAGGGAAGGCAAAAGAGGCTACAGTTAGGTGCATTTTTTGGCACATTTTTTAATGCAACAGATCCTACCCAAGATACCCTCTACATGAAGCTTGAAGTTTCTGTGCCACTTTTGGACTCCCTAGTTCCATCCACACTAAAATAGAAAACACACTCAGTTCATTGGCTGCTGGTTAGGGACCTTCGTTGTTAGCAATGTAATATGTTGGCAAGTCCTCTATCACTAATCCAAATGTGGAGCCCTTAGGGGGGTCCCCAACCTTTTTTTACCCGAGAGCCACATTCAAATGTAAAAAGAGCCAAATAAGGGCTGTGATTGGCTGTTTGTTGGCCCCTATGTGGACTGGCAGCCTACAGGAGGCTCTACTTGGGACTATAATTCGTTTTTATTGAATTAAAACTTACTTTCAAGCTTGGGATTCAAAAATAAGCCCCTACGTTGGGGACCATGAGAGCAACATACAAGGGGTTGGAGAGCACCATGTTGCTCACGAGCTACTGGTTGGGGATCACTGCTAGGGGCTACTAATTATATGTTTTCTATGTTTGAACTTCATCCAGTAGAATTTTTAGCCAACCAAATGAAGGCAACTGTTGCTGCAAAGATCAGAATTTGCTGGGCCTCCCAAAAAAAAAAAAAGATAAAATTATCTAGGACTATAAGAAAATGTCACCATGTAAGTCAATGGCCTCAGGCACACGTGACATAGTGAGTATGTAGGAAGTCTGGTCTGACCGGTTATATTAGAACTGATCAATAATCACCAACGAGGGTCAAACACCAGGACACACATTTACATTTCCAACTCTGGCCGCCATGTTTGTTTGCTGGAGGCTAAAAGCTTGAGGGCATCACAGATAGTCTGACACTGCAGGATTGTCGTAAGAAATGATGTGACGTTTACATTCACCCGGCCACACATCCAATTTGCCCTAATCCCATGGTTTTTACAACAGCACAGGCCCTTCCTATTTTAAAGGAGGACTAAACCCTAAAAATGAATATGGCTAAAAATTTTATTTATTGAAATTACTGCACTAACCTAAAGTTTGAGCTTGTCAATAGCAGCAATGATCCAGGACTTCAAACTTGTCACAGGGGGTCACCATCTTGGAAAGTGTCTGTGACACTCACATGCTCAGTGGGCTCTGATTGGCTGTTGAGAAGCTAAGCTTAGGGCTCGTCACTAATTATCCAGCAGAAAATGAGCTTCCCTGGCTGTAATATAAGCTGATGCTACAGGTTTGCTGATTATTCAATTCTGATGCTAATTGCACTGGTTTCTGTGCTGCCATGTAGTAATTATCTGTATTAATTACTAATCAGCCTTATATTGTGACATTTCTATTCTATGTGTACTGTATATTGTGAGTGGCTCCCTAAGCTCAGTAAGTGACAGCAGCACAGAGCATGTGCAGTGAATCAGCAGAAAAGAAGATGGGGAGCTACTGGGGCATCTTTGGAGACACAGATCTTTACTGCTAAAGGGCTGTGGTTACAAGTAGAACTGCAGTTAGAGAAAAGGACATATAGGGCCTTATCTGAGGATGGATCAGGGATGTGAGTCCTGTAACTGTCTGGCTGATGTTGAATGAGTTGTATTTGATGGCTTCACGTTGGGTGTCAAGAATATATAGTGACTAATGTAGCCCCTATTGTAAAATATAATGATATTCCGAAGGCCAATTGTTTTCATACAGGTCACGGGACTCCAAGGTGACTTCTAATATCCTCCTATTTTACAAAGAGATAATACAGGCACAAAACGCGTTAGGCCTATGCCTGTCCTAATAAAGCCTTTTTAGTTCATCAAGACTTGAGCTACAGCTTTACTTGGAAATGGGTCTCACTCCACTTGGATTTTTTGCATATTGGAAAAATTAATTGGACTGGGGTTTGTCCTGGTGAGAAACCAGTCATGTGACAAATGACATCACAAAGCTCCATTTATAAGGCTATCGTTTACAGGATATTCATGGCTCTTGTGAATTATATAGTGAATAACGCAGCCCCTATCTTAAAATATATTATATAATATTATATATTATAAATCACCATAGAAAGGCAAGAGGCTGATTATATAAATGATGAGATCACGAAGCACCGATTATAAACGATGAGATCACGAAGCACCGATTACAAACGATGAGATCACTAAGCACCGATTACAAACGATGAGATCACTAAGCACCGATTACAAACGATGAGATCACTAAGCACCGATTACAAACGATGAGATCACTAAGCACCGATTACAAACGATGAGATCACTAAGCACCGATTACAAACGATGAGATCACTAAGCACCGATTACAAACGATGAGATCACTAAGCACCGATTACAAACGATGAGATCACTAAGCACCGATTACAAACGATGAGATCACTAAGCACCGATTACAAACGATGAGATCACTAAGCACCGATTACAAACGATGAGATCACTAAGCACCGATTACAAAGATGAGATCACTAAGCACCGATTACAAACGATGAGATCACTAAGCACCGATTTCAAACGATGAGATCACTAAGCACCGATTACACACGATGAGATCACTAAGCACCGATTACAAACGATGAGATCACTAAGCACCGATTACAAACGATGAGATCACTAAGCACCGATTACAAACGATGAGATCACTAAGCACCGATTACAAACGATGAGATCACTAAGCACCGATTACAAACGATGAGATCACTAAGCACCGATTACAAACGATGAGATCACTAAGCACCGATTACAAACGATGAGATCACTAAGCACCGATTACAAACGATGAGATCACTAAGCACCGATTACAAACGATGAGATCACTAAGCACCGATTACAAACGATGAGATCACTAAGCACCGATTATAAACGATGAGATCACAAAGCACCGATTATAAACGATGAGATCACGAAGCACCGATTACAAACGATGAGATCACTAAGCACCGATTATAAACAATGAGATCACGAAGCACCGATTATAAACGATGAGATCACGAAGCACCGATTATAAACGATGAGATCACTAAGCACCAATTATAAACGATGAGATCACTGAGATCACTAAGCACCGATTATAAACGATGAGATCACTAAGCACCGATTATAAACGATGAGATCACTAAGCACCGATTATAAACGATGAGATCACTAAGCACCGATTATAAACGATGAGATCACTAAGCACCGATTATAAACGATGAGATCACGAAGCACCGATTATAAACGATGAGATCACTAAGCACCGATTATAAACGATGAGATCACTAAGCACCGATTATAAACGATGAGATCACTAAGCACCGATTATAAACGATGAGATCACTAAGCACCGATTATAAACGATGAGATCACTAAGCACCGATTATAAACGATGAGATCACTAAGCACCGATTATAAACGATGAGATCACAAAGCACCGATTATAAACGATGAGATCACTAAGCACCGATTATAAACGATGAGATCACTAAGCACCGATTATAAACGATGAGATCACTAAGCACCGATTATAAACGATGAGATCACTAAGCACCGATTATAAACGATGAGATCACGAAGCACCGATTACAAACGATGAGATCACTAAGCACCGATTATAAACGATGAGATCACTAAGCACCGATTATAAACGATGAGATCACTAAGCACCGATTATAAATGATGAGATCACTAAGCGCGGTGTATAAGGGAATCATTTACAGAATATTCATGGCTCATGTTGCACTTTTTAATGTTAGAAGCTGATTTTTACTGATTTTGGTTTGGACTTTGAATTAGTGAAGGGCGAATTCATTCGACAAGCGCAAATTCGAAGGAAATTTTTGGTGTTTCGTTACGGGCAAATAAATTCACGAAACTGCAGCTAAAATTTGGTGCCTCAAAAAATTTTGACGCCGGGGACAATTTTGATGCCGGAGACAATTTACGCCCATTGACTTTAATGCAATTGGGCAAAATAGTTGCGTGGCAAATTGTCGCCCGCAAATTGACACGGGCGTCAAAATTTTCAGGGAAAAAACCCAGTGGGCCCCAGCCCTCGTGGGCTCCGTTTGCCCAGACCCATTCCACACAGTGAGACCTCCTCCCCCTCCTGACCTCCGCCTGGTTGCCCAGCTCCGCCTCTTGCCCTGCCCTCACCTCCCCACTTGCCCCACCCACAAACATGTGCGCCATAGGTATGCACTGCCAGGGGGCCAGAGAGAGCAGAGGTGAGTTTGCCGGGGAGGGGGCCCTGATGTGGCAGCCCTGGTGGGCCCTGACCCCCCCCCCCAGTCCGACCCTGTCCAGAATGCTCGAAACCTGGGGTTTTCTGGATAACGGATCATCGTAATTTGGATCTTCATCAAGTCTGCTAGAAAATCATATAAACATTAAATAAACCCAATAGGCTGGTTTTGCTTCCAATAAGGATTAATTATATCTTAGTTGGGATCAAGTACAAGCTACTGTTTTATTATTACAGGTATGGGACCTGTTATCCAGAATTCTAGGGACCTTGCATTTTCTGGATAACAGGTCTTTCTGTAATTTGGATCTTCATACCTTAAATTAACTATAAAATCATATAAACATGAAATAAACCCAACAGGCTGGTTTTGCTTCCAATAAGGATTAATTATATCTTAGTTGGGATCAAGTACAAGCGACTGTTTTATTATTACACAGAAAAAGGAAATCGTTTTTTAAAATTTGGATTATTTCATTATAGAGTCTAGGGGAGACGGCCATTCGGTAATTAGGAGCTTTCTGGATAACAGATTTCCGGATAACAAGCTGTGAATTATTCCCAAGAATGAGAGCCACAGCAAGGTGGATTCAGAGTAGGAATAACTTTTGTTGATACATCTCAGCCTGTGATTATTTTAAGGTTTATACAACAGCACCATCTTGTGGTATCATTATACAACTGCAACTGTTCCGGACTGTCCAGGCCGCAGACTGGGCTGCCAAACAATTAACGAGGTGTGCCGAACTGAACGCCGACCCTTCCCGACCCCTCTATTTTGGAGTTTTAATTGAAAAGAATAGTCAGGCCACATGTTAAATAAATCATTTCATACACATTCAGAATAAAACAATATCATTTCATATAATATTCTCCCATACACATAACATACAGAATATACAGGGCACTGATACAATGATAATACTTTGTTTCATTGAATCGTATGAACCTGCTGGGTTTCATGGAGAGTGTGATTTCCCATGAGCCACAAAACACCCCTTATATCGCAGCTGTAGTTAGGAAATCATTTATAGGGCAAAGACACACGTGGAAATTCGGGGAGATTAGTTGCCCGGTGACAAATCTCCTCTTATTCGGGGCGACTAATCTCCTCGACTTGCCTTCCCGCCGCTTAGAATAAATTGCCGGCGGGATGGCACTCGGAGCGATTCGTTTTCTGAAGTTGCCCAAAGTTTCCTCATGAGGCAACTTCGGGCGACTTTGGAAAACAAAGCACTTCGAGTGCCATCCTGCCAGTGATTTAGCCAGCCGGGGGTAGTTCCTGGAGATTAGTTGCCGTGAAGAAGAGGAGATTTTTCTCCTCTTTATTATGATACATATGATCTGTTAAATACTAGGGACGCACCAAATCCACCATTCGATTTGGGATTCTGCCTTTTTCAGCAGGATTCCGATTTGTCGGAATCCTTGAACCACATCTGAATTTACATATGAAAATTAGGGGCAGGATGGGAAATCATGTGACTTTCTGCCACAAAATAAGCTATTTAAAAACATGTTTCCACTTTTTCCTTTCCTGCCTCTAATTTGCATATGCGAATTAGGATTCGGATTGGTATTTGCCCAAATCCAAAATAGTGGTGCATCCCTGTTAGATACGTTTTTATTCAGAAGGTATAGTTTTCCTTTAAAGGATAAGTAAACCTTTAAAACAAGTGAATGTAAAATTGATGAGGGGGCTATTCTAAGCACTTTTGTCATTTACATTCATTATTTATTTTGGTTTTATTCCAAGATATTAAGGGATACATGTGCTGTTAATATGAATGAATTGTGTTACAACAGCGCCACCTGCTGGTCATTTTCCCACCAGTCTGACCACAAAGTAGTCAAGGAAGTTGTCAGGAGAAAGAAAGAGGCTGCTCTGATGTTCTTCTGCTTAGGAAAGATGTGAGAAAGGTTTCTAATTTTTATCTTAATCAGAAGAACATCAGAGCAGCCTCTTTCTTTCTCCTGACAACTTCCTTGACTACTTGGTGGTCAGACTGGTGGGAAAATGACCAGCAGGTGGCGCTGTTGTAACACAATTCATTCATATTAACAGCACATGTATCCCTTAATATCTTGGAATAAAACCAAAATAAATAATGAATGTACATTGCAAAATATCTTAGAATAGCATTCTCTTCAATTTTATATTCACTTATTTTAAAGGTTTACTTATCCTTTAAAACATTTATTATCGTTTGAGACGCAAAGAAGGATTCATGTGGCATAATCAGATTTTATAAGAGAATCATCTGTTGTTTTGTCATTAAGTGTTGCTACAATACACATTCGTGTGGATACGGTCAGAAAAAGGTGAGTGTATTGCATACCTCCCAACATTTTGGAAATAAAAAGAGGGACAAAAATTTTTTTCCCGCATGTAGCGCAGCAATTTTTTGACTACACCCCTTTCTGTGGCCACACCCACTAATTACCATGTTTGTTTTACAAAATTTGGCAGGTTATGAAAGTTTGAAAATATTTCTCCTTATCTAAACTGTGTTTTTGTGTCTCAAAATTGTTACAAAGTATCTTATTTGCACCTGTTAGCTGTTCTGGGCTCTCTGCTAAAAGCCAATTAAGTGAGAAACTTTGTTTCTTTTTCTGGCTGTTCAGTGCAGAGAAAGAGGGACTTTCCAGTACAAATGAGGGACTGCGGGTTGAGCTGTCAAAAGAGGGACTGTCCCTCCGAAAAAGGGACAGTTGGGAGGTATGGTATTGGATACGGGGGGTGTATTACAGCTAGCGATGCACCGAATACACTAATTGGGATTCCGCGGACCCCTTGTGAAAGATTCGTCTGGATACCAAACTGAATCCTAATTTGCATATGCTTATCGGCCGAATCCTGCTGAAAAAGGCCGAATTCCGAACCCCTAATTACAGCGCTCACATAAGGATTAGAGCAATTTGCGACCTCCATGTTGCTCAGTCTCTCTGTATAAGAGGCACATTATTCTTTATAATACACACATTTTAACGGGTAATGTGATACAAGCTCACCTTTTATAGAAATTTGATTTAGTGTATTATATAGTGAATAATATAACCCCCTGCAGTAAATTCATAGAGATATTAAAATACACAAACTCACACACTCCCTTATGTTTCTATAAAATCAACTGAAACACTATGTGGGACATTCACTAAGAATCGTAGTTGCGCTGCCCGCACTTCGCCAGGCGTATTTTTGCCAGCGCTCCGCAAATTCACTAAAATCCGAAGTTGCGCTCAGGGGAAGCATAAGGTTACGAAGTTGCGCTAGCGTTGATTCGCCAAGCAAAGCGAAGTTACGCTAGCGATGCTTAATTTGCATACGGCGCCAAATTCAAATTTCAATGGAAGTATATGTAGCAGCGCTACACAAGCCTGGGAAACCTTCAATACATCAAATAAAATTTTTATTTTGCCCTACACATGTGCCCACTGTGTAGTTAGGAAATGTAGGGGGGAAGGAGGGGAGCCCCAAAAATTTTTTCGATCTTTTTCAGCCTATCACCCATAATAAAGAAAAAACGCCAGTGTTTTTTGGGACTTAGAAAAATGTTTAACTTTTTTTGAAGCAATCCCTATCTACTCTATTGCACTTTGCCTGGTCTGAGGTGGCGAAGGAAATCTGGCGTAAAAGGTAGCGTTCAGAACACTGCGCGCGTTAGTGAATTTGCGTAGTTACGTCCGTTGCGCAAATTCGCCCGGCATAAGAGTGCGAAGTAGCACTAGCGAAGTTACGCCAGCGTCCTTTAGTGAATGTGCGAAGCAACGAAAATGCCCAACGCTAGCGAATTCATGCTAGCGTTAGGCGCTTCGGCGCTTAGTGAATTTGCCCCTAAGTACAGTAAGCAGACAGTACCTACTGAACTACTTTTACCAGGCCGGTTGCTATTTATATACAAGGTGGGATAGAATAATAAAACATTTTCTCCAGGGCAGATGCAGGGGGTTAAGCCTGGATGGCAGTACAAGTAGTTGGATCCCAGTGTATCCCAAGAGCTGATCCTCCAGGAAGGCAGTTTTTCTATTGTCCTGCCTCTTGGGATTTTCTGAGCAATTTATCTTTTTTCTCCCCATTATACCTCTTTATGTTCCGTCTCAACAGCCTCTCGTCTCTGTTCATCTCCATAGAGAGAGCGGCTGGAACTTATAATTCAGGCTCTGTCACCAAACAGTAATAATCATTCCGAGCCGAGTAGTTTCTTGATCCCAGGTCGGAGATATCCGTGTCCCCGGCGGGTGCTCTGTCTGTGGAGTTGGAAGCTGGAGCCATACGGGGAGGAGGTGCTTTATAGAAGGTTCTCCTTACGCCTGACAAAAAAGAAGAGATTAAAGAGATAAAAACCTCGGCCTGACTCGGGTGTGTCTACTGGCAGATACAGACGGACTTACAAACACAAGTGCTAAATTGCCCCATTGCAGTTGCTCAAAGCAATTAATCTTTTTACTGAGGGATAAAACACAAGGTAGAGTCCTGCAGCGGGTCAGATCGGGTTACCTGCAAAAAAAGCGGGTACCCTGCGGGATGAGGGAAGGATTTTTGGATGTGGGTATAGATGTGGGTTGCGGGTCTCATCTAAATTTCTTACTAAACTTTTTTTTGTCCCCGTCCACGTCGCTTCCGGTTTGCAGCAACTTCCTGTTTATTGGTGGTCGGCGGGTTGCGGATCGGGCTGCAGACAGGGATGCACCGAATCCAGTATTTTGGATTCGGCGGAACCCCCTAATCCTTCGCAAAAGATTCGTCCGAATACTGAACTGAATCCGAATCCTAATTTGCATATGCAAATTAGGGGGGAAAACTTTTTTTTACTTCCTTGTTTTGTGACAAAAAGTCATGAGATTTCCCTCCCCGTCCCTAAATTACATATGCAAAATAGGATTCGGATTCAGTTCGGCCGGGCAGGTCGCCTGAATCCGAATTCTGCTGAAAAAGGCTGAATCCTGCCCGAATCCCGAACCGAATCCTGGATTCGGTGCATCCCTAGTTGTGGATAAGGCAGTTGCGGATAAAAGTGGGTAATATGCGGGTTGCTGATCGGGTAACAGGCTGCGGCAGGGCCGGCCTTAGGCCCCGCACCACAGATAATATTTCCCTCAGCACATGATGCTGCCTGACCTGCCCCCAACTTTGAGAGTCCAGCCCATCCCCAAATCCATAGGTCCAGCCCACCCCCAACTCTGATAAGCCAGCCTATCCCCCAACTCCATAGGTCTAGCCTGCCCCCAACTCTCATAGGCCCAGCTTTCCTCCAACCTTGATAGGCCCTGCCTGCCCCCAATCCAACCAAGCCTGCTCCCAAGCTGAATCGGCCCAGCCTGCCCCAAACTAATTGGCCCAGTCCACTCTCCTATTTCCTCCCTCTCTCTCTTACCCTGTGTGCCCCTATTATGTGCCCCTATTTCATCCCTCTCACTCTCTTACCTTGTCTGCCCCTTTCCTTTCTAATTTGTGCCTGTATGCCCTTATTTTCCTAAATACTTGGTGTGTCAGTAGCCAGCAACACTTTGTCTAGGGGCCCCGCCAACATGGTCCCAATTGGGCCCCACATTTGATAGGATCAGCCCTGGGCTGCGGGTTCGGGTCTTATAAATTGGTTCCACGCTGGACTCTAAAAAAAGGCTATTAGTGCAATTCTGATCCAGGGAAGGGGAACAAGGCCAGTGGGTTACTGGGAAAAATCCCATTGAGCCCTGTTCTCCATGAGCCCCTCGTCTCAGCAGGGCCGGATTTACATAGAGGGCGCCCCAAGGCCCACTGCCGTTCGGCGCCCCTGTCCCTCCCCTTTATTCATGCAAATTTTCATCATCAATGGGGAAATTTAAAAAAATATTGTATCTCCAGCGCATCCCCAGTGTTTTTGAACCAATGTGGGTGTGGTTTGGCATCATGCCGCCCCCCCTAAAATCCTGCCGCCCTAGGCCCGGGCCTAGGTGGCCTTTCCACAAATCCGGGCCTGCGTCTCAGGCCTGGGGACATGAGGATTGGTTTATGGTGGCTGCAAGAGGAGATACACAGTGTGGACGCTTGGATAGGTGGGAGCCTCTGTGGGTGGGGTGGTGCTCCCCCATTAGGAACCAAACACCCCAGTCAAACACTGATCCAAGAAATGGTTGAACTTGCAGGACTGGTGCCATTTGTAAGACTGGCCTGCAGGGTGGCAACGTGAATTCCCTAGGCCCCTAACATTAACATCCAACCCCCCCCCCATATACATCAGTCAAGGACACTGTACCAAGATCACCCTCTGGATCAGGGTCTGCACTTTCACTGCTTGGAGTCAACATAGGGTCCTTGTCATCTTGATTCAGGGTCTGAGGATCACCCCTCGCTTCTGACAGGGAGACCTTCCGAGGCAGCGCAAGACATATCTCCTTCCAGAACTCGGAGGAAGGGGCCTGGGGAGAGAGGGAATCATGAGGCAGCTTGTGTAACAGGAAAGGACATATACCCATAAGGAAAGAAATGGTGGAATGTCAATGACTGACCAAGGTCTGACCCAAGTGACAAATGCAACACAAGTGGCAAGATGCCTATTATTGAAGGAAAAGGAAAGCTACCTAGGCACTTTATTGCCAATAGATTAGCCTCAATAGTGTAAAATATATTTATTCTGCAGAATACTTCTGCAGAATAAACATCTCTAGTTTCATCTCTGTTTAAGATAGCAGCTGCCATATTAGCTTGGTGTGACATCCCTTCCTGCCTGAGTCTCTTCTTGCTCAGTCATAGCTCTGGGCTCAGATTACAGCAGGTAGAGGAGAAGGGAGGATGGAGAGAGCAAACTGAGCATGCTCAAGCCCAAGCCCTGGAGGTTTAAGCTGAAAACAGGAAGTCTGATACAGAAGCCCATGAGTACA
This sequence comes from Xenopus petersii, assembly GCA_038501925.1. Taxonomy (NCBI): domain Eukaryota; kingdom Metazoa; phylum Chordata; class Amphibia; order Anura; family Pipidae; genus Xenopus; species Xenopus petersii. Next base: position 7,358,514 of record CM076679.1, read on the forward strand.
CAATAGAAGGAAAGAAATGTGCTGTTTCTTTTGACAGAGGACTCAGAGCAGCATTACTTTGAGGGTTTACTGGTGTATTTATATAGACCTTTCTGATAAAGCTTACTTAGTTATAGCCTTTCCTTCTCCTTTAATTATTACAGGGACAGTTAAAGTGCAATAAAAGCATAAAGTCCATATAATGGATACACAGTAGATAACAGATAAGAACTACTATAGTTTATATAAACAAGCTGCTGTGTAGCCATGGGGGCAGCCATTCAAGCACAGGATACACAGTAGATAACAGATAAGTACTACTATAGTTTATATAAACAAGCTGCTGTGTATCCATGGGGGCAGCCATTCAAGCACAGGATACACAGTAGATGACAGATAAGTACTACTATAGTTTATATAAACAAGCTGCTGTGTAGTCATGGGGCAGCCATTCAAGCACAGGATACACAGTAGATGACAGATAAGTACTACTATAGTTTATATAAACAAGCTGCTGTGTAGCCATGGGGGCAGCCATTCAAGCACAGGATACACAGTAGATAACAGATAAGTACTACTATAGTTTAAATAAACAAGCTGCTGTGTAGCCATGGGGGCAGCCATTCAAGCACAGGATACACAGTAGATAACAGATAAGTACTACTATAGTTTATATAAACAAGCTGCTGTGTAGCCATGGGGGCAGCCATTCAAGCACAGGATACACAGTAGATAACAGATAAGTACTACTATAGTTTAAATAAACAAGCTGCTGTGTAGCCATGGGGGCAGCCATTCAAGCACAGGATACACAGTAGATAACAGATAAGTACTACTATAGTTTATATAAACAAGCTGCTGTGTAGCCATGGGGGCAGCCATTCAAGCACAGGATACACAGTAGATAACAGATAAGTACTACTATAGTTTATATAAACAAGCTGCTGTGTAGCCATGGGGGCAGCCATTCAAGCACAGGAAACACAGTAGATAACAGATAAGTACTACTATAGTTTATATAAACAAGCTGCTGTGTAGCCATGGGGGCAGCCATTCAAGCACAGGATACACAGTAGATAATTATATTTTGCTCATCAATACTCCTCAGCACATACCACAGAGCCAGACTTCCACAGCAGCACCTTCAGCTTTCCTCTCTGGGAGTGCAATAATTGTGTGACACCCACAGGAACTTCCTTGCTCTGGTTTTCAAACAGGATAAAGATGGGTTTGTGGGAAAGCTCCAGCAAGCGAAACAAACCTTCCCTACGTACAAGAGACAGACACTTGATAAAGAGCGGTTTTGTGTTGATGATTTAAGGCACTTTGCAGCAGAACTCCTGCGCTTCATGGGATCATTTCCCACTTTATTGGATTTGTTGAAGAGACAGAAATAAAGGACCAGTATCACCAAAATGCTACTGAATATAATCCAAAGATATCTGGATAAAAAGCAACATAATGTGGTCTCGGTACTTTCAATTGGGGCTTTCAATGGGGCTTGCACACAACCTCCACATACAGCTTTCCACAGCTTTTTTTTTTATTACCCATCATTGGATTTACAAAACACATTTATATCCCAAATTTGGATATTTGTTTGTGTGGCCAGCCCAGTGATCAGAAGGGGTAATTTAGCAAAAACATCCCATATGTAATAAAAGGCACTAAGTTTGCCCAGGAGCAGTAACCAATAGCAACCAATAAACTGTTTGCTAGTGACTAGTAAATGCTCCCTTGCTGATTGGTTGCTATGGGTTACTGCTCCTGGGCAACCTTAGCGTCTTTTATTACATAATGTGAGGAGCACGGTCCAGCGCGTCCTCCCTCGCCGGCGTCCAGTCCAAGATGGCGGCGCCCAGGGCGGGCCACGCGGGTCTTCCTCTTCGGTGCCTCGCCTGGACGTGGCGGATTTGCCCCTGCACCAAGACGCCAGCGCGAAGACGCCAGCGCCAAAACGTACAGCATCAACATGCAGCGTCAACACATAGCATCAGCACGCAACGCATGACGTCACTGCGCACGTTTTGGCGCCAAAGAATTGTTTAAAAGGCCATTTGTGACTCTCTGCCTTTGCCAGTAAATAGGTTCTACTTCATTGTGTTCCTGGGTGCTATTATCGTGTTTGGATTCTTGTTATTTGACCTCTGCCTGTTCCTCTACCTGCTGCCTGAACTGATCTCCTGCCTGGCTGCTCTCTTTCTCTTGATCCCTTTCTGTACCGCGAACTTTGGTGTGTAACCTGCTAGTTTCCTCCTTGGTCCGTCACTTCAAACTGAGCCTTTGGGCCTGACACATAACCCCCTAAGTAACACTTTAACTTTGCACTCTGCCCTGCCCTTTTTAAAGGATAAGTAAACTTTTACAATTGACATTAGTTGTTATTATTTCCAACAGCCATTTAACATTTACTGCCGGTAAATTGAATTTTGTAAAAACAACGGCACCTGTCGGTCAGTTCCTGTAAATGAATTGTTGGAGAAATGGGAGACGGGAGAAGAAAACCAGGGAGTTGTCCTGATGTTCCGCTGTCCAGAAAAGAGATCAGAAGCCTCACAAGACCATTCTTCTCTGAGCAAAGCAACTATGGAAGCACCTAAACCAGGATTCGGTTTCGGGATTCTGCTGGGATTCGGCCTTTTCCAGTAGGATTTGGATTCGGCCGAATCCTTGTGCCTGGCCGAACCAAATCCAAATACTAATTTGCATATGAAATTAGGTGCAGGAAGGGAAATCACGTTACTTTTCATTAGGGATGCACCGAATCCAGGTGCAAATTAGGGTTCAGATTCGGTTTGGTATTCGGCTGAATCCTTCGTGAAGGATTCGGGGGTTCGGCCAAATCCAAAAAAGTGGATTCGGTGCATCCCTACTTTTCATCACAAAGTAAAGAAATGTTTTCCACAATCTCATTTCCTGCACCTAATTTGCATATGCAAATTAAAATAAGGGTTCGGTATTCAGAAGAATCTTTCACAAAGGATTCGGGCATTTGGCCAAATCCAAAAATAGTGGATTTGGTGCATCCCTAAAAGCAACAATAAAACCCTTCTCAGTTTTCCTTCTGAATGATCAATGATCCCTCTAATTCCTTCTCCTCTATGTACTCGAAACGTGTGTGCACAGTTTTTAAGAGATAGAACTGATAAAAAAACCTAGTGTTTTCACACAAAATTCTATGAGTGCACCACAATTTGTTGTGTGCGCTGGCCTCGCTATTTTTGTGTTACTTAATTATATACAGTAATTAATTCAGTACGAGGATACAAGGAAACACAGCACTCACCTGAAACTATTTTGGCACCAGTCCTGTTGCAGGTAAGCCAAAGAGAGAACAACTATAAGGCGCCGACATCGGCTGACGTTCATAAGCAACTCAGCTGAGGGCTCTGTCAGTTATAGAAATATAATAGTATATTAGGTTTCTAATACTTGGTGCATTTTACATGAAAACTTCACATGAGTAAACGTAGCCTTGTGGTGGTTGTTGGCTTGGGAATGTGGTTACACAAGTCTGGCAGGATTAGTAGTTAGGTTGTCTCTATCAGTGCTGGAGATTTGCAGAGTAATATTTAGGTTATCGGGATTGGTGATCTGGCTGGTTTAGTGGAACATTGATTCCTTACAGGTCAGATTCAATTTAAATCACTGTTACATGTCACAGAATGCAGATATCCCCAGAGTTTTTCTAGCACTTCATTACATATGAATCTCCTTTGCACAAAAGGTGCATTGCTTTAACTTGTGATCGATTTAGGGCAGAGACAAACGCTGCTATTTCGGGAGATTAGTCGCCAGAAGATTAATCACCCGGAACTGCCTTCCTGCCGGCTAGAATGTAAATCGCTGGCAGGATGGCAATCTGAGACAACTTTGGGCGACTTCGGAAAACTAAGCGTTCTGAGTTCCCTCCTGTCGGCGATTCACAATGTAGCCGGCCGGAAGGCAGTTCAGGGAGATTAGTCGCTGGAAGCGATTTATTGCTGGGCAGCTAATCTCCCGAAATAGCAGCGTGTGTCTCTGGCCTAACACAACTAATTCTGGATCCCTTCCATTATGTCCCAATGTGGGAGCGTTACTGTAGGTCAATGCTAAATTGCCTTTGGGCTAAAATAGTAGTGCTGTGTTTGAGAAAAATGTGTCTCTCTTCCACAAACTGACTGCACAGTAGCAAAATGCAGGCGGCAGGCTAATGGATATGATGAGAGGCTGATGCTGGAGCAACAGCTCAGCTGACCCTAAAAGAATCCACAAAAGTGGTGAAAGTATTTTATTTTGGAGCAAAAACAGTTCCAATACATTCTACATTTCTATAGAAATCTGCCCAAAATGCAACTGTCACTTTTTATTTTTTTGGTGAAAGAAAGCCAGTTTACAGATTAAAACAACAAAACTGGAGACTAGACAAAAAAATTAAACATAAATGAAATAAAACCCCTGATGCCTCAACTGCTGGGGACACAGCTGATCAATATTTTCTTGAGATGGAAACTATGGGACTATGAACCAGATTCAGTATGTTGAATAAAGTTTATCACATGAAAACTTGATTGAACTTTACAGGAAAAAACTGAAACTGAAGTTTTTTATTTTCAAATTGCATCTCGTCCGTAAGTTGCAGCTTGATAAACCATAAAATAACTTTTTATTGTGAAACTGAATCTGACCTTATGTCTCTAATCAGCATTATGTGCATCACTGTGGATAATAGTGAGTATTAAAGATAATAGTAATATGTCTGGTTACATTAGAATACATGTGATGTACTTACCTGTGTTGGGCATCAGACTTCTCTCATCCAGGTGCAGTTTGTACCCATACCGGTTCTCCAGGTGTGGCTTAAGAATGAAATTGGTGAATTTTGTGTCAGTGTTTGAGGGGCAATATGAGACATAGGCATCAGATAGACGGCCATCTAAAAATAAAAATAAAAACCTTTAATACACAGAAACAGATGCAAGGCTTACCTTAATGGGGCCCCATTATTTATAATACAATCTGCAGCTGCTCAAAATGATGCCCTCACTGTGTGCTACCTTCTCCAGGCTTATCCACATATTGATATGGCAGGCTGGAAAAATCCTGGAAAATCCTATGTGATCTGAATAATGGCCCCAACACAAACATTCAAATCAGCATCATATAGACCTCCTTTTGGGTGGCCAAATAAGAAAATAAATCTGCTTATTTGGCAATGCGGCTGTGTTTGGGGAGCTTTACTCAATAAATAAGGTGGATGTTTTTATATATATATATATATATATATATAGATATAGATAGATATATTTATTTTGCACAACTGAACTGTATAATATATCATGGATGCACCGAATCTACAATTTTGGATTCGGCTGAACCCCCGAATCCTTTGTGAAAGATTCGGTCGAATACCGAACCGAATCCTAATTTGCATATGCAAATTGGGGGTGGGAGAGGGAAAACATTTTTTTGGATTTGATTCGGCCAGGCATAAGGATTCAGCCGAATCCTGCTGAAAAAGGTAGAATCCTGGCCGAATCACGTATATATAGATATATATAGTTTTTTTAAAACGAAACAAGCTGAAATGCTGCTCCTCACCTTTCTTATTGGGTGCACATGGGCAAGGCTTAATTTACATACTTAACAAGTTAGCCCCAGCACTCTCAATATATAACCCCCTGAAAAAATATTCTTGCACAACTGAACTGTAACTTTCTTAAAAAAAAGGGGCTACCTTGTTTAGTATGTAAATTAAGCCTTGCCCATATATAAACATTAAATAAACCCAGTAGGTTGGTTTTGCTTCCAATAAGGATTAATTATATCTTAGTTGGGATCAAGCTACTGATTTATTATTATAGGGAAAAAAGGAAAGGATTTCTAAAAATCTGGATTACTTGGATAAAATGGAGTCAATGGGAGAAGACCTTTCCACAATTCTTAGCTTTGTGGTACTATGTCACTTTATTTAACAGCAGTTGGGCAATTGCTGTATAAGTTTAGGGCGTGCTCCTCCATGTTTATATATATATATATATATATATATATATATATATATATATATATATATATATATATATATATATATATATATATATATATATATATATATATATATATATATAGAGTGGTCATTTTGCTGGACCAACACTTTACATCCAAATATAAATTGTTTCCCATAATAAATCCCCAAAATATTTCTTATTTACCATTTATTTCAGGATCTCCATACTTATTCCTGTACCAAAGACGGACATTGAGTCGACACTTGAGGTATATAACAGTACCGACAACCAACGCTGTGAGCACCGCGAGAGCAAACATAACTGCAGCCACATGACCAGCCTTTTCTGTTGAGAAAACAAACACCATTATTGTATTCCCAAATAGGGAGGGTATGTGACAGTAAATGGGCAGGGTTTCAGGTGGATCAGAGACATGTCAGGGTGTAATTAGGTGTGTTCAGGGTGGATTTGTCCTGTTTTGGGGGAATCAAAACGTTTGAGGGGTATGGAATCTCAGCTTAATATATCTGTGTCACACCATAGAGGAATAAACCCTGTAACCCCATTTTTTTTTATAGCTTCATCTTAAAATCAGACAATCGCCAAATAGTTTGGGACAGTAGACAACAGAATAAATAAGGCACAAGCACATCTTCTCATCTCAATCTCTTCCCCGCACTTACACAGTCATTTTAATATACGTTATTACCTCCTTTGTGGAGCGTAAATGATGCTGTGGCATCCTCCACCTGACAGGTAAACTTCCCATAATCCTCTGTAGACGTAACGTTTATATACAGGATGCTGGAGAGGAACCGTTTGGAGCTATTAAATCCTTCCCTGGGTAAAGAAATTAGGATGTAATGAGGCGAGAGACCTAAAGCAACTCCCTACGGGCTGAAATAATTAGATTTTACTAGGCAAGGTGCCAAACTTTTACTGTCTAACACTGTTATAAGACAATTCATGCAGGATATGATTCCCATGCGGATTCTGTAATGATTTCCTGGCTAGAAATACAACGATGAATATCAGACATGTTATTGAAATAGCTACTTGTGCGTAATTTATATATATATATATATATATATATATATATATATATATATATATATATATATATATATATAAATATATATATATATAACATTTAATTAGGATTAGGCATAATTAGGAAAGCAAATACAGGTTCACCTTAATAATTAACCTTAAAGTTGGGCTTCCAGATTTCCGAGACCAAATAGGCATTATCTTCAAATATCTACTGTCCCACTACAGAGACCGTCCCCACACTGGCTTACTGTACTGTGTATACAAATTTAATTCTAGTGAAAGGCAATCCAAGACCCGAGGCAAGCAGAATGTTAGCTCCTATGTAAACATTCTATCATGAAGACAATATGCATATAGAACATGGTTTCTGTTTGAAGGGAAATTGTAGCTAAAGTTTCGGGTCGGTAGTATGTACTCACTAATATAGGGATGCACCAAATCCACTATGTTGGATTCAGCCGGAACCCTTGAATCCTTTGCAAAAGATTGGCTGAATTCCGAACCCTAATTTGCATATGCAAATTAGGGGTGGGAAGGCTAAAACATTTTTTACTTCCTTGTTTTGTGACAAAAAGTCATGAGATTTCCCTCCCCGCCCCTAATTTGCATATGCAAATTAGGATTTGGATTCGGTTCGGCCAGGCAGAAGGATTCAGCTGAATCCGAATCCTGTTGAAAAAGGCTGAATCCTGGATTCAGTGCATCCCTACTCACTATCTCAATGCAGAGGTACAACTTCTCTATTTATGTCTCTAAAATATCCCCTATTAAATATATCTCTGCTTGTTTAATGGTCTCTCTGGAGTCTGTGGCTTAACACATGCTCAGTGTGTTCTGGATTTTCTTGCATAACAGGCAAGAAAAAAAAAAATTCTAGCCGATGGGAGGCGGTTCTTCCAGTGTCGGACTGGCCCACAGGGATACCAGGAAAACTCCTGGTGGGCCCAGGTGTCAGTGCTTCAAAACATTTGGCATATTTCATGGCAATCACCTATTTCTATGAGAAGAAAGAGACTAAATAGATTGAATAATAGATTATAGTATGTAAAGAAAAGAGACTAGTAGAAAAGAAGTTGCGTGAGTAGATGAATTATAATAGTAGAGAGTGGGCCCCTGATCTAAGGTCTTTTGGTGGGCCCCTGGTCTACGGTTTTTTGGGTGGGCCCAATCCGATACTGGGTTCGGGGAGATTAGTCGCCCCGGAGAAGAGGAGATTTGTCACCGTGCGACTAATCTCCCCGAATCTAAGTGTGTGCCCTGAACCTAAGGCCTCCTAGGCTGGGTGCAAATGCTGTTCCATTTATTAAATGATCCCCATTGCTTTTATATGAAGACGAAGAAGCATTTTCTTTTAGCATCTCAAGACTAGTGTGAGGTTACTCACCAGGCAGAATACTGCTCTCTGTACAAGTCTTGCACTGCTGTTCCATCCTTCAGCCACCTCCAGGTCCCATTGCAGCCACTGCTCATCCATATTGAACAGTTCAGGGAAAGACTAGATCCCTTTTCTGGCCACAAATCTTGTTCCGGGGGTGATGGGGAGATGAAATCGTGGAGATCCCCACATGCAGAATCTGATTGAAAAATAAACAAATACATTTCTACTAGTAAAAGACTGACATTTATTCCTAAACTTTTTAGAATAGGTACCAGATTCAATACAGGATTTTATTTTTGAGCCCGGGATCAAGAACGGCATTATACCACTATCAGTCAATAATAATATTAATATTCAAATAAAAAAAATACTCTAATATGTATTACTTATATCTATAATTGGAGGGCATTGCTAATATTGAATTTGTCTGAAAAGGAGGCTGGATTGTTTCTCAAATTGATTGGGTCGTATTTGCCAATCATGCCTTGTATCAACTACCTACTTCATGTTTATGCCAACAACTATTCTTCCCATAAGACCAGAGGCAATATCTGCTTTGTGCTGCAGAAAACAAAGGGAATTCCCTTTTAAAGGATAAGTAAACCTTAAAAATAAGTGCATGTAAAATTGATGAGGGGGCTATTCTAAGCACTTTTGCAGTTTACATTCATTATTTTTTCTTTTTAAATTCCAAGATATTAAGGGATACATGTGCTGTTAATATGAATGAAATGTGTTAAAACAGCACCACCTGCTGGTCAGTTTCCCACCAGTCTGACCACCAAGTAGTCAAGGAAGTTGTCAGGAGAAAGAAAGAGGCTGCTCTGATGTTCTTCTGCTTAGGAAAGATGTGAGAAAAAGTTTTCTAATATTATTCCTAAGCAGAAGAACATCAGAGCAGCCTCTTTCTTTCTCCTGACAACTTCCTTGACTACTTGGTGGTCAGAAAATGACCAGCAGGTGGCGCTGTTGTAACAAAATTCATTCATATTAACAGCACATGTAACCTTTAATATTTTGGAATAAAATGAAAAAAAAATAATGAATGTAAATTGCAAAAGTGCTTAAAATAGCCCCGTCATCAATTTTACATTCACTTATTTTTAAGGTTTACTTATCCTTTAAAGGAAATTTGCAGTTGATCTTATTTTTTTTAATGCCAGAATTGAGGATGAGAAGGGGAGGGTCTGAAGATAATAAATAAAAGCCAATACATAGAAATAAATAACCATACAATAAGCTATATACCCTAGCAACCGGACATCACCTTGCCTGTTGTTGAGAGATTTAAACTAAACACTAATGCAATTGGTCTTCAGCTGATTTAGCTTCCTTTAATTATTTATCATTCCGTTCTGGCTCTGGTTAGTATCATACGAGACTGTTAATATTTGTTCTGCTTATCTTTCTGTTCAGGCTCTATTTGGATTTAATGAGCCTAACAAAAGCCACAAAAATAAAGAACGATAACAAATGGGCATATATTGACTGCTGTCACATGGCAATGGCAGCTTTTTAGCTTGTGTATGATGGCCTTACCATTTTGATATCTAGTTAGGGCTTGGCCAGATATAAACCAGAAATGTGTAGAGCTGGCACTCAAAAGACAATCATCCACCAGGCAATAGAATTAAGTAAAAATATTTATTATGTCAGATCATTATAGCCCATGGCTAAGTGTGTGTAACACGAAACGCGTAAGGCTATAATGATCTGATAAAATACAGGTATGGGACCTGTTATCCAGAATGCTCGGGACCTGGGGTTTTCCGGATAACGTAATCTTCCATAATTTGGATCTCCATAAATCATGTAAACATTAGGGGGCAGATGTATCAAGGGTCGAATATCGAGGGTTAATTAACCCTCGATATTCGACTAGGACTACGAATATCGAAGTTGAAGGATTTAGTGCAGAAAATTTGTTCGAACGATCGAAGGATTATTCCTTCGTTCGAACGATTCGAAGGATTTTAATCCAACGATCGAAGGAATATCCTTCGATCAAAAAAACTTAGGCAAGCCTATGGGGACCTTCCCCATAGGCTAACATTGACTTCGGTAGCTTTTATCTGCCGAACTAGGGGGTCGAAGTTTTTTTTTAAAGAGACAGTACTTCGACTATCGAATGGTCGAATAGTCGAACGATTTTTAGTTCGAATCCTTGGATTCGAAGTCGAAGGTCGAAGTAGCCCATTCGATGGTCGAAGTAGCCCAAAAAACACTTCGAAATTCGAAGTTTTTTTATTTCGAATCCTTCACTCGAATTTAGTGAATCGGCCCCTAAATAATCCCAATAGGCTGGTTTTGCCTCCAATAAGGATACATTCTATCTTAGTTGGGATCAAGTACAAGGTATTGTTTTATTATTACAGAGAAAAAGGAAATAATTTTTGAAGCATTTGGATTATTTGATGGAGTTTACGGGAGGCAGCCTTTCCGTAATTCTGAGCTTTCTGGATAACAGGTTTCCCGATAACGGATCCCATACTTGCAAATATTTTTACTTAATTCTATTGCCTGCTCTACACATTTCTGGTTTGGACGGCTCCCCTTGCTGATGGCTAAGGGCGGTGCACCTGGGCCTCTTCCATTAATTAGTGAGTTACTATTTGATGTTGGACTACTAGTCTCTGTTTACTTGGCCAGATATAAGTCAGAAAGGCTTATTGGGCAGGGACAACGAAGGCTGTTCTAAACAGATATAAATGTTGGTCCAGGGGCTGACTTGCAGTTGCTTCCAAGTGAACAGACCTTGATGTGTATGGCAGCTTCGGTTATATGGTAACTACAAATTGAACTCGGAGAGGCAGAAGAAAAATTCAAATAACAAAATAGTCATAAAAAAAAAAATCGACGCAATAAAAGGCCCGTTCTGCAGTATTAAAATCTTCACTCACAAGCTCAAAAGAATCAAGGAACTACAAAATTAAAATATTTTTTCAACGACGCACGCAGGCACTAAACCTTTAAAGGGGATGTAAAGGCAAAAAAAATAAAATCCCATTTTTACTTTCTCGAAAAAGTAAAAATGAAAATCTCCGATATACTTTAATTAAAAAATGTCTAACGTTTTTAAAAGAAACCTGACTGTATGCAATGAAATTCCCCCTTCTCTTTACTTGCTCTGATTGCTGCAGATAGGAAACTTCAGACGGCCCCTAACTGCTGTGCAGGGAAACAATCATACTTTCAAACTGCAGGGGGGAGGGACTTCCTAGAACTCGAGCAGCTTTGTTTGTTTCCCTGTAGAGCAGCCGGCGAATGTGTAGAGATTCATATCTGCAACAGTCAGAGCAAGTTAATAAAGGGGGAATTTCACTGCATACAGTCCAGTTTATTGTAAAAACTGTATTTATTGTAAAAAAGTATATTGGGGATAGGTTTATTTTTCAGTTAATAAAGTAAAAATGGTACTTTATTTTTGCCTTTAGATACTCTTTAATGTTTCAACTCCAGCTGCAGGGACAAAGATCATGGAGCCAGATTTAAACAGATAAACTGGGATTCTATTTGGAGGATTATTTTGCTGCAGCCACTGGTTCTGCAGAGTTGGAGAAAGTTTGTATTAAACAATACAAAAACTATAAAATCCACATTAGATTACATGACAACACAGGACCCAGTGCAGTCTGTATATTCTGATTATTAATCAGTCTTGCTGTATCGGCTTCTGGCAGATATTATTTGACTTGTGCTGTTTTGATCATTTTCGACGATCCCTAAGCAGCCCAGACCACACTGAGCATGTGCACAGTCTTGGTCTTGCAAAGATAACTTAGAAAGCATAAATGATTTATTTTATTAGGCATCTGGTGCAGTAAGTTCATGTTTATGTTTAGCATACAAAATACAGTATTTCTAGCATTATTCTATTTTAGATTTTAGTTTCCCTTTAAGCATAGTTCCTTACCAGCCATATCAGTAAGGTGTCGCTCCAGCTACAGAGGAAAGTGTCCAGAGGCGACTGTAAGGAGAAGCAGAAGGAGAAAGGCATGTGACACAGGAACATAACAAACACACAGGGCAGAGTCTAACTGTAATGTGCCTGTAGGTGTAAATCTGTTTTATGCCAAATGGTATTTCAAGTCTCATTCTGCCTTTCGCATGCAGGGAATGCAGCAAGACGATTCAGACTGGACAAGGAATGCTGCATTTAGGAGAACCAAAGGTTGTAGTTTCACATGAGTGTGTGTTCGCCCCTTTCCAGCTGATTAACAGATATGTGAAAAAGCAAGGAAGGCTCTATTGTAGCAATTACCGACTATTTGTAGCTCCAGACTACGCTTCCAATTTCTAAAGACACACTTGATTCCACTGGACACTGTGCGGATTCATTGATACAACTGGAAGTGTTTATGAGGAAATAAACCACAAAGGAAAGGAATGTGACCTACACAAGGTCACCTGATCAGGTGTGTACAAACACACAAACACAGCAACACCTGCAAAACGCGCTCTCGCATTTTTTCTCTCAAAACTCTGTTGTGTCTCTCACATACACCCTAAAGGAGAATTCCACCGTAACGTTAAAAACCCCTACCCCACATAGACCCCCTCCATCCTCCCCCCAGCCTAAGTGTTACCCCGGGCAAATGCCCCTAACGTTTTACTTCACGAGCGCCATCTTCTTCCCTTCGGAAATCTTCGGAATGAGGCTGGCATGGCGGCGCATGTGCAGTTGGAGTCATTTTCCATTTTGCACCATTTTGCCAAAACTCACAAAAGCGTCTCATTCCGAAGATTACCGAAGCGGCTGGAGATGGCGTCCGTGAACTACGACGCCTGAATCTGCACCTAGGGGTAAGTTAAACGTTAGGGCAGGACTACATGGGCGCGCATAATCGCAGGCATCACGTCGGATGCAACGGAAACAAGGTAAGTAATGGCAGTGTCGGAACGTGTTGCATTGTTGATGCAACGTGACACGACAGTCGGATGCAGACGCAGCGTGCAGCGTCTGCATCCGACAGTCGTGTCGCATCAATGCTGTGACACAATGCGACACTTGAATTATTTACTTTATTTCCGTCGCATCCGACGTGACGCCTGCGATTTTGCGCAGCGTGTGGGATCGCGGCTGAATTGGCCATGTAGTCCTGCCCCTAGGGGCATTTGCCTGCGCTAAAGGTGGCCATAGACGCACAGATAATATCGTACGAAACAAATTTTCGTACAATATTCAGTGCGTGTATGGTGGGAAACGAGCCGACTGATATCGGCAGAAGACTCGGATTTTGGTCGGCTCGTCGATCGGGCTGGACAGAAAATTTTGATTGGATGCCTTTGAAGGGGCCCAAACATCGTGCTGAATCGTCGGATACAGGTAGAATTCTATTGTTTCTATATATATAAATGACCATTCAGCTCTACACGTGTGTATTGAAACCAACGATCTTTCCCGGAAAGATCTTTTCCAAGAAAGATCATAATAGTTATGTCTATGGCCACCGTAACACTTATAAAAGTGCGTTTTTTTTTTATAATCTGTGCTACCATGGAAGACAGACCTCCTTAAAATACAATAATGTAAATCTCGCAAGGCGGCTTTGGAAAAATTGACACATATGTTTTCCCACTGGCGATTGACATTATTGACAGAGTTAAAGTATATTTGGGAGATCTGTCACCTGCGGCAGTGCAGATTGATCGCAGGACAAATCTCCCCATGTGCCGTGACCTTTACACAAACAGACAAACACACACACTGTCTCTGAAACACACACTCCTCCTGTCACCCGTTGTATTAAGTCACTGGCATGTCTCGTGTGAGGTTCTGATCCAACGAGGGCCAGAAAGAATGGAGGAAATGGAGGAGGTGAGGGGGGTGATGTGGCCGAGAGGCGGCAGACTGCACATTCCATGGCGAGACACATATGCTGACACTATAAAGGCACAGCGATGACACACACACACACATTATAGTTACACAACTTCTAGTCAGAAGCACAAAAGAAAAGCATGAGACGCTCATTAGAAAGGTACAGACCACAAACAGGCTCTTTGCCTTGATGCAAACAAGGAATGCGCCACACACATACTTACCTGCACGAGCTGCACTCCTCTGTCTGTACTCACAGCCACTCCCAGCCCCAGTGAGGCACCGCAGCACCTGAGGGAGGAGGGGCTTCAGCATAACCAGGAAGTAGTTCACTAGCCTACACTTAATGTCTGTGTGAGACTATAAACACTCCCAGCGTGTATAAAATGTGCCCCATTCTGCCCTTTAGTGTCACCTGGAAACAGTAGCTATATCGTGTAACACTACCTGGCTTCATCTCACCTTATTAATGAATAATATATGGGTCAGTCAGGATGCCTGACACGCTTTATTGCTTTATTGCTCACCTGTGCAGAGGTAGTGAGGGCAGAGTGGGATTCACCATCTCCACAGCTTGACCTCTCTCAGCAGCCGCTTACTGGAACTAGACTCTTGCCTCAGGTGTAGGGTTGCCACCTTTTCTGGAAATACCGGCCTTCCTATATATATTTATCTTTATTCCCTATTAATAACATTGGGATCACTGACCTTCCTATATATTTATCTTTATTCCCTATTAATAACATTGGGATCACTGGCCTTCCTATATATTTATCTTTATTCCCTATTAATAACATTGGGATCACTGACCTTCCTATATATTTATCTTTATTCCCTATTAATAACATTGGGATCACTGGCCTTCCTATATATTTATCTTTATTCCCTATTAATAACATTGGGATCACTGACCTTCCTATATATTTATCTTTATTCCCTATTAATAACATTGGAATCACTGGCCTTCCTATATATTTATCTTTATTCCCTATTAATAACATTGGAATCACTGGCCTTCCTATATATTTATCTTTATTCCCTATTAATAACATTGGAATCACTGGCCTTCCTATATATTTATCTTTATTCCCTATTAATAACATTGGAATCACTGACCTTCCTATATATTTATCTTTATTCCCTATTAATAACATTGGGATCACTGACCTTCCTATATATTTATCTTTATTCCCTATTAATAACATTGAGATCACTGACCTTCCTATATATTTATCCTTTTTCCCTATTAAAGGAGAAGGAAAGGCTGGAGACACTTGGGGGTGCCAAACGTTAGGCACCCCCAAGTGATTGTAGCGACTTACCAAAAACCCAGGGCCGGTGCTCCTATCAGGAGAAATCTGCACCGGCCCCGGGTTATAGGAGCGAGCACCACGGAGATATCTACTTCCGTCTTCGCGCAGCTGCGCATTTCCCCGGACTGAAGCATGCGCATTTGAACGAAAAAGCCGACTTTAAAGTTAAAGTTCGGCTTTTAGTTCTAATGCGCATGTGCAGCTGCACGAAGACGGAAGTAGATCTCTCCGTGGTGCTCGCTCCTATAACCCGGGGCCGGTGCAGATTTCTCCTGATAGGAGTACCGGCCCTGGGTTTTTGGTAAGTCGCTACAATCACTTGGGGGTGCCTAATGTTTGGCACCCCCAAGTGTATCCAGCCTTTCCTTCTCCTTTAATAACATTGGGATCACTGACCTTCCTATATATTTATCTTTATTCCCTATTAATAACATTGAGATCACTGACATTCCTATATATTTATCTTTATTCCCTATTAATAACATTGGGATCACTGACCTTCCTATATATTTATCTTTATTCCCTATTAATAACATTGGGATCACTGGCCTTCCTATATATTTATCTTTATTCCCTATTAATAACATTGGGATCACTGACCTTCCTATATATTTATCTTTATTCCCTATTAATAACATTGGGATCACTGACCTTCCTATATATTTATCCTTTTTCCCTATTAATAACATTGGGATCAACCATCATTTTTACTGGCCAGGTGGCAACCCTAGCAGCAGTTTGCGGCTGGCTAACGGGTGGCAAAAAGCTGCCTCTGCTAACTTTAAGGGCAAAGACAGTTTCGGGGAGATCAGTCGCCCATCGACAAATCTCTTCTTCTGGGCGACAAATTTCCTCCAACTGCCTCCTGCCGGCGATTTACATTCTAGCTGTCGAGAGGTAGTATATAGGTACTGTTTCCAGATGACACTAAAGGGCAGAATCGGGGAGATTTAGTTGCCTGGCGACTAATCTCCCCGAACTGCCTCCCGCGGATAGAATGTAAATCACCAGTGGGATGGCAATCAGTGCGCTTAGTTTTCCAAAGTTGCCTTACGAGGAAACTTCGGAAAACGAAGAGCTCCGAGTGCCATCCCGCCGGCAATTTAGATTCTCGCCGGCTGGAGGCAGTTTGGGGAGATGTCACCCCGAAGAAGAGACGATTTATCGCCGGACGACTAAATCTCCCCGAATCTGATGAGCGTGTGCCTCTGCCATAAAAGCCAAATTTCAATTTTAAATATGTGCCCCCCCGTCCAGACCTGTCCAGTAGGAAAGCGTGGGGCAATGTCCAGGCAAAAAAAACAGCTCCTGGAACCCTATCTGGATGGACCACATTAGTAATGTCATGGGGAATTATGAAATAAGAAAGTGAAAACTGTTTCAGGTAAATAAGGTAAATATATTCTAATCTAATATATTTCACTATTTTCTGACAATAGTTTATTTCTTCATTTTATACAAAAGGACCAACTGGCTCCATCCATCTCCCTTGCCTATGGTGATGATTATCTGGCTGTAGATCGGCTGCTGGGAGCAGAAGAACATGTTTTCTATATGAATTATATTTTACTTGCATTTTATTTAGATGACACTTCCCTAAATCTGGACCTGCCTTTTCAGTTTGAGAACAAGAGGAACACAGTGCAGTGTAATGGGGAATTCAAGCTGCCATGGTGCTGGTTACGGAGTTTTAATCTGGGGTCCAGAGTTTCCCTATTCAGCATCACTACGGTGTATCATTAACTCTTCCCGTAATGCTGACCTACAAATTCCATGTCTCCATCTCTACAGATCATTGCCCGGTCATACTCATTCTGGGTCAAAGCAAACAGATTATTTCAGTAGCATTTGTATAGATGTGCTTTGTAGGAATTCTAGTTCAATCATAGAAAGTCCATGGCCCAGACTAATAAATTAACATCATGTAGATGTAGTTCTCTAGGCCCGTTGTAAAATAGACCATTTAGATCTGGGGCATTGGGTAACATTAACATAATAAGGTATTTGCAACGTTCCTGGGTGCGCTCTGTTTTGCCAAAAATTGCCATTTTAAAAAATAAGGGCCGCCCCCTGAGATCGTACGATTCACTGTGCACACATACAAACCACATGTAAGGTCACATGAGCCAATTAACAGACAGAGTTGTGCCTTTTGCTTCCTCACTTCTTCCTGTTACAGTTAGTGTTGTAGTATTTCTGGTCAGGTGATCTCTGAGGCAGCACAGATAGAGTCACGAAATGGTGGTTCAAGGCAAGAGATGTAAAAGGGCAATATTTATGTAAATATATATTCCAGTTTGGTAAGATTCTTTAATATGTCATTCAATTTAATATAAACTATCTGTTGCTTAAGTATTCATTTTGGGGGTATAGTTTTCCTTTAAGGTGGCCATACACTGAAAGATCCGCTTATTTGGCGACATCGCCAAACGAGCGGATCTCTCCCAGATATGCCCACCTTGAGGTGAGCAATATCGGGCTGATCCGATCGCGGGACCACATCAACGAATAGATGCTGCCGCAATCCGACGGGATTTTTCATCCCATCTGATGGAGATCTCGATCGGGAAAGCCAGTCGGGGGGCCCCATACACGGGCCAATAAGCTGCTGATTTGGTCTGTCGGCAGCTTTTATTGGCCAGTGTATGGCCACCTTTAATCCCTTCTTCAACCCTAATGGTCCAAGCAGTAGTTTAGTAAACACGGTCTATGAAGGTTTTTATTCATCCAGGTCAAGATATACAGTTTCTTTACATTATATCTTTACATTAGTATCTTGATCTCACAGAGTGAACACAAATAGCCCAACAAGGTGAGACAAATTAAGAACTTCACCATCTCTCTGTCATGGACCAGCCACATCCAGAGAACAGACACGTTGACAGAGCAGTAAAAAGATGAGAAGATACCCCAGAACTTTGTGGCTAAAGAACTCCAAGCCAGTGAACTAAGTTTTTATCTTACATCCACAATAATATTGAACTGCTGAGGCTGAAAGGATCCAATTAAAAGAACCAGTTGCCCCAGTTAATGCTAAAGCTTCCCTCTCCAATCTAAGTGTTCAGGGGAGGAGGGTTTGGATATCACTTGTGAACCCAAGTGTCACTATCCTACCAGCAGATAAAAGGAGACGTATGACAGTGGATTGAATAATCAGCAAACCTGTAGCATCAGCTTATATTACAGCCAGGGAAGCTCATTTTCTGCTGGATAATTAGTGACGAGCCCTAAGCTTAGCTTCTCAACAGCCAATCAGAGCCCACTGAGCATGTGAGTGTCACAGACACTTTCCAAGATGGTGACCCCCTGTGACAAGTTTGAAGTCCTGGATCATTGCTGCTATTGACAAGCTGAAACTTTAGCCTCGTGCAATACGTTAAGTATCATCACCATTTATTTGTATAGCGCCAACAAGATACGCAGTGCTTTACATTACTTATAACAAACAGGGAATAAATGGAGGATAACAAACAAGGGTTACAAAGTACGATACGATTAGAGGGCCCTACAATTTAGAGTTTACAAAGTAAAGGTTAGGGTTAAGTATGTAAAATATGGCATTTTTAGCCATATTCATTTTAAGGTTTAGTTCTCCTTTAAACTTGCAATAATAAAATATCAAATATTTTCTTTTTAGCAGGACTGGTACAAAGCCACTTTAGTGTTTCACTTGAAGCAGCGAAGGTGGCTCTTCACAGTGAGGGCAGATTTTATTAAACAGGAAGTAAAGTCTAAAATAGAGTAACGCTAGAAATGCTGTATTTTGTACTTACTGCACCAAAAACCTAATTTAACAGATAGTTTATGCTTTCAAAGTTGGCCACAGGGGGTCATCATCTTGTACCTTTGTTATAGATCTTTGCAAAACCAAGACTGTGCACATGCTCAGTTTGGCCTGGGCTTCAGTTGGGAGGCTAAGCTTAGAAATCGTCATAAATTATCAAAACAGCACAAGTCAAATAATATCTATACCCTTTTTATGAAAAACCTGATTGTATGCAGTGAAATTCCCACTTCATTTATTGCTCTGACTGCTGCAGATACGAATCTCTAAATTAAATGCATGAAGGTGCTTGCGGAATACTGGAGATCATGCCAACTAATGGAAACTTGGAAGCGGATACTCACTGAAAACTAAGTACATACTCTAGCTGCGTTCCAATCCTTTTTTGTTCTCATGTTTGACTTTAAAGGAGAACCAAACCCTTAACCCCTGCTAGTGATGTGCAGGCCGACCCGATACCCGCGGGACCTGTGGGTCAGGCGGGTTCGTGCCAACCTCGCGTGCTCTTTTACAGGTTGCAGGCGGGTGGAGCTCTTCTTAATGAACTCCCCTCCCATGACCTTCTAAATGCGGCTCCCGGGTTGAGTTTTTATAGTCGCACGCCTCTCATCCCGCCCCTTTTGTGACTTTAACATCAGGGCGGCGCAGGTCTATAAAAAAAGAGACCTGGAAGTCGGGCTCGGGCGGGTGGTTGGGTTGTGGGTCAGGAAAAGCCTGAACCCCTCCCTGCACCCCCCAGCCTAGCTGTTACCTTTGGTAAATGCCCTTAACTCTTTACTTACCTCTCTTTACAGATTCAGCATAGCGGAGCTCACGGGTGCCATCTTCTTGTCTTTGGTCCGAAGATTATCGAAGGTGGCACCCGTGAGATCCACTGAATCTTCAAAGAGAGGTGAGTAAAGAGTTAGGGGCTGGGGGGGGGGGGTCTATGTAGGGTAGGGGGTTTTATAATTAAAGGTTTAGTTTTCCTTTAAGGTTTTAATGACAAAACATCACATCTTTAGGCTGCAGGCCTTTTCAATAGTTCAATATTAGTGAATATTACTGCTCTCCTTGCATTGTGCAACTGTAGACATTGTCAATCTCTTGCTTACTCAAAGTCAGTGCTTCATTACTGTTACACACACACGCAACGCTAATATTTTCTAAGGAGCATTTGTACCCATTGTTTTTATGAAGCTGGCCATTTTTGTTTTTCTTCAAACTACAATAAAAAAAAAGCCTATGGGTATGCATTGGGTATGGGTAGAGATACACATCATTCCTTGTATATATAGTGAATAAAGTACCACCCTCTTGTAAATTATAAGAATATTATAAATTACAGAGGAGTAACCGAAGGCCGAGGTTTTTATACAGGTCATGGAAATCCGAGGTAACTTCTAATATCCACATATTTTGCAACAGGGGGTACTTTATTTATTATAATACACAAGTTTCAGTGAGTCGTGACAGAAATGACATCACTACACCTTTTATGATTGATGACATCAGTACTCACAGTTTATAAGGATATAATTTACAAGATATTCATGGCTCTTGTATATTATATAACTATTATATGTGCTGGAACATATTCAGGAATATGTTCAGTAAGTCTGCCTTAGCCAAAATTGTACTGCCCCAGGACTCGGGTTTTCTCCCAAAGGTTTAAAAAATAAAGTCCACCTTAAATGTTACACCATACAATAAATGTATGAACTCGGTTTAATTACTTTAACCACATTTAACATTTCATGAAATGCTACTT
The DNA here is from genome assembly GCA_038501925.1 of Xenopus petersii. Taxonomy (NCBI): domain Eukaryota; kingdom Metazoa; phylum Chordata; class Amphibia; order Anura; family Pipidae; genus Xenopus; species Xenopus petersii. The sequence goes on from CM076679.1 coordinate 7,379,579, forward strand.
TCACTTGCCTACATTTTATAATACGGAGCTGTACTTGAATAGTAATTTGGGGCCACTAAGCAGTTCATTTTTTTTGGCAAGATGGAATTTAATATCAGTTCATGAAGCATCCTCTTCACCACTGGGATCAGCCTTGCTTCGGATATTTTTTCGGCTGCGCTTTTTGACTCCGTGAAACCCAGCTGCTGTAGTCTCTTTACACTCCCCCATCCCTTCGCTCTCTTCTTGCTCTTCGTCATTCCATGCCTCGGAACCCTGTACTTGGCAATGGGGTCGTTCAATCTTCGCACTGCTCCCCTGAACAACTTTTTGGGTTCTAGTGAAGAGAATCTTGCTTTCCCCAGGACTAGAAGAGTCTTGGTTGTAGGAGTGAGAACTGGCACTACCAGGCAACTCCTTACCTTCTCTTTGTTGCTGCAAATCTGCCAAGAAATTCAAAGCTGTGTTGCGGTTGGTATGATCTGTGGTGTCTGGAACATCCTCTAGGCTGTATTTTGTCCAGCGCTCTGGGTGTTTCAGATAGTCAGGAAGACGTTGTATGGGCCTCTTCCGTGAGTTTTCTGAACATGAGCTAGCACCTGTTTTGCTTGCACTAAAAGATGATGGCTCTGCTGTACTCACAAGACTATCTTGCTCAGGTGAATCAGGTAATTTCAAGGTTTCGCTTGATGTAATGATCGGATTATAGGGCTTTGTTTTTTCTGAACAAAGCAGCCCTCCAAAGATGCCTTGGCTGCGCTGAAAGAAATTGGAATCGGTGCCTTTCAAGGTGAATGGTGTAACCGTCTGCTTTCTTTCTATATCCTGCTGAATATCCTCGTCTTCCTCCTCATCTTCATCTTCTCCACAACTAATGGAGGCTACCACAGCTTCGTCTGGTAGTTCAGGATCTGAGTCGCTGAGTGTTTCATTGCCAGGTTCTGGGCGAGTTTCATCGACAATGCTGCTTAAGATGTCAGGGGGCATGTCCCCACTTTCGGAAACTGACATAATTTAAGAACTGGGTTGAGATGGTGGAGCGGATGCAGCAAACAAGTTTGTCCACACCGAGAGAGATTCAGATACCTGTGGGGAAAGGAAATGAAACTAAGCACCACTAATTCCACGCTACAGCGACTGCTGTAAAAGGATAAGTAAACCTTAAAAACAAGTGAATGTAGAATTGATGAGGGGGGCATCATTCTAATCTGTTCTGCAATATACATTCATTATTTATTTGTCTTTAATTCCACGTTATTAAGGGATACATCTACTGTTACTATGAATGAATTTTGTTACAACAGCACCACCTGCTGGTCATTTTCCACCAGTCTGACCACCAAGTAGTCAAGGAAGTTGTCAGGAGAAAGAAAGAGGCTGCTCTGATGTTCTTCTGCTTAGGAAAAAAAACAGAAACCTTTCTCACATCTTTCCTAAGCAGAAGAACATCAGAGCAGCCTCTTTCTTTCTCCTGACAACTTCCTTGACTACTTGGTGGTCAGATTGGTGGGAAACCTACCAGCAGGTGGTGCTGCTGTAACAAAGTTCACTGATGTTAACAGTACATGTATCCTTTAATACAGTGGTCCACAACCCATCCACCCCTTGGATGTTGCTCCCAGTGGCCTCAAAACAGAATAGAATTCCAGGTTCAGAGGCATGTTTTGGTTGCATAAAAAACAGATGTTCTGCCAAACAGAGTCTCCTGTAGGCTGCCAGTCCATAGAGGCTACCAAACAGCCAATCACAGCCTTTTTTTGGCACCCCATGGAGTTTTTCATGCTTGTGTTGCTCTCCAAGTCTTTTTGCATGTAAATGTGGTTCACAGGTAAAAAAAAGGTTGAGGACCCCTGCTTTAATATCTTGGAATAAAAAAAAAATGTAATGTACATTGCAAAAGTGTTTATAATGATGGCCCCCTCGTTCATTAGCAGGCCGGAAGCATTCTGCGAGATCTGCAGCCTGAGCTCCAATAAATCAAAGGTAACATTAATTTTCTAAAGAAACACTTCTGTTATTGAAAATTTTCTATGATATTATTGCAAATAAAATCATTTAGAAAGTATATTGTGACTGTAAAAAAATGGTGTTACAGTTCCTTTAATCAGTGGCAGACGTTGTAAATGTCACAAAAATGTATGTTTTGCACCCCAGATCATGAATTACCTTATCTTGGGCCTGGCACAGCTCTCCTTTCTCAGGGTCTGTTAAATCCACCAATACTCTAAGTGACTTCACCCTACGGAAGAAAAAAATAAAGATTTGCATAAACATTCAACATTCACTACAGCTGAGGCCTCTGCTTGAATAAGAACCTGACTAAGATAAACGGACATGTACCTTACTTTTACCTACACAGTAATATCTCCCGCATAATCATATTATAGAAGTGTCAGCAAGTCGTCATAAGACTAATCATTTGTCTCCTGTCAGCTACATGCCAATCTTAGCACCGTCTGCCATTAACATTAATGGGATACTGTCATGGGAAAACATGTTTTTTTCCAAAACGTATCAGTTAATAGTGCTGCTCCAGTAGAATTCTGCACTGAAATTTGTTTCTCAAAAGAGCAAACTTGAATACGTAAAGCCTAGCTAAAGGAGTAGCTAGAAATGTTGTACATGATGTTTTGTGCTTCTGTACCAGCCCAAGGCAACCACAGCCCTTTAGCAGTAGATCTGTGTCTCCAAAGATGCCCCAGTAGCTCCTCATCTTATTTTCTGCTGATTCACTGCACATGCTCTGTGCTGCTGTCACTTACTGAGCTTAGGGACCCACTCACAATATACAGTACACATAGAATAGAAATGCCACAATATAAGGCTGATTAGTAATTAATACAGATAATTATTACATGGCAGCACAGAAACCAGTGCAATTAGCATCAGAATTGAATAATCGGCAAACCTGTAGCATCAAATTATATTACAGCCAGGGAAGCTCATTTTCTGATGGATAATTAGTGACGAGCCCTAAGCTTAGCTTCTCAACAGCCAATCAGAGTCCACTGAGCATGTGAGTGTCACAGACACTTTCCAAGATGGTGACCCCCTGTGACAAGTTTGAAGTCCTGGATCATTGCTGCTATTGACAAGCTCAAACTTTAGCCTCGTTCACTATATACAATATGGCAATAGTCACATTCATTTTTAGGGTTTAGTTCTCCTTTAAGCGACGTTCCTGTGCACAGTAAGAGGGAACAGCATCCTCAATATACTGGAAAAGCAAAATTAACTTTTAAAATGGCTGATTCCAAGCAGCTTTACAATTGGTCTTCATTATAATATTTTTTGTTTATAGTTTTTGAATTATTTGCTTTTTTTCTTCTCTTTGCAGCTTTTAAATGAGGGTCGCTGACCCCATCTAAAAAACAAATGCTCTGTAAAGGCAGAGACACACGCTCAGATTTGGGGAGATTAGTCCAATCTCTTCTTCGGGCGACTAATCTCCCCAAACTGCCTCCCGCCGGCTAGAATCTAAATCGCCGGAGGGATGGCACTTGGAACGCTTCATATTCTAAAGTCGCCCGAGGTTTCCTCATGAGGCAACTTTGGAAAACGAAGCGTCCGGAGTGCTGTCCTGCCGGTGATTTACATTCTAGCCGGCTGAGAAGGCAGTTCAGGGAGATTAGTCGCCCCGAAGAAGAGGAGATTTGTCGCCGGGTGACAGGATCAACAGGCAGTTAGGCAGGTCAAAAAAAAAGTAAAAAGGTTAAACTTGATGGACGTGTGTCTTTTTTCAACCTAATTTACTATGTTACTAATCTCCCCGAATCTGAGTGTGTGTCTCTGCCCTAAGGCTACAAATATATTGTTATTGCTACTTTTTATTACTCCTCTTTCTATCCAGTCTCTCTCCTGTTCATATTCCAGTCTCTTTATATCAACGCATGGTTACTAGGCTAAGTTGGACCCTAGCAACCAGATGGCCGAAACCGTAAACTGGACAGCGGCTGAATAAAAAGCCAAATAACAAAAATAATATAACATGGAAACCAATTGCAAAATGCCTCAGAATATCACGCCCTACATCAGACTAAAAGTTTGATTGAAAAGCGCACGAATAATTTAAAAGTGAATGACTCCTTTAATTACAACTCCCAGCTTTAATGGATGAGGGGGGGTGCAGGGAGTTGCGGTTAAACCCTAGCTGGAGGGCTACACTGGTCGTAGCTGATGTATTCACTGAGAATACCTGAGAAACATTATATAATAGCTTCATTTTCATTGTCTAATAAAGCCATGGCTGAAGCACAGCTGTTATTACTCGTGTCTGTAGCTCAGCCCTGTCAATGAGACGTTCCTCAGTACGAGTTTACGGCTGAACAACAACAACAGGGCCTCGTTTGGGACAATCTACGTTACATTGCGTCACGTCAATATATTCGAACAGGTGACGCATCCTGACACTGTAACATCACGTTATTAATCACAACCCCCCTCACGGTGAGTTTCATTAGCGGCGCCTCACAGGTTGGCAGCGCTGCTCTCTATCGCCCTCAGCTCAGATATAATGGCTTCTCTCTTCTCCGCCTCCTCCATACCGCGGCCTAACACGCCATAAGGTTTCCCGGGCTTCAGTCTTTCTCTTCCCAGCATGCACCTCGCCAATACGCGGAAGTTCAAAGTGCGAGGCCCTCTAGTGGCACGTCCTATTGCGTCGCCACGTGATTGATGCCGCATGAGGCAAAAGGAGAGAATGGCGGAAGTCATTGTTGTTTCTGGCCCTTAGTATCTCAGGGAAAACTATAAGAAATTGCTTTATGGGTTATATTCTACTGTTAAAATCCCAACCTGCGGGCTGAGTTGTAGATACACTTTATGTACTTAGTTTTATATTCTCAAAATGAGATGCAGCAGAAGTAATTGGTCTTTTAAGGAGACATTTTGTGTAAAAAAATAAGAATGTACTAGTGCATTATACTTCTTTAGATATAGAAGAATTGTGCTTAAAAAAGTAGTGTTTCAGGCTGATTTATTGAATATTTCTGCAGAAACCCTAATAATCTCTATCTTTTCTCTTCCACTTCCTCTCAGCTCACTGCACTGTAGGTCAGGAACCAATCAGCAGCTAGCAGGATCTGATAGGGAACCAAAGCCTGTCTGTGCTTGTTTGACTGCAGGGCTGTGATTGGCTGTCCCTCTCCTACTGTGCTTCTGGCAGGGACCGTTAGGACAAATACCTCCCAAATGTACCCTTTTCAGCGGGACAGTGCCTCTTTTGCAGGCGCGTTCCTGGTAGGGTTGCCACCTTTTCTTATGTATTTTACCGGCTGGTGTGGGGGCCAAACAAAAGGGGTGGGCCGTGATGTCAAAAGGGGCGGGCCACATCGCAGAGAACCATAGACTGAGGAAAAAAGGTAAATTACAGGGGATTAGGGGCAGGCCGAGGGCTCTTTTTGAAAGGTATTACAAATTTACCGGCAGCTACATTGCCGGTAAATTTGTAATACCGGCCTTGGCAGGTGTTTTACTGGTGGCAACCCTAGTTCCTGGCAGTAAGGCAGCGTTCAGGATGCCGCCCCCAGTGTCGGACTGGCCCACCGGGATACCAGGAAAAGTCCCGGTGGCCAAGGTGTCAGTGGGCCCTCATGCTGCAGACATTTGGCATATTTCAAGGCCATTCCCTATTTATATGAGAATAAAGAGGCTAAATAGATGGAATAATAGATTATAGTATGTAAAAGAAAGAGACTAGGAGAATAGAGGTTGAGTGAGGAGTGGAAGTATAATAGTACTGAGAGTGAGCCCCTGGTCTAAGATTCATTGGTGTGCCCCTGGTCAAAGGTTTTTGGGTGGGCCCCTGGTGTCCCAGTCCGACACTGGCCGCCCCCATGCCACCCTTACCTGAAAATAGCCGACGGGGGTCCGGTGAAGGCCGCATCTATAGCGCAGAGAGCGAAATTGCTCTCACTGCGCTAGAAAAGCCGAATTAAAACCTAGAAATTCAGCTTTTTAAGTTACCAGGAGTGGTAACCTCTGGGGAGCTACCGCCTGAGACAAGGTCACCTTGCTTCGTGGCAGAAACACCCCTGCTCTTTTGACAGCTCAACCCGCAGTCCTGCATTTGTACTAGAAAAACCCGACTTTCTCTGCACATTGAACAGCCAGAAGTTTCTTAGTTAGGGTAGGGCTACATGGACGCGCACTGTGACAAAACACCGGCGACAAATCAAATGCGACAGAAATAAGGTAAGAGATAGAAATGTCGGATGAAGTCGCAGCGTTGATCCGACGTGACACGACTGTCAGATGCAGACGCAGCTGCTAAATCCGACAATGCATTCACTTACCTTATTTCCGTAGTATGCGATTTGTCGCAGCGAGTCAGATCGCGCCAAAAACATCCTTGTAGTCCTTCCCCTCTATTGGCTTTTGGCAGAGAGCCCAGAACAGCCTCCAGTTACAAATAAGATACTTTGTAACAATTTATAGATAAGCAAAATAGTAATTGTAACAATATAAGATAATAGGTCCCTTGGGAGAAGTTAGACTCACAGCTTAAAGGGCAATTCACGTTCATTAGCAAAACTGTAATAACTGGAAAAAAAAGACAAATATATGTTCAAACTTTCATAACCTGGCAAATTTTGTAAAATAAACATGGTAATTAGGGGGTGTGGCCAGAAAAATGTTACCGCGCTATACGCGGCTAATTTTTTTGTCCCTCTTATTATTTCTAAAATGTTGGGAGGTAGAAGCACACCCCTCATTTGAAACATGGACAGGGACGAGAGAACATCTATAGGGAGCTCCAATAAAGGGGCTATTTTTAAAGATATTAATTTTTAGCACCACGTAAAACTGTTCTAAATTGCTACATTTAGTTGATACATTTCTTATCTTTGTCCCTGCTGATCAGAATCTCTGGGTTTCATTACAAGCAGCTGTTAGAATTGATACAATAGTTAAAACTCCAGAGATGCTGCTGAGAAATGGATCAACTAAATGTATCAACTCGATGTTTAGGGTAAGGCCACACTGGGTGTTTTGGGGAGAATTGGTCGCCTGGCGACTGAACACCTCGTCTTTGCAGCGACCAATCTCCCCAAACTCCTTCCCTGACTCTGCGCCGGCTAAAATGAAAAAACGCCGGCACTAATCACACGCGGCGATTCGTTCTCCGAAGTTTCCTCGTGAGGCAACTCCGGGCAACTTCAGAATTTCCCCAAAACGCCCAGTGTGGCCTTTCCCTTAGAGTCTGCACCTGAATTACTGAGCTGCCAGACTCAAACACCAGAGACAGGTACATTCAACTTTACACTTACATTTGGAAAAACAGTAAAAATAAATAAATAACGGAAAGTAATTGAAAAAAAGTCTATTTCTGGGGAACAATCTGAAAACAACTGAACTGAAAAAAGTGTTTAGAAGGTGAACAACCCCTTTAACATGTATTTTTAGAGTGCATTCTTTTTATTTATTATTATTTATTTATAGTGCGCATCTGCCTTTTATGGGCTGAGTCTAGACACCCTTTCTCAGCCTTCTGCCCCCAGATATTGATGAGTTACACAATGCTCCAACATATTATCAAGAAGTAAAGCATCTGGGAACCCAAAGGATTAGAAATCCATGGCTGTGATTTTATTGCACTAACATTCTTCTCCAGCAGATGTCAGAAATGCAGAGATCTGTGAGTATAAACTTCTCTCACTTCAGCCCACTGGCAGGCTCATAAATAACAAAAGGCAGTTTACTGTGTGTGTGTATTACAGCTGTGTAAGCAGTGGCATACATTTTTCAGGCCCCAAAATGTCTAGAGGTTGACCAGTTTTAGCAATATTTATTCAAATTGTATATGAATTATGGCCTCATGTGGCCCCTATACCTCCTGGACTTCCCTGCAGCCACAGGGTCTGCTTCCTCTGTAGTTACACCCCTGATGGTGAGTGTTCCTTCACTGACCCTGCCCATAATTATGTTTTGACAGGCTATAGAATAGGGTCCAAAGGCTTTTTTTGCACTGCAGTTTTAGGGCTTTTACAGACGAGGGTTTTTACCTGCGCTCCCCAGCATTCCGTTTTTCTGCGATCAGCCACAGGGGAGCGCAGGAATAGACGCATTACATTTTTTCCAATGGGGCTGTACTCACACAGGCGCGTATAGGCGCTGAACGCAGGAAAAATTGCGTCTCAACCTGCGTTCTGCGCCTACTACACGCCTGTGTGAACAGACAATAAAAATACATCTGGTAGAATGCTATTGGATTAGTGTTGGGTCAATTGCATTTATATATATATATATATATATATATATATATATATATATATATATATATATATATATATATATATATATACTGGCACAATCATTTAAGGGGTTATTTACTAAACTCCATATGCAAAAATCAAGAAAAATGTATGATCACAAATTTTTCAGAATTTATTAAACCCTGAGGATGGAAGAATCCAAATCTGAAAATCCAGCATCTCGACCTGTCGAGGTTGCATATAAGTCAATGGGAGAAGTCCCAATGATTTTTTGATGTGCACTGGCTTTTTCGGGCGAAAAATTTGTGAAAATCGGATGAAAAATTCAAAAAATTTGTGAAAATCGGATAAAATAAATTTTGAAAATTAGATTTTTTCCTGCAAAGCAAATTTTCGAGAAAATGTAATAATAAATAAGCGGAAAAAAACAGAGCGGGTTTTGATCGGAGTTTGTAGCAGAAAATATTGAAATAAATTTGGACCCCCTTAGAGTTACAATAGTTGGTATGCATGAGGGTGTAATTGGTGGTATAAGGCAGGTTGCTTCTTGTCCAGCAGGGCCAGTTTGCTATCCGGAGGGTCCTGGTCACTAGGGATGTAGCGAACTGCCGTTTATGTGTTCGCGAACGCCGTTCGCGAACACCGGCAAAAATGCGAACAGTTCGCGAACAGTTCGCGAACTTCGAACATCCGCAAAATCGTTCGATTCGAACGATCGAAGGATTTTAATCGTTCGATCGAAGGATTTTCGTTCGAATCGAACGATCGAAGCCATTCGATCGAATGATTTCATTCGATCGAATGGCTTCGATCGTTCGATTCGAACGAAAATCCTTCGATTTTAGCGGTCGAAGGAATCGAATGGTCGAACGATTTTTGTTCGAATCGAACGCGAACTCGTATTGGCGAACGTCGCGCGACGTTCGCGAACATTCGGCGGACGCGAACAGTCGAAGTTCGCGCGAACTAGTTCGCCGGCGAACAGTTCGCTACATCCCTACTGGTCACACCAGTCTCCCCAAATCTTATTAAATTTGTCGTATGCCCCCCTTGTTTCAGTTAACTTTATAAGGGGAAGGGCTTCATCTACCAGACATCTCCAGAAGGTCAGAGAGGGTTCCCCATATCCAGTGCATGACTACGGTTTTCTTGGCGTAGAACATGTGTGCACAGCCGATTCTCGCTGGATTAGTGGCCAAAACCTCATCTATTACCACTAGCAAGCACACTATAGGGTCCTCTATCTTTGGTGTGCCCAGTTTGTCTGCTAGGATCTTCATTATTTTGGACCAGAAGTCTAATATGGGGCGACAGGACCAGGCCATGTGGATGACGTTAGCACCAGGAGAGTTGCACCGCAGGCAGAGGTTGTCCTGTCTTTAGTTTGAGGGGAGTTATGTAGGTTTGGTGAAAGAATTTATCCTGTATAAATCTATATTTTATTGATATTTAGGAAGGCAAAGGCATTGTCTGTGACTTCCTCCCACTGTTCTTGGTCAAGGAACAGCGGGAGGAAGCCACAGACAATGCCAATGCACTTGGGTGGAAAAGGAGGCATGAAAGGTCCAACCCACCCATGGTTTCTTTAGAGCTAGGACCTTCTGGTCCACTAGATGTGTCTCCTGTAGAAGGAGAATTGACGGGGGGTATCGCTTTAGGTAGGCGCACATGAGGCTTCGTTTGAATTTGGAATTTAGTCCCCTTATATTCCAGGACACAATACTATGGGAAGCCATTTTTATAGTGTGTAATGGAGCCCAAATGTTTAATTTATTGATAAATATAGTAAAAATATGGATGGGAGTTTAGTTAAAGTGGTTTTACTAAAATGATGATAAATTTCCAGATTATTACAGAACCTCCTAAGAGTTCATTTTAAGGTGAACTTCCTCTTTAAGAAGAAGCCTCTAGTCTTGGGAGACACCCTGCCAGAAAAGTGTCAGCCTGAAGGACACGACTCATGATCCTGTGCAGGGATCTTCATTGTACAGAGGTTCAGCTGTTACTCTTCAAGTCTTACCAGCCCCGACAGCTGTGCACAACTCTGTGTCCCAAACTGTGAGCTCCTTTGTGCAGGACAAGCAGTTCTGCATTTTAATAAGGCCTTGTTGTCCACTTTGCTGCAACTGTCCTGCGAATCACAGCGTCCTAAGCTTTACAAAGGGTACATTTTCATGCACTGAAATTATGAAATAAGTATTTGGAAAGAACAAAGGAACACTGCTGAGCACTCAAATGGGAAACCTCAGACTGGACCAACTGATAGAGACGTATAAATTGTTTCTGATGGAAACAAGATCCTTAGGCTGATACATGGGCTGTATTCTCTGCCAGTGGAGAAGCACCCAAAATGGTCATTGCTGCCTCTCATGGACTTAAAGGAGAACTAAACCCTAACAATGAATATGGCTAAAAATGCCATGTTTTATATAGTGAACTTATTGCACGAGGCTAAAGTTTCAGCTTGTCAATAGCAGCAATGATCCAGGACTTCAAACTTGTCACAGGGGGTCACCATCTTGGAAAGTGTCTGTGACACTCACATGCTCAGTGGGCTCTGATTGGCTGTTGAGAAGCTAAGCTTAGGGCTCGTCACTAATTATCCAGCAGAAAATGAGCTTCCCTGGCTGTAATATAAACTGATGCTACAGGTTTGCTGATTATTCAATTCTGATGCTAATTGCACTGGTTTCTGTGCTGCCATGTAGTAATTATGTGTATTAATTACTAATCAGCCTTATATTGTGACATTTCTATTCTATGTGTACTGTATATTGTGAGTGGGTCCCTAAGCTCAGTAAGTGACAGCAGCACAGAGCATGTGCAGTGAATCAGCAGAAAAGAAGATGGGGAGCTACGGGGGCATCTTTGGAGACACAGATCTTTACTGCTAAAGGGCTGTGGTTGCCTTGGGCTGGTACAGAAGCACAAAACATAATGTACAAAATTTCTAGCTACCTCTAGCTTTAGTTCACCTTTAAATGGGAAACATGTAACGAAGCTGGTAGTGATTTGCCAAATTTTGCCTGGGGATTTTGTTTTCACCCAATTTTAAAGGAGAAGGAAAGGTTAAAATTAAGTAAGCTTTATCAGAAAGGTCTATATAAATACACCAGTAAACCCTTAAAGCAATGCTGCTCTGAGTCCTATGTCAAAAGAAACATCACATTTCTTTCCTTCTATTGTGTACTCATGGGCTTCTGTATCAGACTTCCTGTTTTCAGCTTAAACCTCCAGGGCTAGGGCTTGAGCATGCTCAGTTTGCTCCTCTCACCCTCCCTGCTGTAATCTGAGCTCAGAGCTATGAGTGAGCAGGGAGAGACTCAGGCAGGAAGTGATGTCACAGCAAGATAATATGGCAGCTGCCATCCTAAACAAACAGAGACCGTGTATAGCTGATTACTCAGGTATGGAAAAGCATTGTAAAGAATAAAAATGGCATTCTAGCTTGCACTGTTGCGGCTAATCTATTGGCAATAAACTGCCTTGGTAGCTTTCCTTCTCCTTTAAATACCCTCCCTCCATGCCTTCACCCAATAAATAAATGAATCAGACTTTGGTGTGGGGAAAAAGCCCCCAAAGGATTTTAATCAGAATCTTTTTACATGTTTATATTTATATATATTTACTATGTAATGACGGAGTGTAGGAAACGGGGCCATCGTGCAAGGAATATGGATTTACTCCTCTCCCAAACAGTACGAACACAACATCTTTTACACGTGAAACGGGAGAGATCATGACTCTACAGCAATAAGAATGTAAAGAGCAGCCAGAGCTGGTTTTACCACAAGGCCCCACCATGGAACTCTTTAGTATCTTATTAAGTGGCATACACAAGATGATGCGTCCTTCTGACCGCAGACGCTGTAAACTGGAAGTGAGAGCACTGCAAGCAGACCATATACATTCGAGGGCACCCAAATTCCTGAGTGTCTTGTTGAAGAAATATCTAGAGCATTGCTCATAAAAACATAGGGAAAGTCCAAGCTAGGAATCCACAGCACCGGCAGGACATTGACTCGATCACCAAGAGGGCAGAATATTTAGAAAAAAACGAAAATGGAGGGCTTGGGGCAGAGGGAAAAGACAAGGAGTTATATACACAGGAGAATAAAGGCGTTCCTTAGTATACAGAATAAATTCGGATGCCACAGCACAGGACCATACTGAATATCATCTCGATGATCTAGGGGAGACACAGAAGGGAAAAAAGGTAAACCGATTAATTCGAATGGAAGTATCAGATACGATAAATCGCCTGGAGAAAACAATGGCACTAAAGGTGGCCATAGACGCAGGGATCCGTTCGCTTGGCGATGTCGCCAAGCGAGCGCATCTCTCCCCGATATGCCCATATTGAAGTGGGCGATATCGGGCTGATCAGATCGTGGGCCCTATGGTCACGGTTTTGGATCACAGGACCACTTACACGCAAAGATGCGCCCGCGATCCAACGGGATTTTTTAACCTGCCCAATCGAGATCCGCCCGACTTTAGGCCAGATATCGATCGGGATGGCCCACACACGGGCCAATAAACTGCCGACTCAGTTTGTCGGCAGCTTTTATTGGCCCCTGTATGAGGGCCTTAAGAACAGAAGACCAACTGTGGATCAGATGCTTTAAAGGGATACTTTTATGGGGGGAAAAATATTTAAAAACACATCAGTTAATAGTGCTGCTCCAGCAGAATTCTGCACTGAAATCCATTTTTCAAAAGAGCAAACATATTTTTTATATTTCATTTTGAAATCTGACATGGGGCTAGACATATTGTCAGCTTCCCAGGTGTCCCTAGTCATGTGACTTATGCTCTGATAAACTTCAGTTACTCTTTACTGCAAGTTGTAATGAAATAACTCCCAGCCAACCTGCCTTTCATCAGAACAATGGGAAGGTAACGAGATAGCAACGAGATAGAGATGGGGCTAGACAGTTTCCCAACTGCCCCCAGTCACTTGTGCTCTGATAAACTTCAGTCACTCTTTACTGCAAGTTGGAGTGATATCACCCCATCCTCCCCCCCAGCAGCCTAACAACAGAACAATGGGAAGGTAACCAGATAACAGCTCCCTAACACAAGATAACAGCTGCGTGGTAGATATAAGAACAGCGCTCAATAGTAAAGTCCAGGTCCCACTGAGGCACATTCAGTTACATTGAGTAGGAGAAATAACAGCCTGCCAGAAAGCAGTTCCATCCTAAAGTGCTGGCTCTTTCTGAAAGCACATGACCAGGCAAAATGACCTGAGATTCACCTACACACCAATATTACAACTAAATACACTTGTTGGTTCAGGAATGAGATTTTATATTGTAGAGTGAATTATTTGCAGTGTAAACAGAGTCATTTAGAAATAAAAACGACATCATAAAAATTTCTTTAAACACCACCGAACTAAACTCTTAATCACTAACCCTAAGCACATATTGGCTAGTCCTACTGGCCAGTTCCCCCAACCAGTAATCACTGGAAACACCACGTGCCATACATCAGCTATTTCCCTGAGGGCAAGACCTGACAATGGCATTTGAATACTCCCGTTATGCGACTGAAAACCTTACCATAGGTCTTTGAATACTTGCTGGGTCATTTATGGAGTAGTGTGGACATTAAACAGAAGCAAAGGGAATGCATGCAGTGATCTTACCATGATAACGGCCACCACAATAGCAGCGATACCGACCAAATACAGCTTGGTTGAGAACAGAGCATCGATTTTCCGGTGGCAATCCTGAAATACAATGCAAATGATTAGCGTGGATGCATAGTTGAAGCCCCGTCCAAATCATTTCCTTCAAGGCATACTAACCTCCATGGTGAATTGTTCTAGTAAATTACTGGACTGTGGACACACTTCCTTAAGGTTAAAGAGGGCGAATTTTGTAAGACTGCCATCACCGCAGCACTGCAGCTGGAAGAATAAAAGAAGAGGGGGAAAAAACAAAAAAATAGTGTTTAGCTGGACGTAAGTTTGTATCTAACACTACAAAAAAATGCAATGCAGGATTCAAATGGAGATAAATGGTCTTAACAAAGTTCCGTTTAGCCGATTAACCATATTACTGACCATCTGGCCATGTATATCAGCTTGGGAGGGTTGGTTTCAACTGATCATACAGTAACAATTCCAAAATCCCATCTGCCAAGAAAAACTTTTTGGGGAGTGCACAATGAAGCGCATCTTCTCTTCATGCAGTTGCAATTGTTCTATTGGCCCGAACAAAAGGAACGATAGTATTTGGACCACCCAGTATCTGTGTGTGTTTGAGCAGATATACTGAATGGGCACTTTAACACTTACTGTCTCATGGAAAGCCTTGAGCACAGGGAGAGCCTTTTGCTGCTGTTCCTTAGTGCCGGTGGTTGCATGTTGATACACCTCACTGTAGAAAAGTCCCATTTCCTTTGACACCTGACAAAATAAACAAAATATCAGTAGGCGTTGAACACATAACATATAGAGCATACAATAACGCTTACACCAGGGTTTGTGGATAATACCTTGTTTTAATGATTTTAAAGGAGAACTAATCCCTAAAAAGAATAGGGCTAAAAATGCCATGTTTTATATAGTGAACTTATTGCACAAGGCTAAAGTTTGAGCTTGTCAATAGCAGCAATGATCCAGGACTTCAAACTTGTCACAGGGGGTCACCATCTTGGAAAGTGTCTGTGACACTCACATGCTCAGTGGGCTCTGATTGGCTGTTGAGAAGCTAAGCTTAGGGCTCGTCACTAATTATCCAGCAGAAAATGAGCTTCCCTGGCTGTAATATAAGCTGATGCTACAGGTTTGCTGATTATTAAATTCTGATGCTAATTGCACTGGTTTCTGTGCTGCCATGTAGTAATTATGTGTATTAATGACTAATCAGCCTTATATTGTGACATTTCTATTCTATGTGTATTGTATATTGTGAGTGGCTCCCTAAGCTCAGTAAGTGACAGCAGCACAGAGCATGTGCAGTGAATCAGCAGAAAAGAAGATGGGGAGCTACTGGGGCATCTTTGGATCTTTACTGCTAAAGGGCTGTGGTTGCCTTGGGCTGGTACAGAAGCACAAAACATAATGTACAACATTTCTATCCTACTTCTTTAGTTAGGCTTTAGTTCTCCTTTAACCCTACCAAAGGAAGACTAAATGACAAATAATTCAGTGAATTCAGTGCCATTCTAGTGTGCAGATGGGGAGTGAGCAGGAAAGGCAGTAGAATGTCTCCAAATGTCTTGTGAAATTTGGTCATTGTCTTTCCCTTCATCTTATCTGGCTGTTGCCTATATTTATGTTCATGAAAAAATGATGAGATGGACAGCAAGTCTGAAGGCAGGGCTACAATCATGGAGTCGGAAGGAAGAAACAGGAAGCAGAAGAGGGAAACAGGTGACAGATGAGAGGAAAAGGAAACAGGCCAGAGGTGCAGTATGTATTATTGTTACATAAGGAAGGGATATGGAATGCAAAAGGACTTCCTGATGTAGAGGTTCAGCACCACATGTCATGGCAGCGGGGATACATCACTGTCTGTAATGCACCAGTTACTGGGAAGAGGTTATCACAGCCACCAGTCTTCCCCCTGGCTCATATGTATCAGTCCAGGGGCGTAACTATAGAGGAAGCAGACCCTGCGGTTGCAGGGGGGCCCAGGAGTGTAGGGGGCCCAGTGAGACCCTAATTAATTAGCAATTTTAATATATCTTGGTAAAATAGGCCAACTTATAAATATTTTGGGGCCCTAAATTGAATTTGCTATGGGGCCCAGTAACAACTAGTTACGCCACTGTATCAGTCCATGTATAGAATTAACCTCAGCAGGGGTCATTAACCAATACAGTGCAATGAACAAAATTTGGATGCAAACTGCCATGTTACTACATACAATGCAGAGTTTTTTCCCTAGAACTCCAGATTAATAGCAGCCACTACATTTCCCAAGGCAGCCGCAAAGGATTATCCACTGTGGGAAATTGAGTGCAGGTTGGTGGTGGTCACTTGCAGCATGCTGCTGTGTGCAGTGTCAATAACGGTGCCGGTTTGTGATTCACCGGGTGCATGACAGTTGCATGTGTAGGACAAACCCTGGAAGTACAGAGCAAGTTGAACTGGTGCCAAGTGCACATTGCAAAAAGAAAATGCCAAAATGCATGCAATTTTGTACTTCATGCTTGCATCTTAGCCTTAAAACTTTTTTTTTCAATACTTTCCATTATTTATATTTTTTTAACAGTTTTTTCAAAATCTAAGTTTAAAGTTTAGTGTTCCTGTCTCTGGTGTTTGAGTCTGGCAGCTCAGTAATTCAGACTCTGAACTGTTACAATTTGGCAACATTGAGTTGATCCATTTCTCAGCAGCCTCTCTGGAGTATTAGTAACTATTGTATCAATTCTAACAGCTGCCTGTAATGAAACCCAGTAGTGATGTGCGGGATCCGCGGGTCGGGCGGGCTCGGGTCGACCTCGCACTGCTCCTCGCGTGCGGCTGCAGGTTGAGCTCTTCTCCTGCTCTCTCCACTCGCCACCTTCAAACCTCGGTTTCCGACTTCCGGTTTTATAGTCTTGCATCTACTCGCCTCGCCCCTTTTGTGACGTCATTGGCGGGGCGGGTCTATAAAAGGACGCCAGAAGCGCAGGTGCAGGTTGGAGCAGGGCGGGTTAGAGTCGGGTGCAGGTCAGGAAAACCCTTACCCGCACATCACTAAAACCCAGAGATTCTGCTCAGCAGGTACAGAGATAAGGAACGTATCAACTAAATGTATCAACTAAATGTATCAATTTAGAACAGTTTACAGGGTCGGCGACCTCCCCAGATCTGCTTTAGAAGGTGAAAAATGACACTTTACACTTGAATATTAGAAAAACCATCACAGTTCGAAAATAGAAAGTAATTGGAAAAAGTCGTTATTCCCGGTGATCTATCTGAAAACAACTAGGGGGCCCATTTACTTAGTTCGAGTGAAGGAATAATAGTTCGAATTTCGAATGGTCGAATATGGCTACTTTGACCTTCGACTACGACCTTCAAATCGAACGATTCGAACTAAAAATCGTTCGACTATTCGATAGTCGAAGTACTGTCTCTTTAAAAATTTCTTCGACCCCCTATTTCGCCACCTAAAATCTACCAAGGCCAATGTTAGCCTATGGGGAAGGTCCCCATAGGCTTCCTAACAATTTCCTGATCGAAGGAATATCCTTCGATCGATGGGATTAAAATCCTTCTAATCGAACGATTATTCCTTCGATAGGAATTGCGCAAAATCCTTCGATATTCAAAGGATTTTACTTTGACAGTCGAATATCGAGGGTTAATTAACCCTCGATATTCGACCCTAAGTAAATGTGCCCCTAGGTGTTTGAAGGTGATCAACCCCTTTAAAGGGGTTGTTTAAACTTGTAAATGAACTATTAGTATGACGTAGAGAGTAATAATTGGAGACAATTTACAAATGATCTTCATTTTTTATGATTTGTGGTTTTGGACTTATTTAGCTTTTTATTCAGCAGCTCTCCAGTTTCAATTTCAGCCATCTGGTTACTATGGTCCTAACTACCCTAGCGACCATGCCTTGATTAGAACAAGAGACTGGAATAGGGGAGACCCATTTAGAAAGATGAGTAATAAAAAGTAACAATACATTTGTAGCTTTAAAGAGTATTTGTTTTATACATGGGATCAGTGACCCCCATTTGAAAGCTGGAAAGAGTCAGAAGAAGAAGGCACATATACAAAAACTATAAAAAAAGGGGAAGATAAAGGTCAATTGGAAAGTTGCTTAGAATTAGCCATTCTATAACATACTAAAAGTTAATTTAAAGGTGAACCACTCCTCTAATGTATGGTGTGTATGATGCATGCAAAGCAGGATAACATTATTATTGCAGAATGAACCAGCTATTATTACCAATGAAATGCATTCTCTCCACAACCCAACTTTTGTTCTGACTACATGGCCAAGCCGCATGGCAACAACAGTTGTCTCCATTCCTTTTAGGTAGCCTTTGACCAGACAACAACACTTTATAAATACTCACCTGATCCCTGTTCACAAAGCCCCAGATACCAGCAGCCACCTCACAGGCAAAGAGGATCACCAGGCAAGCAAAGAACTGCAAAGATATGGAATTTGGTGAGTATAATTGACACAAACCAGCCTAAAGTCTTTACACAGGTCACAGAATTCTTTGGTTATTGTACAAGTGTCCAAGAAGCAATTTAAAGGAAAACTATACCCCCAAAATGAACACTTAAGCAACAGATTATATCCTATTAAGTGGCATGTTTAAGAATCTTACCTAACGGGAATATATAATTAAGTAAATAGTGCCCTTGCCTTGAGCCTTCATTTTGTGATGGTCTGTGCGCTGCCTCAGAGATCACCTGACCAGAAATACTACAGCTCTTAGACCCGCTCGTTTGCCAACATTGCCAAACGAGCCGATCTTTCCCTAATATGCCACTAACGGGCATGGCTATATCGGGGTAATCTGAACATTCGGCCCTATGGCGACATGGCAACGATCCATTGTGCGGCATTCGATTTCTCCTCCCTGCTATCTCCTATAAGGAAGGCAGGGAGGAGAAATCGAGCACCGCATGATGGATTGCTTTCTGAAGAGGAGCGCAAGCGGAGTTTCAGAGTAGGACTAGAGTTGCCACCCGGCCGGTATTTTACCGGCCAAGCCGGTAAAACACCTGCCAAGGCCGGGGCCAGTATTACAAATTTACTGGCAATGCAGTTGCCGGTAATTTGTAATACCCTTTAAAAAAAAGCCCCTGGCCTGCTCCCAATTCGCACAGAACTTACCTTTTTTTCCAGCACTGTGGACGTCTCTGCGATGTTGCTCTGCCCCTTTTGCGGCACACCACGTAGCTCGGACCGCCCCCTTTTGGTGCCCGCCCCACACTGGCCGGTAATATTTTTTTAGTAAAGGATAAAGGTGGCAACCCTAGGTAGGGCTACACTGATTGCAATCCGAAACGCTGCGGATGGCTGCGACGGTTGAGACGGAAATAAGGTAAGAGATAGAAATGTCAGATGAAGTCGCAGCGTTGATCCGACAAGACTGTGTTGTTAACACGAAACGCGTAAGGCTGCAATTGACATAGTAAATAATTTTACTTATATCTACTGCCTGGCTGGCAGATTGCCTTTATTATAGTGCCTGCTCTCCAAAAATAAGGTTAATAGAAAGGGCTGATAATCATCTGTGGCTTACCGTTCCCAGAAGACACTGAGATTCCTGAATGGCCCCATAACATCCCAGGAATCCCACAAACATCATGACAGCGCCAACTGCTATTAGGATATAGACACCTAGAAACAGATACCAGTTATCAGCTTTTGTGCATAAAAGGACTGCAGGCTCTAGAAGCGGAGCTGAATCAAACTCAACTTACCAATGTAGAAGGTTCCTGGTGCTTGCTTGTCCTCAAATTGCTGAAAAAGTAGGTTGGATGTTTGGGGGTCATGTCGAAGCCACAGTGCTACCCCAAGAATCACACCACCGGCCAACTAAAAGACAAAGAAAAAACAAATCAGTTATGGGGGGGACACAGCAATATAAAAAGTTAAGTTACCCTTGCCCACCTGCAGCCCATTCTTATTCTTCTGAACGGCAAAAGTGATGCTAAAAACTCATTTTGTACTAGTGTAGAGAATGTTTAAGATCATACACCAGGTATGTATTAAGAAAATAAATAGAAGCGGGTACTTCCGCCAGTTCCATTTCATATCAATAATGAGTGACGGCTATAAAGAGACTTTTCTGGTGACACATGCACATCATTAACTATTACTGTATCCCATCAATCCAAAGGCTCAGGATACAATAGGCAAAACATAAATTATTTATAAGCTCGGCCATTGCATCCATTTATATTGCACTTCTTTCTGAATGGCCACTTCATTATTTAGTTACCCTTTAAGTTGAGCTAATGTAGATATTAAATGTAAAATGATCTATAGCTTATTTAACTGTTACTGACCAAGTATGCTGTGTTAGCTTTGCCTAAGGGGCCACAGGTTCAGGATGAGGCTAATTCTTAGGCACGCGTCTGCTGCATCAATAGACGCAGCCCGCACTGGGAAACCTACTGCCACTTTTAGAGGTGGCGGAAGCTTCAGGGTTTTGTTATGCCAACAGACATCCTTGTGTTTAAAAGACATGTAAAGGCAAAAAAATTAAATCCCATTTTTTACTTTCTTTAATGAAAAAGACACCTATCTCCAATATACTTTAATTTAAAAAATCTGTACCGTTTTTTATAAGAAACCTGACTGTATGCAGTGAAATTCTCCCTTCATTTACTGCTGTAGATAGGAATTGTCAGACGGCCCCTAACTGCTCTGCAGGGAAACAATCATACTTATGAACAGCAGGGGGAGCCCCCGCCTTACTTCCCAGCCATGCAGAACTCAAGCAGCTTTGTTTGTTTCCCTGTAGAGCAGTCGGCGACTGTGTAGAGATTTGTATTAGATTTTATTTTTGCCATTACATCCCCTTTACTGTTTCCAACTCCAGCTGCAGGGACAAAGATCATGGAGCCAGATTTAAACAGATAAACTGGGATTCTATTTGGAGGGTTATTTTGCTGCAGCCACTGGTTCTGCAGAGTTGGAGAAAGTTTGTATTAAACAATACAAAAACTATAAAATCCACATTAGATTACATGACAACACAGGACCCAGTGCAGTCTGTATATTCTGATTATTAATCAGTCTTGCTGTATCGGCTTCTGGCAGATATTATTTGACTTGTGCTGTTTTGATCATTTATGACGATCCCTAAGCAGCCCAGACCACACTGAGCATGTGCACAGTCTTAGTCTTGCAAAGATGTTTAACAAAGTAACAAGATGGTGACACCCTGTGGCCAACTTTGAAAGCATAAATCATTTGTTTTTTAAGGCTTGTGGTGTAGTAAGTTCATGTTTATGTTTAGTATACAAAATACAGCATTTCTAGCCTTATTCTATTTTAGACTTTACTTCCCCTTTAAAGGAGAAGGAAAGCTACCAAGGCAGTTTATTGCCCATAGATTAGCCGCAACAGTGCAAGCTAGAATGCCATTTTTACTCTTTAGAATGCTTTTCCATACCTGAGTAATCAGCTATACACGGTCTCTGTTTGTTTAGGATGGCAGCTGCCATATTATCTTGCTGTGACATCACTTCCTGCCTGAGTCTCTCCCTGCTCACTCATAGCTCTGAGCTGAGATTACAGCAGGGAGGGGGAGAGGAGCAAACTGAGCATGCTCAAGCCCTAGCCCTGTTGGTTTAAGCTGAAAACAGGAAGTCTGATACAGAAGCCCAATAGAAGGAAAGAAATGTTGTGTTTCTTTTGACAGAGGACTCAGAGCAGCATTACTTTGAGGGTTTACTGGTGTATTTATATAGACCTTTCCGATAAAGCTTACTTAGTTTTAGCCTTTCCTTCTCCTTTAATACATATATGAGGCCCCATGTATCACAGCTATTTAGACACATCCCATAGGCTAAAAGTTCCAGGAACATGGGTCTATCAGATGTACAAACTCTAAAAAAACAACAAAAAAAAATACGTCTATTTCCCCCAAAATGAGTTACAAAACTACTAACGGATATGTTGAAGAGAGGTGGGTCAGCAGGACACAACTTCATTTGAAATAAACAGGAACTGGTGTCCTGTCGGTTCATAAGGTCAGTTCTGCTACAACCCTGGGAGTCGCATACTTTTCACAAGTCAGAACCTCTGCTAAGGGAAGGAAAGCTCTTCATCAGGCAGGCCAATGATAAATACTTCAACCATGCTTTGTAGACCTATATGGTATTCTATACATTGAGACAGACTACTCCAGGGGTCCCCAACCTTTTTTACTCATGAGCCACATTTGAACGTCAAAAAAGAGTTGGAGAACAACACAAGCATGAAAAAGTCCATGGGGATGTCAAATAAAGGCTTTTATTGGCTGTTTGGTAGCCCCTATATGAACTGGCAGCCTACAGGAGGCTCTATTTGGCAAAACACCTGGTTATTATGCAACCAAAACTTGCCTCCAAGCCAGGAATTCAAAAATAAGCCCCTGCTTTGAGGCCAATGGTGTTGGTGACCAACATGTTGCTCGCGAGCTACTGGTTGGGGACCACTGGACTAGTCGATGTAGTTAGCCTGCATCCGAATAAAATCAGGTACACAGTGCAACGACAATGGCATCTATAAACCAGAAGCGCGTTTCGCACACTCTCAGCGCGTAGGAACAGCAGGGGAAATTGGTTAAGAAAACAGGAAGAGCAGAAGTGTTGGACTGTAGGAGACAGGAGGGGAGGAGGGCTGAACCCACGACAAGGCTTGGTCATGAATCTCTAACATCTCCAAGGACTCGTTCCTAGACAATACATGTCTGGGCGTCCTGGGAAAATACTCAAGGCTTACAATTCAATGGAAGCGGAAGTTTGTCAAAGAGATGAAATACAATATACTGCGTTGTGTAGAGTATTATTTTTGGGCAAAAAGTCACACGTTTTGGTCTAGTGACTTTTTTCGAAAAGTTGTAGTTTTGTGCCTGCGTGGGGGAGTGGATTTCCTGGTACTCACATGACTTCCTTCCTGGCCGTTATAATTTTAGTATTATGCTTTAAAGGGAAATGAAAACCCAAGTTGAGATCTCTCATAAATGATGCACAGAGTTCCCATAATGATTCCCAGTTATGCATAACAGATTATTTGAATTGATCTCCCAAACCCAATTAGTGAAGAGGGTAGTGCAGTTCTGGGAGAGGGGGTCCCAAATATGGAAAATCTGACCCCAAAGTTATGCCACTGGTAAAATCCTGACTTGAGTGATTGCCAGTTTGCAATCTGGCATTATGGTATGAAATTGCTAGTTTTCCTTCAAAAATGGTATTCCGCACTGCACAGATCCGACCTACAGTCATATGGAAAAGTTTGGGAACCCCTCTCAACCTGCATAATAATTTACTCCACTTTCAACAAAAAAGATAACAGTGGTATGTCTTTCATTTCCCAGGAACATCAGAGTACTGGGGTGTTTTCTGAATAAAGATTTTTAGTGAAGCAGTATTCAGTTGTATGAAATGTAATCAAATGTGAAAAACTGGCTGTGCAAAAATGTGGGTACCCTTGTAATTTTGCTAATTTAAATGCATGAAACTGCTCAATACTGATTACTGGCAGCACCAAATTGGTTGGATTAATTTGTTAAGCCTTGAAATTCATAGGCAGGTGTGTCCAATCATGAGAAAAGGTATTTAAGGCGACCAATTGCCAAGTTGTGCTTCTGTTTGACTCTCCTCTGAAGAGTGACAGCATGGGATCCTCAAAGCAACTCTCAAAAGACCTGAAAACAAAGATCGTTCAGTATCATGGTTTAGGGGAAGGCTGCGTCTCAGAGGTTTAAACTGTCAGTTTCACCTGTAAAGGTGGCCATAGACGAAAAGATCTTTCCCCGTTATGCCACTAACGGGCATGGCTATATCGGGGGTAATCTGAACGTTCGGGCCTATGGCCGGACAATCAGATTACGATGAGAGCGAAATGGGCTCCGGCGGGATCAGTCGGGACAAAATCAAACCTGTCTGATCGATAAATGACTGATTGCCGCCGGATGAAAAAGGTTGGGACTCTCCACACCCGGTCCGAAAATCGTACGAATCCTCGATTAGGATCTTTGCGTCTATGGCCATCTTTAGGAATGCAATTAGATTAGTATATATATATATATATATATATATATATATATATATATATATATATATATATATATATATATTTATTTATTTATTTATTTATTTAAGGGCAGAGACACACGGTCAGATTTGGGGAGATTAGTCACCTGGCGACAAATCTCCTCTTCTTCGGGGCGACTAATCTCCCCGAACTGCCTTCCTGACGGCTAGAATTTAAATCGCCGGCGGGATGGCACTCGGATCACTTCGTTTTCCGAAGTCGTCCGAAGTTTCCTCGTGAGGCAACTTTGGATGACATCAGAAAAACCAAGCGCTCCGAGTGCCATCCCGCTGGCGATTGTTTAAAATTTCCAGGTCCCTTCTCTAGCAATCAAGCTGATGACAAGCAGAGATCTAGAATCTGTTTTTCTGGAGCAGGAGGGCATCTCTAAAATGTATGACATAAACCTAAAATATTTGAACAACGTTCCAGAACACTTAATTCTTCTATTTCTTCTGAAGCACAAGTATTAAATATGATCGCAATTACAAATCCTTAATTAAATATTTATTTCCTTCTTTCCTTCATTT
Source organism: Xenopus petersii (assembly GCA_038501925.1). Lineage (NCBI taxonomy): Eukaryota > Metazoa > Chordata > Amphibia > Anura > Pipidae > Xenopus > Xenopus petersii. Next base: position 7,404,029 of record CM076679.1, read on the forward strand.
CTTTCTGTTGACAGTTTAATTAAAAAAAAAAATGTTTGCTTTGTTGTTGTTGCTCTTTTCATTCTATAATAGATTTTAGCTGTTGCTTTTTTAAATCCATTTTGGCCAAAGTTGGGCTTAACCACATCAATAGGCGACAGCTGGAGCATTCGATTTCAATGAGAAACCATCTTTTTTTTAATGCAGATTATTTAAAGGAGAACTAAGGCCAGAAATGTTGTACATAATGTTTTAGGTTTCTGTACCAGCCCAAGACAACCACAGCCCTTTATCAGTAAAGATCTGTGTCTCCAAAGATGCCCCAGTAGCTCCCCATCTTCTTTTCTGCTGATTCACTGCACATGCTCTGTGCTGCTGTCACTTACTGAGCTTAGGGACCCACTCACAATATACAGTACACATAGAATAGAAATGTCACAATATAAGGCTGATTAGTAATTAATACACATAATTACTACATGGCAGCACAGAAACCAGTGCAATTAGCATCAGAATTTAATAATCAGCAAACCTGTAGCATCAGCTTATATTACAGCCAGGGAAGCTCATTTTCTGCTGGATAATTAGTGACGAGCCCTAAGCTTAGCTTCTCAACAGCCAATCAGAGCCCACTGAGCATGTGAGTATCACAGACACTTTCCAAGATGGTGACCCCCTGTGACAAGTTTGAAGTCCTGGATCATTGCTGCTATTGACAAGCTGAAACTTTAGCCTCGTGCAATAAGTTCACTATATAAAATATGACATTTTTAACCATGTTTATTTTTAGGGGATTTAATTCTCCTTTAAGGAGAGGGCTTTGACCCAAGAAGGATGTCAGGAAGACCACTGTTCAGGAAGAGGCGTTTCGGGTTGATGGCAGCTCAGGGCGTAAGTCTGAATGGTGAGATGAGTGGGAAGATCTCTATCTTTGTAAAGTTTCCTCTTTGTGTTAATTACCCTTTGTGAGTATGATATTGAACATTCTTTCACCATTAGTGGTTTGTGATCCTTAGGTTTATATAAGGCACAGCAGATAGAAGGTAATAGCTGTTGGCACATCGTGCCTTTATTGCTGCTACAATACACTACATGTGAGCTATGGAACACAGAGTTACAGAGCAGTACTACACATCACCTTACATATTAGGGCTCATTTTAAATCCCCAAAACCCTACTCACACCCAAGCACAGCTACAATAGGAAGGGTGTAAGCAAGAACAGCTGTATGTGGTTCGATATATGGCCTAGTCATTTCTGGCTCCAGCTACACTTAGGGGCAGATTTATCAAGGGTCAAATTTCGTATTTGAAAAACTTCAAAAATTCGAGTTCAAAAAGACCAACCAACATTGAATCCAAATTTTTTTTTTTTGGCCGGATAAGTCCGTTTTCGATCAAATTCGAATTGGACGAATCAAAGTAACAGCGCATTAGAATTTTACGATTCAAAGTTTTTCCGCCAAGAAAACGTTGATTTTTCAAAGTCCATCAATTGACTCCAAATATGTTCTAGGAGATCCCCCGTAGGCTAAAACAACAATTCGGCAGGTTTTAGATGGCGAATCGTTGAATTTTTAAAGAGACAGTACATGATAAATTTCGAAATTTCATTTTTTTTTCAAAGTCGAATTGAATTTGGATTATTCCCTAGTCGAAGTAGTCAAATAATTTTTTTAATTTGGATTTTCACTTCAACCTTTTATAAATCTGCTACTTAGTAAGAGACATAGCCTTACACTACAGTAAGAGGCGTAGCCTCTTTTTTTTCTGTATAAACCATCTAACATCCACCCCAACCACAGAGCAAAAACAGGATAAGCGGGAAGAGTCATCCTGTATTTTGGGGGAATTCACAACACGAGGCATATATTAAAGAGAAAAGTGTTATTGCTTTGTTTTAAAAGCATATAGTTTTAAAAATACTTTACTGACTGAAAGCTACCAGTGTGTTTAATATAAGTAAACCGTGTTTTCAAAATCACTAACAAAATAATAGCTAGCTATGAAGACATTTATGCCCAGTACCCTTTCTGTCCCATTAAAAGGATACTATCAGTTAATACTGCTGCTCCAGCAGAATTCTGCACTGAAATCCATTTTTTCAAAAGAGTAAACAGATTTTTTTTTATATTCAATTTTGAAATCTGACATGGGGCTAGACATATTGTCAGCTTCCCAGGTGTCCCTAGTCATGTGACTTCAGTTACTCTTTACTGCTGTACTGCAAGTTGGAATGAAATAACCCCCAGCCAAGCCGCCTATCATCAGAACAATGGGAAGGTAACGAGATAGCAGTTCCCTAACACAAGATAACAGCTCCCTGGTAGATCTAAGAACAGCACTCAATAGTAAAAATCCAGGTCCCACTGAGACACATTCAGTTATATTGAGTAGGAGAAATAACAGCTTGCCTGAAAGCAGTTCCATCCTAAAGCGCTGGCTCTTTCTGAAAGCACATGACCAGGAAAAATGACCTGAGATGCACCTACACACCAATATTACAAATATTGGGTTAGGAATTAAATTTTACACGGCAGAGTGAATTATTTGCAGTGTAAACAGAGCAATTTAGAAATAAAAACTAGATCATAAAAATCATGACAGAATCCCTTTAAAGCTTTCTTGTCCCATTGTCAGTCCTTTATTGGGACATCCTGTTACTGCTAGTGTAGTGGTTAGTGATGAGGGTTCAGGCCGACTTTGCACTCCTCTTCGCGGGATGCATTTGCATTGAAGTCTATAGGCGTAAATTTTTTTACGGGTGCGTCAATTTTTGTCGCTCAACAATTTTTTTTTCGCCGATTACAGTTTATGGGCATCATTTTAGCGAATGCGTTTCTCCACCAAGGAAGCAGCAACCAAACGTGTGAAATTTGTCCCCAATCGCTTGCTGTTGTAGATACAAATAAATACACGCAGGCCCTGATGGCGCCTCCTTCCTCCCAATCTGGCGCACAGCGTAGGAAGGGGACTTTTAACCTGGAATGTAGACTAAGGGCAGAGACACACGCTCTGATTCGGGGGGATTTAGTCACCTCTTCTTCGGGGTGACTAATCTCCCAGAACTGCCTCCCGCCGGCTAGAATGTAAATCGCCAGGGGGATGGCACTCGGAGCGCTTGGTTTTCCAAAGTCGTCCATTCTTCGTGAAGTAACTTCGGAAAACGAAGTACACCGATTGCCATCCCGCCAGCGATTTACATTCTAGCCGGCGGGAGGCAGTTCTGGGAGATTAGTCGCCCCGAAGAAGAGGAGATTTGTTGCCGGGCAACTAATCTCCCCGAATCTGACCGTGTGTCTCTGCGCTAAAGCAAAGCTGCCACCGATAAAAATCCTGCGTTTTATTGTGTTTATTGACCAGCATACGGAGTCTGACCGAGTCTTAGGCATATATGATAACCAGTCAAACTTATTAATAGGCCAGCCATCTGATCAGGAAGCTAACGAACAAATGTATTTGGTATTGTGCTTGGCTACCAGTGTGTGTTGGGTAAAATGAAAATAATTTTTTTCTACTCAGCTTAGTTTCTGAATAACTGTACACGGGACATTTCTTGGTGTTACTTACCCTTTAAAAATAATATAAAGTATGAAGGCATAGGTTTAGGCATTGCTTCACTTGTAGTGCGCTCCCACAACTCTTTCCCTTCCTCAAGCACCTTTATATTACCCCCTTTTAAAACCTTGTCGTTTTCACTTATATTTTCTGCACTTCCCTTCTATGGCGCATCTGGGAATTGATACGCGTAACAGTGCACAGCGGAAGGTTCTGTTTACCGAACAGCTCCGCCAGCAAAGGGTTAAATGTATTTCCAGGCATAGACAGAGTCACAAAACTTCCCCTGTGTCTATAAAAAGCCAGAGTAGGGGCAGAAAGAATTTATTTGGCAAGAGACCCTCACAGCTGGTAACGCACGGTGCAGCCCTAGACGGACACCGGAGAAGAAAAAAAAAAAAAAAGTACAAATAAAAATAAAAAAAGGGCGTGAGGAAGGAAAGAAACTAAAGTAGCAGAACAGTGTAACATTTCCTTAGTCACTTTGTTTAAAGGGCAACTACACCTTCATTTTAGCTGCGCTACTAACAAAGATAGAGTTGAATACAGTCCTTGGCTCACCATTAGTGGTGGGTGAATAAATTTGCCAGGAACTAATTCGAGGCAAATCTTTCAACCACAATCAAATTAATTTGCAAAACTGCAGCGACAATTTGCTGGCGTATAAAAAAATCCACTGCGTCAACAAAATTGACGCGCGCATCAAAACTGTCGCGCATCAAAATTATCCGGATGCCCATTGACTTTAATGCATTTGGACCAAATGGTCGTTCGTATAAAAATTGACGGAGGTCAAAATTATTTTGACGCCCATTGACTTCAATGCGTTTTGCGGATTTTTCACCTTTCGTGGTAACAGATTCGCCCATCACTACTGACCTTACTTCCAACGTGTAAACAAGCTGGATAATGAAAAGGCCATTGGCCAAAGGCCTCCCATGTTGGTCAAGAAAGATCAGTAGCCAATATCTGTCCGTGTATGGCACACTGCTGTTCACTAATAATTGACTTTTAGGATCAAGCCTCGGGGTACAATTTGGCCCCACACATCGTTTCATTAGGTTGATAGAAAATAATCACCTTACAGTCCTAATTGCTAAGCAGAAGCAACCAACTCTAGGCACTTTGAGCCTATGATTAAGTGCCTCTAAAGCACGAAACGCGAAAGGCTCTTTGTTGTGATGTTTTTTGCCTAAATAAATACTTTTTTACTGCATGTGGTCCGGACTGTGCCAGCCTTTTTCTATTTTCCAATTATTTGCCTCCCTTATTATTTGGGGCTTGAGGACCTGGACCCCCCATTGATTTGGGTAAGTCTACCCCAACTTACACTATGTTAGACACTGAATGCCTTTTTTGTAAATAGTTTTTTGCAACTCCAGGCACTGTTCCACTCAGTCTTTTCTTTCTGTTCTGCTATGGTTGCAGCACAAATTGGTCTGTAAAGAGGCCCAAAATGAAACAATGGCTGGTAATAAAATCTCAGAAACGGGAACTTCCCTTATGCTTTTTTATCATCTGAACCAAAATATGAGCGTAGGTATTCCCCTGTTCCAAGCATCATTCAGCAGGACAAACTCCAACATTAATTTCTCAAGTACCCAACCACTAACGTTAAATAGAAAATACATCCATGTAGTGAAAGGGGAGTGTGGCTCTAGTCACGTGTGTCAGCCGGTGCCGTAACATCAGGAGGCTTCGACCGGTGAGAATTTCAGCCCACGCAACACCCACAGCCTCCTGAGGGACTACATCACACACTAAGTTTTTTTAAGCAAATTTTTGCTGCGGTACCACCCAAAGTATGGCAGTTATGGGTGCCTTGTGACCCCTGTAGTGCTTGCAAAAGAATGTGCAATTGGGATAAAGGCCATGACACACAAAGCAAATTCAAGAATTTAGCTCCACAGGCAAATCAGCAAAGCACTTAAAGGCGAAGGAAACCCAGTCGGCGCAAAAACCCTCCCCCCCTCCCGTGTGTTGCCCACCCTCCTTCCCCCCTGGCCTACCCGTCCCGCTGGGCAAATGCCCCTAACTTGTTACTTACCCTTCTGCGCAGGTCCAGTCTACGGAGTTCACCGACGCCATCTTCTTCCACGCGATCTTCTTCCTGCTTTGAACGGCGTTTTGGCGCATGCGCAGCAGGAGCATTTCGCCGGTACGATCTACTGCGCATGCGCCGGTCAAAGCAGGAAGAAGATGGCGTCGGTGAACTCCGTAGACTGGACCTGCGCAGAAGGGTAAGTAACAAGTTAGGGGCATTTGCCCAGCGGGACGGGTAGGCCAGGGGGGAGGAGGGCAACACACGGGGGGGGGGGGGAGGGTTTTTGTGCCGACTAGGTTTCCTTCTCCTTTAAAAATTGACTCTCTATAGACTTCCATGATAATTGCTTGACTTGCAGGTACAAATATTTCCTGAAGGATGTGGTTCACCTTTTAAATGAGAACTAAAGTAGACTGGAAATGTTGTTCATTCTAATTTGGGATTCTGTATCAGCCCAAGGCAACCACGGCCCTTTAGCAGTAAAGATCTGTGTCTCCAAAGATGCCCCAGTAGCTCCCCATCTTCTTTTCTGCTGATTCACTGATTCACATGCTCTGTGCTGCTGTCACTTACTGAGCTTAGGGAGCCACTCACAATATACAGTACACATAGAATAGAAATGTCACAATATAAGGCTGATTAGTAATTAATACACATAATTACTACATGGCAGCACAGAAACCAGTGCAATTAGCATCAGAATTGAATAATCAGCAAACCTGTAGCATCAGCTTATATTACAGCCAGGGAAGCTCATTTTCTGCTGGATAATTAGTGACGAGCCCTAAGCTTAGCTTCTCAACAGCCAATCAGAGCCCACTGAGCATGTGAGTGTCACAGACACTTTCCAAGATGGTGACCCCCTGTGACAAGTTTGAAGTCCTGGATCATTGCTGCTATTGACAAGCTGAAACTTTAGCCTCGTGCAATAGGTTCAGTGTATAAAATATGGCATTTTAACCATATTCATTTTTAGGGTTTCATTGTCCTTTAAATATATTAAAGAATTCTAAGCAATTATTTTATTTGGTGATTATTTATTTTTTTTTTATAGCTTTTGAATTATTTGCCGTCTTCTTCTGACTCCAGCTTTCACTGACCCCATCTAAAAACAAATGCTCTGTAAGGCTACAAATGTCTTGCAGCTTTTTACTACTCTTTATTCTATTCATATTCCAGTCTCTTATTCAAATCAGTGCTAGGTAATATGGACCCTAGCAACTAGATTGCTGAAACTAGAGAGCTGCTGAATAAAAAGCTAAATAACTCGAAAACCACAATTAATAAAGAAAGAAAACCATTTACAAATTGTCTTCTAATTTCACTCTCTATATCATACTAAAAGTTAAATCAAAGGTAACCCCTTTAAGTCTAAAGAAATGTAAACTATTCCATATTGCCTCTCCCCCCAAAAACTGTTATATACTCTGATCTGCTAACTGGGGTGACGTTACTTACATGCTGGTTAGTGATGTGCGGGTCGGCCTGATACTCGCGGGTCGGCCTGATACTCGCGGGTCGGCCTGATACTCGCGGGTCGGCCTGATACTCGCGGGTCGGCCTGATACTCCCGGGTCGGCCTGATACTCCCGGGTCGGCCTGATACTCCCGGGTCGGCCAGATACTCGCGGGTCGGCCTGATACTCGCGGGTCGGGAGTGTTCGACCTGAACCTCGCACCCTAATTTCCAGGTCGTGGGTGGCTCCCGGTTGAGCTCTGACTGCTCCAGAGTTGCCAGGTTTCCAGCCAAATTGGGCTACTAATTTAAAGCCCAGGCGGGTTTTGAAAGTAGAAACTCAAGGTACGGATTTGGGCTACTTTTTGGGCCTTAGGCTGGTTTGTACTTTTGTTGCCCTAATGTGCCAAGCCTGTGTCTCCCAATGCATGTTGGGTAATGTAGTTTTTGTTTAACAATTTGCCGACTGTTTAATGTAAGACTACAATACCCAGCATGCAACGGGACTGACTTGTGTAGAAGTCGGGAGTTACCAGATTTTGGGCTCTGTACCCCAGTCTCCCGTCCCTCTTAAGCATTCTCACGTTTTCTGGTGACTTTTCTCAATTTCAGACAATTTTGTGGTAAAAATCAGCTGGCCACCAAAATGTCAAGAGGTTGAGCTGTTTTACCAATATTTATTTTAAATTGTATATGTATTAGGACCTTATGGGGCCCCTTTACCTCCTGGGCCCCCCTCTGTAATTACGCCCCTGGTGACGGGTGAATCGGTCCCATGGAAAATTTGCAAATCAGTGAAAATTTGAAAAAGGCTTATTTTCACCTAAATTACTTTTTTTTTTAGACTTTTTTTTCACTGCACATATTGTGCAGTTTTTGGGCTACTATTGAAGTGCCTCTTGGCCAGTGTTGGGCTGGTTTTGAAAATTAGACCTAACAACCGTGGACTGCTCTCCCCGCCCGCGACCTTACAAATGCCGGATTCCTGGTTGAACTTTTATAGACGCGCGCCTCTCACCCCGCCCCTTTTAGTGTTAGGCTCAGGCGTAACACGAAACTGAAGCAGACATGGCCCAAGAAAGAAACCTGTCCGACCCAAATATCTGCATATTGGTTCTTGAAAAGCAAACATTGAGTTAGGCATTGTGACAAAATATTGCATTTAAAAATGTTCTCTTTAGCATTACTTTTCCTTCAAAACGGTGGGCTAAGGGAAAGGTGGAGACATGCCAAATTGTAAATATTTCATACGCTGAATATTTTGCTGCTTTTGCCAAGAGCTGGTTTGTTTTCCACAATAGGAAAAGAAAAGAAATAAATTATTCCATTAGGTTTCACTGGAAACTTTGCCTCAGTGGATGGAACTCCCACAGGTAATACCACATTGTCTACTCCTACTACTGCAGCAACAGCCAGATTCTACACACACATTCTACACCTGCTTTCCAAAATCCACACTCCCTTCCCAGAGACTATTATCCACTGTTACTATAGGCACCATCTCTCCCTACTATACCTGCTATCCCACAGTCACACTCCCTTCCCAGAGACTATTATCCCACTGTTACTATAGGCACCATCTCTCCCTACTATACCTGCTATCCCACAGTCACACTCCCTTCCCAGAGACTATTATCCACTGTTACTATAGACACCATCTCTCCCTACTATACCTGCTATCCCACAGTCACACTCCCTTCCCAGAGACTATTATCCACTGTTACTATAGGCACCATCTCTCCCTACTATACCTGCTATCCCACAGTCACACTCCCTTCGCAGAGACTATTATCCACTGTTACTATAGGCACCATCTCTCCCTACTATACCTGCTATCCCACAGTCACACTCCCTTCCCAGAGATTATTATCCACTGTTACTATAGGCACCATCTCTCCCTACTATACCTGCTATCCCACAGTCACACTCCCTTCCCAGAGACTATTATCCCACTGTTACTATAGACACCATCTCTCCCTACTATACCTGCTATCCCACAGTCACACTCCCTTCCCAGAGACTATTATCCCACTGTTACTATAGGCACCATCTCTCCCTACTATACCTGCTATCCCACAGTCACACTCCCTTCCCAGAGATTATTATCCACTGTTACTATAGGCACCATCATTCCCTACTATAACTGCTATCCCACAGTCACACTCCCTTCCCAGAGACTATTATCCACTGTTACTATAGGCACCATCTCTCCCTACTATACCTGCTATCCCACAGTCACACTCCCTTCCCAGAGACTATTATCCCACTGTTACTATAGACACCATCTCTCCCTACTATACCTGCTATCCCACAGTCACACTCCCTTCCCAGAGACTATTATCCCACTGTTACTATAGGCACCATCTCTCCCTACTATACCTGCTATCCCACAGTCACACTCCCTTCCCAGAGACTATTATCCCACTGTTACTATAGACACCATCTCTCCCTACTATACCTGCTATCCCACAGTCACACTCCCTTCCCAGAGACTATTATCCCACTGTTACTATAGGCACCATCTCTCCCTACTATACCTGCTATCCCACAGTCACACTCCCTTCCCAGAGACTATTATCCCACTGTTACTATAGACACCATCTCTCCCTACTATACCTGCTATCCCACAGTCACACTCCCTTCCCAGAGACTATTATCCCACTGTTACTATAGGCACCATCTCTCCCTACTATACCTGCTATCCCACAGTCACACCCCCTTCCCAGAGACTATTATCCACTGTTACTATAGACACCATCTCTCCCTACTATACCTGCTATCCCACAGTCACACTCCCTTCCCAGAGACTATTATCCACTGTTACTATAGGCACCATCTCTCCCTACTATACCTGCTATCCCAGTCACACTCCCTTCCCAGAGACTATTATCCACTGTTACTATAGACAACATCTCTCCCTACTATACTTGCTATGAGCCACAATCCCGTAGTCCTTGCACATTATTTTGTTTCCTTGTACTAATCCTAAATATTGTTCTGTGGGGACCCCAACAAGAACTGAGCTGAGGGCTTCCACCCATGTGTAGATACTAAAGGACAACTTGGATCCAGGTACCATTTCCTGAACCCTGCCTTCATGCTTGTATGAACTATTAATTCAAAACAGATGGAGGGCAGCCAGCACGACATAGCAATGTTGTAACAGATAGCCGACAACTCATGTTCACACAAACACATATGGCCAATAAACAATGTAAGGAATGTGTAACCCAATGGAAAACGCTTTATAAGCACATTGGACCTACCATAGTGGTAAGTTTTATACAAACAATGGCTGCCATTCTAATGCCCAATTCTGAAAAGGGCAAACATGGAAGCGTCAATTTTAATCCTTCCTGACTCAAAAATGCATTCTTAAAGGGGACTACTCCATCTTCCAGCACAAACACTTCTGGGGGAATTCCCCTAACAGATCTCACTATATATATATCAAAACTAGGGATGCTAAAAATCCACTATTTTGGATTCGGCCGAACCCCGGATCCTTTGCTAAAGATTTGGCTGAATACCGAACCGAATTCTAATTTGCATATGCATTCATTTTTTTTTACAAAAAGGTCACGTGATTTCCCTCCCCGCCTGTAATTTGCATATGCATAATTAGGATATGGATTTGGTTCGGCCGACCAGAAGCATTCGGCCGAATCTGAATCCTGCAGAAAAAGGCGAATCCTGGATTCAGTGCATCCCTAACCAAAACAGCCAATAAGCACATAGTATAAAGTCTACATGGATCATCAGAGGTTGGGAGAAAGAGGGAAAGCCGAAGGTGGAGGTGATTATCTACGTACTGTAAATATATCAGAGTATAAACTGTGCTCTTTGAAGCGGGTGGGAGCACTTTATTGGAGGGGAGGGTGACACAGGCACAAACACACCACTGTACGTATTGACATTAACATGTATAGTGTAAACATGTCACAACTGTTGTACAGTCACACATCCTTCTCCATATAGAGTGTAAGCTCTGCTGAACAGGATCATCTTTGCCTCCTAGAACAGCCTGTTTTTGTGTGAAATCAATACCCTATTGTACAGACCTTGCCATCTGTGCGGACTGTATGTTTCACATATAAGCCTCCCAATTTTGTTTAACCTGCACCCTCTGCATCAGTATATATATATATATATATATATATATATATATATATATATATATATATATATAAAAAATAAAAAACACGCAAAGGGGCAGCAGTGACGGCAGCTTCTCCCAACCAGTTGCACCCCGCCTGTTGCTCGATTCCTGTAATTCTCCCACAGTCTATTATCTCAACACATACATCAGGGATGGCCAATCAGCAGTCTCCAGTCTGTTTATTGGACTACAACTCCCAGCATGCCATGTTAAGCACAAATCACAGGATCATTTGTTAATGCTGGGCACTGTGTATCTGTGGCAGAATCTAGGGCAGGGTTCTACTGATACAAGGAGGGGATTAACTCTCTCCAGCCCCCACTAATTCCCCCTGCACCACGTGGTGTTGGAGACCCTGCAAAGAGACTGTTGTTCGTTATTGGCTAGGACAGGGGATAGAGTCCCAGTAACATACAAGGGACACAGAGGGGCGCTCACCGTGACCTCGATCAGCTCATTAACTGGAATACATGGAACAGAGGGTTCATCCATTCCCCCGGCAACCCCCGATCAAGATCCCGCCCCCCATGCACCGCAATCTATATAGAAAGATGCCAGTGCCGCGCCACCCCGGCCGTACCATAAAATAACCCGTCGGGAGGAGTCGCACTCACCCAGAAGATGAAGTTGAAGACAAAGAGCAGATATTTAATGCATTTGGTACATCCTTCTACCCCCATGGCGGCTGCGATGAGCTTTCCCTTGTCCCTTATTAGCTGCAAAGCGGATCAGAGATGTGAGAGGAGCAGAGAGGCAAGGTGCAGCCACAGACAAGCCGCCTCCCCATACACTGTGTCTGTGCCACGCCCATTGCCCCTCCCCTGCCCCTCTAACTCGCTTCCTCCCAATGCTTAGTATGAGTGGGGTGTCCTCCTGCCTCACTTGTGACTCTTGCACTACCAGTCTGTTTTCCAGCCAAATTGGGCTACTATTTGAAAGCCCAGGCGGTTTTTGAAAGTACAAACTAGCCAAGGTACAGATTTGGGCTACTTTTTTTGGGCTGTGGCTGATTTGTCCTTTGGAAACCAGCCAAAATGTTTTCTTGCCCTAATGTGCCTAGTCTAAGTCTCCCAGTGCATGTTGGGTAATGTAGTTCTTGTTCGACAATTTCCTGACTGCCGAGTTTAATGTAAGACTACAATACCCAGCCGGCAATTCTCTTGGGTATTGTAGTCTTACGTCCCCTCACATTTTCCGGTGACTTTCCTCAATTTCAGACAATTTTGGGGCAAAAATCTGCTGGCCACCAAAATGTCTAGAAGTTGAGCGGTTTTACCAATATTTATTGAAATTGTATATGTATTAGGCCTTATGGGACCTCTATACCTCCTGGGCCCCCCTCTGTAATTACGACCCTGGTGACGGGCGAATCTGTCCCATTTTGCTTCATGGAATATCACCCCTCCCCCCCAGCAGCCTAACAACAGAACAATGGGAAGGTAACCAGATAGCAACTCCCTAACACTAGATAACAGCTGCCTGGTAGATCTAAGAACAGCACTCAATAGTAAAATCCAGGTCCCACTGAGACACATTCAGTTACATTGAGTAGGAGAAACAACAGCCTGCCAGAAAGCAGTTCCATCCTAAAGTGCTGGCTCTTTCTGAAAGCACACGACCAGGCAAAATGGTCCTAAATACACTTGTTGGTTCAGGAATGAAATTTTACATGGTAGAGTAAATTATTTGCAGTTTAAACAGTGTAAATAAGAAATAAAAACAACACCAGATAAATCATAACAGAATCCCTTTAAACAACTATAAGGGGCAGATTTAACAAGGGTCGAAGTGAATTGGAGGGATTTTTCGAAATAAAAAAATTTGAAATTGGAAGTAATTTTTTGGATAATTCGACCATCAAATAGGATACTACGACTTCGAATTTGATTCAATGTAAAATAGTTTGAATATTCGATAACCAAAGTACTGTCTCTTTAAAAAAACCTCGCCTTCAATACTTCGCCAAATTAAACCTGCCGAAGTGCTATGTTAGCCTATGGGCACCTTCTACAGCATTTTTCTACGTTTTTTTGAAGTCAAAGTAAAATCGTTAGATCGTACAATAAAATCGTTTGAATCGTTAGAGTCGAAGGATTTAATTGTTCGATCGAACGATTTTACTTCGACGGCAGAATACCCAAATTCAATGAAAAAAAGTTTGAATTCGATATTCGAGTTCGAAGTATTTCAATTCGATGGTCGAATTTCGACTTATTTTTTACTTCTGAATTCGACCCTTGATAAATCTGCCCCTAAATGTTATGTTAAATAAAAACCGTAAGAATTAAAAAGTAAGAATGTTTATGGCTACATCAGGTTCATTTAAGGTGAAAGACCCTGATCACTACTGTTTAATAATTCAGAAAAGTTAGGAGGGTGCCGACGAACCCCTTCAATCCACACTTGATCTGTACTACTACATTTCCCAGCATCCTCTGACAGCTAGGGGCCTACTACATGATTACTTTTCCCACAACCCCATGTACAGGAGTGTGAGGGGGTGCACTCCCATGATCTGCAATGATCAAATTGGGTAGAAAAGGGCCTCTGTGCTTCCGTAAAGGGTTAAATCCCAAACAGATGGAAACTGCAGTTGGTAAATATCGAAGGAAAACTATAAAGGGCAGGCTGGGGGTAACAGTAGCATGCTTGTTAGGGACTTGAATATGTAAGGCTAAAATAAAAGGGTGCGGGGTGTGTGTGTTAGAGCTGGGGGAGATGTGTGGAATACATCAGCATAAATCGCATGACTGGTTTTTATTTTAGGTCTCTTGTCTCTGGTACATTTCCTGCCAGATGGGCCAGGCACATATTTCTTTAGCTGTAAACTACTGCCATTTCCTTTAGGCACACGGCAGCATTTCCCTTTAAATTGAGGGAAGTTGAACAATGTATTTGTGCTAGAGTCTCTGCCCAACTCCATTAATCACCCCCTTAAACAAACCCTTAAAGGAACAGTCGAGTGTAAAATAAAAACTGGATAAATAGATGGTATGTACTAAATAAAAAAAAAATGATTCTGATAGAGTTAGTCAGCCAAATATGTAATGTATAAAAGCTGGAGTGACTGGATGTGTAACAGAACAGAACACTACTTCCTGCTTTTCAGCTCTCTAACTCTCAGTTAGTCAGTGACTATAAGGGGGGCCACATGGGACATAACTGTTCAGTGAGTTTGCAATTGATTCTCAGCATTCAGCTCAGATTCAAAAGCAACAGTTATGATCCATGTGGCTTTTCCTCAAATCTCTGATTGGTTACTGCCTGGTAACCAATCATTAGAAACCAAGGCCCAAATTCACTAAAGTTCGAAGTGACTAACGATGGCGTAATTTCGCCAGCGTGACGTCATATCGGAAATTCGCGCATGCACTGAGCAGTACTAACGCTAGCGAAAGAGAGAACGCTAGCGAAGATTTGCACGCTATCGCTAGGCGCATGATCGCCCTAGCGAACGGATGCAACTTCGCTAATTCAGGGTCAACGCTAGCGTTGTTTCGCACTAAACGCTGGCGAATTTGCGCATTGGCGAATAAACGTAACTTCGCAAATTCATTAAGATGCACATTTTATTGAACGTTACTTCCTTCGCCAGACTTGCCTTCATCAGCTGTGACCTGGCGAAGTGCTTTGGCGTGCATAGAACAATCATCATTACTTACTTACATAGTAATTTTACACTTTAATTTTTTCTAAGTCCAAAAAACGCTGGCGTTTTTTCATTTTTGGGTGATAGGCTGAAAAAGAACGAAATTTTTTTGGAGGCTCCCCCCTACATTTCCTAACTCATGGCAACTTAACTATACAGTGGGCACATGTGTAGGGCCAAATAAATATTTTATTTGCAGTTTTGACGGTTTCCCTGCCTTGTGTAGTGATTCTACATATGCCTCCTTTGTAATTTGAATTTGGCACCGTATGCAAATTAACCATTCGTAGCGTAACTTCGACAAATAACGCTAGCGCAACTTCACAGCCTTACGCTACCCCTGAGCGCAACTTCGAATTATAGAGGATTTGCATAACGCTGGCAAAAATACGCCTGGCGAAGTGCGGCGAAAGCTTCGCTGGCATACTTTCGCTGGTTAGTGAATTTGCCCCCAAGAGAGCTGAAAAGCAGGAAGTAGTGTTCTGGCTATTATGTTACACATCCAGTCACTCCAGCCTTTATACATTATATTTGGCCAAAAGATAATGGTTGATTGACATTATTTCAGAAGCTTGGGTAGCATTAATGTTTGGGCACCTTCAAGCAGACCAATTGCTCCCAAAGGCAAGGAAAGGCTGTATTTACCACCTGCAGCTTCTTGACCTCTCTGAGCTGTCCCACCCCCACTAGTGACGGGTTATATGCTTGGGCTCCTTTCACTTCCTCTGTGGACATCAGAGATGGGTTTATACAGTGACGGACTTGGTAGTGCCATTTTCAACAATGGTATAAAGCAGCACAGGCTATAATATACCCTTAGGGGCAGATTTATCATGGGTCAAATTGAAAAATCTAATTTTTAAATTCGAATTTCGAGCTAATTTTGGGGGCCGATTCACTAAATTCGAGTGAAGGGTTCGAATTAAAAAAAATTCGAATTTCGAAGTTTTTTTGGGCTACTTCGACCATCGAATGGGCTACTTCGACCTTCGACTACGAAAATCGAACGATTCGAACTAAAAATCGTTCGACTATTCGACCATTCGATAGTCGAAGTACTGTCTCTTTACGAAAAACTTTGACCCCCTACTTCGGCAGATAAAAGCTACCGAAGTCAATGTTAGCCTATGGGGAAGGTCCCCATAGGCTTGCCTGGGATTTTTTGATCGAAGGATTTTCCTTCGATCGTTGGATTAAAATCCTTCGAATCGAAGGATTTAATCGTTCGATCGAATGAAAAATCCTTCGATCGATCGATCGCAGGATTTGCGCAAAATCGTTCGACTTCGATATTCGAAGTCGAACGATTTTAGTTCCTAGTCGAATATCGAGGGTTAATTAACCCTCGATATTCGACCCTTCGTGAATCGGCCCCTACGTGTTGTTTGATTAGGGAACAGTCCAAATTCGATTCGAATTTGAAAAACAATTGAAAATTTATCATGTACTGACTGTCACTTTAAAAATTCCACTATTCACCAACTAAAACCTGCCAAATTGCTGTTTTAGCCTATGGGGAACCTCCTAGAACCTATTTGGAGTCATTTGGTGGACTTTGAAAAATCCATGGTTTATTTTTTTAAAAAATACTTTGAACCAAATCCGGGATTTGGTTCAGGATTCAGCCTTTTTCAGCAGGATTCAGATTCGGCCGAACTCAATCTGAATCCTAATTTGCATATGCAAATGGGAGGGGGAAATGTTTTGTTTTGTGACTTTTTGTCACAAAACAAGGAAGTAAAAAATGTTTTCCCCTTTCCACCCCATATGCTAATTAGGATTCGGTTCGGGTGTTCGGCTGAATCTTTCGCAAAGGATTCGGGGGTTCAGCCGAATCCAAAATAGTGGATTTGGTGCATCCCTAATTTTTTCCATATTTTTTCCATTATATAGTTTGTCTATTTGACTTGCTTGCAAGGGGCCACGAGGATTCATTAAGTTGACGTCGGAGTAAATGCGTCCGTTTCCGTTTCTTGACTGCACAATGAAAGGCTGAAACCAATGAGAGTGTTTGTGTCTGCAGGCAGACTATAGTGAGAAATAACTCTTCAGTAACTGTGACCTGAGCGCACTTAAAAATAGGCACCAGAGGAAATATCTGAAATGCTTTCGTTTCATCAAGAAAGGATGTGAACAGCATTAAGGTGGCCATAGATTTTCCTCTCCTTAAAAAACTATTTTAGCTCAATCCGACAAACCCGTCCGATTATCGTGATGTTAGTGGGCACGAAACAATCGTGCATCTAACGTATTTTCGACTGACATCGGTCAGAAAATCGATCGGGCAGAGAAATTTTCACAGTGAAATCTAACCATTGTCCAATTGTTTGAAGGTCCAGCAGGCGGCTATCCACAGTTTTCCTTCTCCAACTAGACAATATTGCTTAGAATGTTGCATGTGCCGGCACCTATTGATAGTAGGGGGTCGGCGGGGGGTCCTGGACATAAGTTCCGGTGGACACTGGGCCCCCCAGTCCGACCCTGCATGGGGGCAGCCATTCAAAGCTGAAAAAGGAGAAAAGGCACAGGATAAACAGCAGATAACAGATAAGCTCTGTAGTATACAATGGGATTCTTCAGAACTTATCTGTTATCTACTATGTATCCTGTGCTTGAATGGCTGCCCCCATGGCTACACAGCAGCTTGTTTATATTAGGGATGCACCGAATCCAGGATTCGGTTCGGGATTCGGCCAGGATTCGGCCTTTTTCAGCAGGATTCGGATTCGGCCGAATCCTTTTGCCCGGCCGAACCGAATCCGAATCCTAATTTGCATATGCAAATTAGGGGCAGGGAGGGAAATTGCGTGACTTTTTGTCAGAAAACAAGGAAGTAAAAAATGTTTTCCCCTTCCCACCCCTAATTTGCATATGCAAATTAGGGTTCGGATTCGGTTCGGTATTCGGCCGAATCCTTCATGAAGGATTCGGGGGTTCGGCCGAATCCAAAAAAGTGGATTCGGTGCATCCCTAGTTTATATAAACTATAGTAGTACTTATCTGTTATCTACTGTGTATCCTGTGCTTGAATGGCTGCCCCCATGGCTACACAGCAGCTTGTTTATATAAACTATAGTAGTACTTATCTGTTATCTACTGTGTATCCTGTGCTTGATTGGCTGCCCCATGGCTACACAGCAGCTTGTTTATATAAACTATAGTAGTACTTATCTGTTATCTACTGTGTATCCTGTGCTTGAATGGCTGCCCCCATGGCTACACAGCAGCTTGTTTATATAAACTATAGTAGTACTTATCTGTTATCTACTGTGTATCCTGTGCTTGAATGGCTGCCCCCATGGCTACACAGCAGCTTGTTTATATAAACTATAGTAGTACTTATCTGTTATCTACTGTGTATCCTGTGCTTGATTGGCTGCCCCCATGGCTACACAGCAGCTTGTTTATATAAACTATAGTAGTACTTATCTGTTATCTACTGTGTGTCCTGTGCTTGAATGGCTGCCCCCATGGCTACACAGCAGCTTGTTTATATAAACTATAGTTGTAAAGTACATTATACTAGCTTTCCTTAAAAACTCTTTATTTTTTTGGTGTTAGTCAGCAGAAAAAAAATGGGTGATAAATAATGATTTCGAAAAACATAGTAAGTTCTTGTTTCCATACTGATATCCACTCCATGTAGCTCAACATAGGCCAATGACAATGACTATATGTGCCCTTGTGTGTAGTATAGCCCAACAGGTTTCTTTGTTTTTTATTTATAGAAAGTCAGATATTTTGGGTGTTAATTGTATTTCAAGTGGCTGTTTGTGTGTATTAATCTTGATTAAAGGGGTAGTTATGTTGTGTTAACTTTTAGCATGTTATTGAATGCCCTGCTCTTAGCATTCGTTTCTTTTTTTAATTATTTTTTAAATTGTCATCTTCTTCTGCCTCTTCAAGGGCCACTCCAGCCATGAGGCAGGACCCACTGTCTCCCACTGAGTATAATGTGCCAGGACCCACTGAGTATAATGTGCCAGGACCCACTGTCTCCCACTGAGTATAATGTGCCAGGACCCACTGAGTATAATGTGCCAGGACCCACTGTCTCCCACTGAGTATAATGTGCCAGGACCCACTGTCTCCCACTGAGTATAATGTGCCAGGACCCACTGTCTCCCTTTGAGTATAATGTGCCATGACCCACTGTCTCCCACTGAGTATAATGTGCCAGGACCCACTGAGTATAATGTGCCAGGACCCACTGTCTCCCTTTGAGTATAATGTGCCATGACCCACTGTCTCCCACTGAGTATAATGTGCCAGGACCCACTGAGTATAATGTGCCAGGACCCACTGTCTCCCTTTGAGTATAATGTGCCATGACCCACTGTCTCCCACTGAGTATAATGTGCCAGGACCCACTGAGTATAATGTGCCAGGACCCACTGTCTCCCTTTGAGTATAATGTGCCAGGACCCACTGTCTCCCACTGAGTATAATGTGCCAGGACCCACTGAGTATAATGTGCCAGGACCCACTGAGTATAATGTGCCAGGACCCACTGAGTATAATGTGCCAGGACCCACTGTCTCCCACTGAGTATAATGTGCCAGGACCCACTGAGTATAATGTGCCAGGACCCACTGTCTACCACTGAGTATTATGTGCCAGGACCCACTGTCTCCCACTGAGTATAATGTGCCAGGACCCACTGAGTATTATGTTCCAGGTCCCACTGTCACCCACTGTGTATAATGTGCCAGGACCCACTGTCTCCCACTGAGTATAATGTGCCAGGACCCACTGTCTCCCACTGAGTATAATGTGCCAGGACCCACTGTCTCCCACTGAGTATAATGTGCCATGACCCACTGTCTCCCACTGAGTATAATGTGCCAGGACCCACTGAGTATAATGTGCCAGGACCCACTGAGTATAATGTGCCAGGACCCACTGTCTCCCTTTGAGTATAATGTGCCAGGACCCACTGTCTCCCACTGAGTATAATGTGCCAGGACCCACTGAGTATAATGTGCCAGGACCCACTGAGTATAATGTGCCAGGACCCACTGTCTCCCACTGAGTATAATGTGCCAGGACCCACTGAGTATAATGTGCCAGGACCCACTGTCTCCCACTGAGTATAATGTGCCAGGACCCACTGAGTATTATGTTCCAGGTCCCACTGTCACCCACTGTGTATAATGTGCCAGGACCCACTGTCTCCCACTGAGTATAATGTGCCAGGACCCACTGTCTCCCACTGAGTATAATGTGCCAGGACCCACTGAGTATAATGTGCCAGGACCCACTGTCTCCCACTGAGTATAATGTGCCAGGACCCACTGTCTCCCACTGAGTATAATGTGCCAGGACCCACTGAGTATTATGTTCCAGGTCCCACTGTCACCCACTGTGTATAATGTGCCAGGACCCACTGTCTCCCACTGAGTATAATGTGCCAGGACCCACTGTCTCCCACTGAGTATAATGTGCCAGGATCCACTGTCTCCCACTGTATAATGTACCAGGACCCACTGTCTCCCACTGAGTATAATGTGCCAGAACCCACTGTCTCCCACTGAGTATAATGTGCCAGGACCCACTCTCTCCCTCTGAGTATAATGTGCCAGAACCCACTGTCTCCCACTGAGTATAATGTGCCAGGAGCCACCGTCTCCCACTGAGTATAATGTGCCAGGACCCACTGAGTATAATGTGCCAGGACCACTGTCTCCAATACACAATAATATTTTGAAAAAAAAAAACTTACTGTTGAACCTGGCGTGCAAGCTGTATTAGCCCAGCCCTCTGGTGGGGTAAAAGAAATTCAGGGTGACCGGTTCCCTTTAAGTTGGCCAGTTTATGGTCAAATTTAGCCTTTCCAAACAAAAAAAAATCACCCTCTGCCTATGGAATCAGTCTTTCCAAAATGATAATTTGTAAATCAGCTAGATGAATATTTTGAATTCATGTTGAACAAGGAATTACTGTATACTGCCCTTTTAAGAGATTTGGGTTGCTCTTTTTACTGGAGCCTGTGGGGATCACTTGGTAGACTTTGGAATAGTGGGAGCTGCACCCATATCAGTGTAATAAACCATTGATTATTTGTGCATAAATCTACCCCTCCTCTTATGAATATGAAATGTAAAAAATAGACTGCATTCATTATTATTAATTGTAATATTATTTTTATTTACATATTATACACATTGTTCAACTTTTATGTCTATATTTAACAGAGGTTTGTCCTCTTCCATGTTTGCTCATTCCTGAAGTTCCATGCCCATTAGTGATGGGCGAATTTGTGCAGTTTCGCTTCGCCGAAAAATTAGAGAAATTCGCGAAACGGCTCCGGCGTCTCGTTTTTGACGCCGGCGCCCGTTTTTCAACGCCGGCGCCCGTTTTTGGCGGCGGCGTCCGTTTTTTAGAAAAAAATTTTTGACGCCGGCGAATTTTTTCCGCGAATTTTCGCGGGCCTTTCGCGAATTTATTCGCTGACGGCGAATCGCGCAAATTCGCCGCGAATTCGCACCTGGCGAATAAATTCCCATCACTAATGCCCATGCCTCCCATTCTATGTTCACTCCATTACCCTGTGGTCCATATCTGCTCCATGCTGCTGTGGTCCGTCAATCACCCTCTGGTCCTTCCTCTTCCATGTCTGGTCTGTCCATATGCATGGTTTCTGTATTCTTCTGCTGTTCCCTTGATATTTGGCTTAATATCAACACAGTTTGACTTGTGTAGTGAATTTAACATTTTGGGGGGGTGTGATCCCAGCCTTTGTCAGGAATTCCTGACAGAAAATACAACTTGACTACACAAGTCAAGCTTAGTAATATAGTAATATACTAAGTTAGGTTAAAAAAATATAGTTTAAAATCTTAACATACAGCCTGCCTACTGCCAGTTGATCCAGAGGAAGGCAAAAACCCCATCTGAAGCCTCTCCAATTTGCCTCAGAGGGGGAAAAATTCCTTCCTGACTCCAAGATGGCAATCGGACTAGTCCCTGGATCAATTTTTTGCATGAAATAAAGGGCAAGGAGCCTAAATGATATATGTGCCTGCCATTCCTATCCTTTCATGTTTCTACTGATTTTAAACCAAATATCCAGGGGGAAAAACAAAGGTGTAGTCTTCCTTCACCCGAAAATGAAGATGCAGTATTCCATCTTCTGAATGAAATGTGCCTCCTTCCTCCTCTTTTGCTTATATCCCAATCCCGAAAAACATTTGCAAGAAATGAAGATGCAGTTGTCCATCTTCTGAATGAAATGTGCCTCCTTCCTCCTCTTTTGCTTATGTCCTAAGCCCGAAAAACATTTGCAAGAAATGAAGATGCAGTTGTCCATCTTCTGAATGAAATGTGTCTCCTTCCTCCTCTTTTGCTTATGTCCTAAGCCCGAAAAACATTTGCAAGAAATGAAGATGCAGTTGTCCATCTTCTGAATGAAATGTGCCTCCTTCCTCCTCTTTTGCTTACAGTATATCCTAATCCCGAAAAACATTTGCAAGAAATGAAGATGCAGTGGTCCATCTTCTGAATGAAATGTGCCTCCTTCCTCCTCTTTTGCTTACAGTATATCCTAATCCCGAAAAACATTTGCAAGAAATGAAGATGCAGTGGTCCATCTTCTGAATGAAATGTGCCTCCTTCCTCCTCTTTCACTTATATCCCAATGTAGAAAAACATTTGCAAGAAATGAAGATGCAGTGGTCCATCTTCTGAATGAAATGTGCCTCCTTCCTCCTCTTTCACTTATATCCCAATGTAGAAAAACATTTGCAAGAAATGAAGATGCAGTTGTCCATCTTCTGAATGAAATGTGCCTCCTTCCTCCTCTTTTGCTTACAGTATATCCTAATCCCGAAAAACATTTGCAAGAAATGAAGATGCAGTGGTCCATCTTCTGAATGAAATGTGCCTCCTTCCTCCTCTTTTGCTTATAGCGCAATCCTGAAAAACATTTGCAAGAAATGAAGATGCAGTGGTCCATCTTCTGAATGAAATGTGCCTCCTTCCTCCTCTTTTGCTTATATCCCAATCCCAAAAAACATTTGCAAGAAATGAAGATGCAGTGGTCCATCTTCTGAATGAAATGTGCCTCCTTCCCCCTCTTTTGCTTATATCCCAATCCCAAAAAACATTTGCAAGAAATGAAGATGCAGTGGTCCATCTTCTGAATGAAATGTGCCTCCTTCCCCCTCTTTTGCTTATATCCCAATCCCAAAAAACATTTGCAAGAAATGAAGATGCAGTGGTCCATCTTCTGAATGAAATGTGCCTCCTTCCCCCTCTTTTGCTTATATCCCAATCCCGAAAAACATTTGCAAGAAATGAAGATGCAGTGGTCCATCTTCTGAATGAAATGTGCCTCCTTCCTCCTCTTATGCTTATATCCCAATCCCAAAAAACATTTGCAAGAAATGAAGATGCAGTGGTCCATCTTCTGAATGAAATGTGCCTCCTTCCTCCTCTTATGCTTATATCCCAATCCCAAAAAACATTTGCAAGAAATGAAGATGCAGTGGTCCATCTTCTGAATTAACTGTGCCTCCTTCCTCCTCTTTTGTTTACATCTCAATGTAGAAAAACATTGTACAAATAATGAAGATGCAGTGGTCCATCTTCTGAATTAAATATGCCTCCTTCCTCCTCTTTTGCTTATATCCCAATCCCAAAAAACATTTGCAAGAAATGAAGATGCAGTGGTCCATCTTCTGAATGAAATGTGCCTCCTTCCTCCTCTTTTGCTTATATCCCAATCCCAAAAAACATTTGCAAGAAATGAAGATGCAGTGGTCCATCTTCTGAATGAAATGTGCCTCCTTCCCCCTCTTTTGCTTATATCCCAATCCCAAAAAACATTTGCAAGAAATGAAGATGCAGTGGTCCATCTTCTGAATGAAATGTGCCTCCTTCCCCCTCTTTTGCTTATATCCCAATCCCAAAAAACATTTGCAAGAAATGAAGATGCAGTGGTCCATCTTCTGAATGAAATGTGCCTCCTTCCCCCTCTTTTGCTTATATCCCAATCCCGAAAAACATTTGCAAGAAATGAAGATGCAGTGGTCCATCTTCTGAATGAAATGTGCCTCCTTCCTCCTCTTATGCTTATATCCCAATCCCAAAAAACATTTGCAAGAAATGAAGATGCAGTGGTCCATCTTCTGAATGAAATGTGCCTCCTTCCTCCTCTTATGCTTATATCCCAATCCCAAAAAACATTTGCAAGAAATGAAGATGCAGTGGTCCATCTTCTGAATTAACTGTGCCTCCTTCCTCCTCTTTTGTTTACATCTCAATGTAGAAAAACATTGTACAAATAATGAAGATGCAGTGGTCCATCTTCTGAATGAAATATGCCTCCTTCCTCCATTTCTATCTCAATGTAGAAAAACATTTTAAAAAGAAATTAAGCTGAAGTCTTAAATCTTCTTAATTTTGTAGCAAATAAGATGTGCCTACTTCCTCCTCTTTTGTTAATTGTCCAAAGTCCATTTAAAAACATTTAAAAAATGATTAAAGCTATGTAAAGCTAAAGATTTGTGCTTCTATAGAAGCCTCACCTCGTTGCATAAAAAAAAAGTACCAGTAACAATAATAAAAATAAAATAACTAAGCCAATAAAGCCACTAGCTTTTTCTGTGACCTCATCTCCAGTATTTTCTTCTAATACTGGGGCTTCTTCGCTGGACTGAAGTGGGGCATGTGGAGCCTCCACAGAATCACCCATATCATCCATGGTGGTCTGTTTCTTCTCGGTGTCGGTTGAGCCGACTTCCTCTTGTGGAGACAATTCCTGAACAACAGACAGTTCTGGGGCTCCTTCACTAGAATGAAGTGGGTCCTCTGTAGGTGCAATTGGGGTTTCAACAGGTTGAGACTTCTCAGATTCACCTATATCAATATGGCAAATGGTGTCCTCTTTCTTCTCAATGACCATTGTGCCGACTTCCTCTTGTTGAGTTACTGACAGTTCTGGGGCTCCCTCACTGGACTGAAGTGGGTCCTCCTTAAGTATAGCTGAGGTTTCAACTTCCTTCTCAGGTTCACCTATGTCAGTATGACATATGGTGTCCTGTTTCTTCTCGATGTCGGTTGAGCCGACATCTTGTGGTGAAAATGCCTCCACAACTTTTTCACTGGCTGGTTCATCCTCCTTAAGTGTAGTTGAGGCTTCAACTACCTTTTCAGATTCACCTATGTCAGTATGACATATGGTGTCCTGTTTCTTCTCTATGTCGGTTGAGCCGACATCTTGTGGTGAAAATGCCTCCACAATTTCTTCAATGGCTGGTTCATCCACCTGAACTACTGCAGCAGCTTCTTCAGCATTTTCTGCTGTTTTTTCCATTTTTGTATCCAGTGACACAATATCATCACTGGGCATTTCTTCTACAGCAGCATTAGAAATGTCTACTGCTGTTTTTGAGGCTAGATCTACATTTTCAGCATTCTCTGCTGTTTCTTCTATTTTTGTGTCCAGTGACACAACAACATCACTGGGCACTTCTGCTTTTGTCTCAGACATTTTCTTTACAGATTGTATTACAGTTTTATCTTCTGCAAAGGAAATAAAATAAAAATTAGGAATGTATTTTTCTATGTTTGATTATGCCTGATTTGGTAATAATCCTTATGTCTATAGTAATACAATCTTAATCTATCCATGTCCTTTACTACCTTTACAGATAAAATGCCCATAGCATTACCCATAGCATACCTTGCCAATGTCTAGCTGCATTCAGTCTTCCTACTAAGTCCTTCATTTCTGCTATGACTTGCATTTCATCCTGTATATCTGTTATGAAGGGATGGTTTTCGAGCAGAAATTTAGCCGTTGGTCTGTCTTTGGGATCCTTGGTTAGACAGACCTCAATGAATGAATTAAAAGCTTTAGACCTGGAAAAAAATAAAAATGTGTTGATTTAGAGATAATATAAGATGCTCCTTATAACTTTAAGAGCAGAATGTCTGGTTTTCAAAGTGGAAATTAGGCTCTGCTAGAGCACTCTCTGCACTAGGGAAGAGGACCCTCCTGGACCCCCTCTGGTGCTAAAAAGGTGAATGAGGAAAGGCAGGGCGGAGCCACCCCAGGGTGGTAATGGGGTCAGGATCACCCCTTCAGATTATGACTAAAGTCAAATGGGATGTGGTTAGCTTACCATCTGTATGGTCGACTCAGAGTTGGAGGATCGCCAAAAACTATTTGTTCTCCAACTGCTTCTCGTTGTAAGTGGAGTAGTGCTAATGGGAATAAATAAATACAAGTCAGATTCCAGATGTTCCAAATAAGTCAAGGTCATTGTTTTGAAAATATTTACTGCCTGCCCAGCAAACCTCACAATCTACAATCTGATGAATCATACACTAGTGATTTTTAACCTGGGTCCCTTTAGTCATTGTTAAAAAATAATTCCCAGGGTTCCAACTAAATGCTACAGAGCTAGCAAACTATTATGGGGTATATTTATCAAAGAGTGAAGTTAATGGTGAAGTTCCGCCACCAGCGCCGGATTTAACTTCTGCGCACCCCTAGGCCGCGCGGTCCGTCCAGGCGGCCGCGCGGTCCTAGCGCTCGCCTTCCCAGCGCGCTGGCGAAAAAACGCCGGCGCAGCTGGTGCAGTTGAACGGCGGCTGGGCGGCATGCCGCCCCTATTTCTTTGCCGCCCTAGGCCCGGGCCTATGCGGCCTTGCCGCAAATCCGTGCCTGTCCGCCACTAGAGTGAAATTCCGCCACTCTTCATTCATTTCTATGGGATTTTTATAGGTGTATTTATCAAAGGGTGATTGTTCACTTTCACCCATTGATAAATCCGCCTTTCAAAATCCCATAGAAATGAATTGAGAGCTGCGGAATATCACTCTAGTGGCGGAACTTCAATCTTTGATAAATTTACTCCTATATCTTTATTTCATTATTAATCATGGTTGGTAATAGCACTAATATTGTTCCTAAACTTCATGTTGCATTCTTACTTCCCTCAGAGTTGGGGAGAGCTAGGCTTATGTGCAACATTACTTCTTTCATTCAACACATTACAAATACAACTAATATCTATAGGTGTTTGGTGAAAGCCTCAAACACAATACAAAAAAATACTCACGGCATCTTGCTTGGGCCATCTCAATGGCAGTAATTCCCAATGCCCAAATGTCGCACTGAAAATGAAAAGAAAGGCAATTATTTAAATGAATGTACTTTTCAGTTACATATTATTATAGGTTTTAAGTCACACCTCTGTTAATTAAAAGTATGATTGAGGGGAAAAGACAACAAATTATCAGCACTGCTGACACTTTCATGTATTGATGTAAAAATCAAAGTAATAATCTCAAGAAGTAATTGCTTGTTAGGGCTTGTTTGATGTAAGAAAACAATATCTATTTTTAGCTTCAACTGCTATTTATATATTGTGTATATAATAAAACAGAATATATATATATATACACATATGCATAAATGATATGGACAGCTGATACAATTGTGTGTGTTTTATTTATTCTTAGTCCTATGGGGACAGTGGTGGTCAAAACACTGTTATTTAATCAGAAAGGTGTAAAGCATACAAATACTTGGTTAAGGTGAAGTCTTACCTTGAAATTATGTGAACTGCATGTCCACACTTCAGGCGCTATGTAGTGTGGCGTTCCCTGGAGTTCTTTACAAGCCCGAAATCTTTTCACTTTTCGCGCAAGCCCAAAATCAACTGAAAATCATCAACAAAAATGTTAATTAAAAAATGAAATGGTAAAGTAATTATACTGATCTCAAAGTGAAAAACAGAAAAAAAATTATAAAATAATTTGGTGTTGTCATTCAGCTGCTGTTTTGCAAGAGCTGTATATATATATATATATTTATTTATTTATTTTCTAATAGGTATGTATATTTTTAATTAGGGATGCACCGAATCCACTTTTTTGGATTCGGCCGAACCCCCGAATCCTTTGCAAAAGATTCGGCCGAATACCGAACCGAATCCGAACCCTAATTTGCATATGCAAATTAGGGATGGGAAGGGGAAAACATTTTATACTTCCTTGTTTTGTGACAAAAAGTCACGTGATTTCCCTCCCCGCCCCTAATTTACATATGCAAATTAGGATTCGGTTCGGCCGGGCAGAAGGATTCGGCCGAATCCGAATACTGCTGAAAAAGGCCGAATCCTGGCCGAATCCCGAACCGAATCCTGGATTCGGTGCATCCCTATTTTTAATATCTTGACATGATCAAAGGGTGTCATAGTTTTGGTTAAAGTTTTGTAGTAACAGTTTTTACAATGGAATCCTATAAAGGTATTGCTGTAAATGAAACTAAAATTCTATAAATATATAATCACCCTTTGGAACCAGAATTGACACCATTTTCGGCATGCCATTGGAATGTTTGTTATCTATGCTATTAATATCATTGGTATCAAGAATCATTTTAAGCTAGGTGTTTTAAATACTGCCAGGTGGCAAAACCTATCTGCAGTGGATTAATAAAAAAAAAACAATGATATCCTATAATTATCATATATTAGATCAATTTTTCTTACTTAAGCGTATACCGGCGTCTTCGGTTATCGCAATATTTAGGGGCTTGATGTCTCTGTGCATTATCTTCTTTTTGTTGAGGTGTGACAGACCCTGTAATAAAGAAAAAGCAAAAAAAACAAGAATAAAATAGCAATTTGTCAATGTTCTCTAACACAAATTATAAATAAATACTTAGAACATGCTTGAATAAGTTGAGCCTGACTTACCTTTAACACTTCCCGACATACATAAGCGACGCAAGATTCGGGAAGACCTTGACTAAAAGGGTTGTCTATCAGTTGGGAGAGTGTCCCACCTCCACAAAATTCCATTTCAATCTGCAAGAAAAAGACAAATATTAATAGCATGTTCCTGTATGCTCCCCGTAGTATTGAGTTTAGTAAAAAAAACAATGTAGAAAAGATGTACTACATATTCCCTCATAATCATCCAACCAACAGTTTTAGCTGAACAATATATGGGTAAGAGTAGTCTATGGGGCCGATTCACTAACTTCGAGTGAAGGATTCGAAGGTAAAAAACTTCGAATTTCGATTTTTTTTGGGCTACTTCGACCATCGAATGGGCTATTTTGACCTTCGACTACGACTTTGAATCAAAGTAAAAATCTTTTGACTATTCGACCACTCGATAGTCGAAGTACTGTCTCTTTAAAAAAAACTTCGACCCCCTAGTTCGCCATCTAAAAGCTGCCGAAGTCAATGTTAGCCTATGGGGAAGGTCCCCATAGGCTTGGCTAACTTTTTTTGATTGAAGGATATTCCTTCGATTGTTGGATTTAAATCCTTCGAATCGTTCGTTTCGAAGGATTTTATCGTTCAATCAAAGGAATTATCCTTTGAACTATCTGCGCTAAATCCTTCGACTTCGATATATCGAAGTCGAAGGATTTTAATTCCCAGTCGAATATCGAGGGTTAATTAACCCTCGATATTCGACCCATAGTGAATCGGCCCCTAAGTATCTGTACAAACATAGTCTTACCATTATAGGCATCATTGTGGAGCCAGATTGCTGATAGGCTCCATAGAATGAGGCGACATTTTCATGTTTTGATACTTTTTTGTGGATCTTAATCTCCTTATTAATTCCCTTCAGAGTATCCTAGGTAAATAGAAACACTTGTAAATATTGTGCACTTTCTTATAAGTAAAGGCAAAATGATGAGTTTTCTCATAATTTAATGAAAAAGATATATTACCTCAGAAGGGTTCATCAATTTAATGGCCACAACATTGTTGGTTTTGAGATTACGACCCTGTAAAAACAAAAAAAGGATTTTTGTTACCATTTGAAAACTTGCCTTTTTCAGTACCCATCCCTCTATAGTTCCCAGTACCCATCCCTCTATAGTTCCCATCTTTAGATAATTTCCTATAATAACAGGCTAGCTTATTATAAGATGTTTATAGGTAGCCATGCTTACAGCAGAATTAATGAAAGCTTTAGGGGAAGTCTACCTTTATGTTAAATTTTAGCATGATACAGAATGACCTATTCTTCACAAAGTTTTTGTTAATCTTTATTTTTTATTTCAATCATTTTTTTCAATGAATTGCTTTTCTCAATCCAGCTTGCAGTTTATAAACTTATCTGGTTTATGTAAATCTGTTGCTCTATGCTCTATAATTTCTATTCATTTTCCAGTCTGGTACATAGTTGCTATGGTAAATAAAAACTAGATAGCAACTGCAATTCTAAACTTTTGAGCTGCAGAACACCATATTTAATTAAAAAAAGACCAATTGCAAACCGTCTTGGAAACTGTCTCAAGATCTACACCACCCTAATAATTATTCCATAGGCGACCAACCAATATGTTATTATTTATCTGCTATCTCTGTGTTAGATACTTTCGTTTACCTTGTAGACTTGGCCAAAGGAGCCGTCGCCAATCTGTTTTCCCAGGTCCAATGTTCCTCTGGGTTCCTAGAGATATTAAAAAAATATATTTTTATTTTTATAACAAAAAAAAAGCGAAGTGACCAAAGAATATTAAATAATATAAAGTAATTATAAAGAAGTGATGCAACTATAGAAGAAGCAGCCGGACCGTGGGGTCACCTTCCTCTATAGCCATACTAAAAATGTGTTTTTAAGTCATATACACAATAAAAAGTAATTATAAAAAAAAAATCCATTACCTTGAAATGGGTTGAACTCTCTTGTCCCTGTTTTGGATAAAAGAAAAATAGAATATTTCAGTAAGGAAGAAAGTAAGGCAACTGCATAGAACATACTAAAATGGGCTCAAACGCAACTTTTGACTTTAATAATGACAAGTATAAAGAAAATTAATATATATGAAGCCCACTTTGCTCTAAAATAACTGATTTTAATCTCTGTGCACATAATGATAACTCATTCAGGCACTTGATAATAAGAGGGAAATGCTTATTAATGAGTCAAATAATGAGGGACGTTACTCAATAATTATTAATCCTCTCTGTAACCCCAAAAGGAGAAGTGTTACCAGGTTTTCCTCTTCTGGGGCCATTATTATAGCCCATATTTTGTGCACTTTGCACTGGTATTTCTCACCATTCTACCCGACATGAACACACCCCTATCTTTTTTAATAGACTTACCGTAAAACAAGAGGTCAAGTTTCTGAGCATTTTTCTTGCTTTCAGCAAATCACTCTATGCGCAGAAACTTTCACAGAAACCTGTAAAGAAAAACAGAAAAATCTACTTAATTTGATTTGTAGAGGAAAGCAAAATCAAACCAACTTTTTTTACCTACACGGGGTATATAGGGTTTATTTATCCTTCACACCGCTCTGTTTACTATGACATCACATTTAAGCCACACCCCCTATATAAACGTAAAGTGATAGTAACACTAAAAAATTACGTTTCAAATTATTTATGTACACTGAAAGTTATCTGTAGGTCATCTTGACCATTTTCACTGATAATGCTCCATTCTGTTCCATTCTTAAACCTGACTATAAGTACCACTTTAATGTTCAATGCTTACAGATCTAATTATTGTGATGTTACCCCCATATTAACTTAATGTTTAAAGTAGAGATGCACCAAATCCAGTATTTTGGATTTGGCCGACTCCCGAATTCTTGGTGAAAGATTCCCCGAATACCGAACCAAATCCAAATCCTAATCTGCAGATGCAAATTAGGGGTGGGAAGATGAAAAAATGTTTTACTTCCTTGTTTTGTGCCAAAAAATCAGGCGATTTCCCTCTACACCCCTAATTTGCATATGCAAATTAGGATTCGTATGCAGTTTAACCGGGCAGAAGCATTCAGCCGAATCTGAATCCTGCTAAAAAAGGCCGAATCCCTGCCAAATCCCAAACCGAATCCTGGATTCGGTGCATTCCTAATTTAAAGCTTACAGATATGGCAAACAGCTGGCACATTTATAATTTGACATCCCACATCTACAGGGTGTATGGATTTTTTGTTTGCATCTTTATAACGGTTTGCTAAGGACCTTCTTTTCGTGTGCTGGATAGCAATGATCAGGTGTTTGGTGTGTCAGGTTTTAATCAACTCTGTTCATTGTGACATCATAATTAAGCCTGCCCCATATTAACTAAAGGCTTACAGATATGATCATTGTGACATCATAATTAAGCCCCCCATATTAACGTAATGTTTAAGGCTTACAGATATGCCAATTAGTCAAACAGCTGGCACTTTCAGAATTTGACATCCCACAATCTACAGGGTATATAGAGTTTTTTGTATGTATTTTCCTTACCTTTCACTAAGGTTCTTCTTCACTTGTGTCCTTTCTCTAAGGTTCTTCTTCACTTATGTGTTTTCTCTAAGGTTCTTCTTCACTCTCTTCTTCACTCGTGTGTTTTCTCTAAGGTTCTTCTTCACTCGTGTGTTTTCTCTAAGGTTCTTCTTCACGTGTGTGCTGGAATGAAATTAATAGGTGTTTGGTGTGTCAGGTATCAAGTCAACTCTGTTCATTGTGACATCACTATTAAGCCCTGCCCCTTATTAACTTGAGGCTTACAGATCATTATGACATCATAATTTAGTCAGCCACATATTAACTTAAGGTTTAAGGCTTACAGATATGCCAATTAGTCAAACAGCTGGCACTTTCATAATTTGACATCCCATAATATACAGGGTATATAGAGTTTTTGTATGTGTTTTTCTTACCTTTCGCTAAGGTCCTTTTTCTCTCGTGTGCTGGATAGCAATGATAAGGTGTTTGGTGTGTCAGGTATTAAGTGAACTCTGTTCATTGTGACATCACAATTAAGCCCCGCCCCTTATTAACTTGAGGCTTACAGATCATTATGACATCATAATTTAGTCAGCCACATATTAACTTAAGGTTTAAGGCTTACAGATATGCCAATTAGTCAAACAGCTGGCACTTTCATAATTTGACATCCCATAATATACAGGGTATATAGAGTTTTTTATATTTATTTTTCTTACCTTTCGATAATGTAAATTTTCTCTTGTGTGCTGGATAGCAATGATGTTTAGTATGTCAGGTATCAAGTCAACTCTGTTTATTGTGACATCACAATTAAGCCCCGCCCCATATTAACTTGAGGCTTACAGATCATTATGACATCATAATTTAGTCAGCCACATATTAACTTAAGGTTTAAAGCTTACAGATATGCCAATTAGTCAAACAGCTGGCACTTTCATAAATTCACATCCCATAATATACAGGGTATATAGAGTTTTTTGTATGTATTTTTCTTACCTTTCGCTAAGGTTCTTCTTCTCTTGTGTGCTGGATAACAATGATTAGGTGTTTGGTGTGTCAGGTATCAAGTGAACTCTGTTCATTGTGACATCACAATTAATCCCCGCCCCATATTAACTTGAGGCTTACAGATCATTATGACATCATAATTTAGTCAGCCACATATTAACTTAAGGTTTATTTCTTACAGATAGGCCAATTAGTAAAACAGCTGGCACTTTTATAATTTCACATCCCATAATATTCAGGGTATATAGAGTTGTTTGTTTGTATTTTACTTACCTTTCGCTAAGGTTCTTCTTCTCTCGTGTGCTGGATAGCAATGGTTAGGTGTTTGGTGTGTCAGGCATCAAGTCAACTCTGTTCATTGTGACATCATAATTAAGCCCCGCCCCATATTAACTTGAAGCTTACAGATCATTATGACATCATAATTTAGTCAGCCACATATTAACTTAAGGTTCAAGGCTTACAGATATGCCAATTAGTCAAACAGCTGGCACTTTCATAATTTGACATCCCATAATATACAGGGTATATAGAGTCTTTTGTAAATATTTTTCTTACCTTTCGCTAAGGTCCTTCTTCTCTCGTGTGCTAGATAGCAATGATTAGGTGTTTGGTATGTCAGGTATTAAGTTAACTCTGTTCATTGTGACATCACAATTAAGCCCCGCCCCCATATTATCTTAAAGTGACAGTAACACTTAAACACAACTTTTTAAAATATACCTTTATATTTAAAATTACCCATAATTCATTTTGACCATTTTCACTGATAGGGCTACTTTTGTAATTAAGTGTCACTGAAAGTTACTAAGCCTGACTGTTTTGCCAGCCTGACTGTCAGTATCTCTTTAATGTTCAAGGCTTACAGCTAAGATCATTGTGACATTAACTAAACCCCACCCCCCATATTAATGTAATGTATAAGGCTTCCAGTTATGCCAATTAATCAAACAGCTGACACTTTCAGCATTGGATATCTGATCTCATCTAATCTACAGGGTATATAACATTTTTTGCATGTATATTCTCTGCTGTACATACTGTCTTATGTGTGACTCTTCCCAATATCAATGGATGTTAAGTATGCACCAACATTATGGCTTTAGAGATCCTATGTCTAGACTTAGACCAGATAGATTTCTAAAAATGTTGACTGCATGTCCTTGAGGATATTTCTTGGGACAGGGATCAGAAGAGTCTGGACAAAATAAAACAATTTGGTCAATATAGACAATATAGACACTGGGATTGTTGAAATTCTCCCTAAGCAGAATACAGTGTATTTTTTGGCAGATATCAAGATCTTCACTGGGGGGGGGGGTAAATTGGTACAGTTTTTAATACATTTTTCCAATTTAAATGCCTAAATATTTTAAGCAAGACTGACATGGTCTTATGAAAATACATAGGAGCCTGTCAGTATTAGTAAAAAGTTGTGGCATGAAAATCAGAGCCTGCACACCAAAGCTATTCAAAAACAGGAGCCCCTATGGTTTATTATATCAAGAAGAATACACAATGTTTTGGGCGCTTTACACTGGGTTGTGGTGGCATGATTCTTCCGTAGGCTGATTATAAATTAAAATAGTACTGTAACCTATGGAAGGATTGTGACGATTTCAGCTTGACACAATAGCAAAGGAGTCTTTAGTTATGTTGGAGTGGAAATCGGCCTGCTGAAATATGCATTAGCCTCCTCTTTTGCCTGTACTTGGAACAGTTGTGTTGGGTGCAGGCAAACTCAGTTCATTTTGCACATGGATACAGATCCCTGAAACCTTCCAAGTTTGCCTGTACCCAAGCCTACAAAACGATTCTGGGTGGCAGCAGGAAAGAAGGCATTAGTCTATGAGCACGTTACACATATATACTGTATTCTATTTTCTATCTGTCTATAATATCCTCTATTGCACTATTAAATAGTAACCCCAACCTTGACAGTTTACCCTCATAATTTAAATCTTCCATCCCCTTTATCAATTTAGTTGCACTTCTCTGCACTCTCTCCAGCTCATTAAAATCCATCTGGAAGGATCTCTAAAATGACTCTAAATAGCCCCTAGAATAATAAAAGCTTCCTCCTTGTATTCTCTCTCCTGTAGATTTTGTATCACAAGCAGCTCTTCTTTTCACTCACACTATGAAGTCCTCAAAGAGGTGTCTACTACACATTTTTTCTATGTTCCATGTTCTAGAATGGTTTTTGTAATTATTTACCCTTTCCTTTTTCCATGTTGTCCCTGACCCTGGCAGTCAAAACTACTGTTGTTTTATTGTTAGTATTTTAATAATCCTTCCACTCCGGACCTCTAATATTCATTTTACAATCTTTTATTTAATCAGTAGCCCGATTTGGCTGGATGAGCAATTCCAGTAAAGTGTGGGGTTTCCCACGTTTCCCGCGTTTGTTTATTGCAACCTCAGTCATTATCTATTGCTCACACTTGTGGTTCCCCATCCCCTTCCCAAATCCAGTGACTCACCAAAATATCACATTATTGTCGAAAAGTGAAACCTCGCGGCGGATACAGTGCTGTACTGACATTGCGCTGAGCTCTGCTCGCCAAAGGCAAAGAACTGGGAAAGCCACAGCCCAAACGCTCCAGTAATTACAGTTAACGTGTGAAAGTGACAGCGATTTAGCAATTTGTCAGGAATCTTTGTAAAATGTGGGACTGAGTAGCACTAAACTACTAGACACATACTGTATAATGTGGGACTAGTGGTGTTACACTGAGACTGTGTTCTCCCTCAATCTTATAGCCAATCCCAAGTGACAATAGTCCCACTACCCTAAGAGGAACCAATACCGAAGCTCCTGGTCACGCACAAGCCAATCAATCATATTCATTGGGGATTTCAGCCCACGTGGTCCCTACCACGATTTATCGGAATAATCCAGATAAGAGGAAAACTGGGGTAAACAAATCAGCTAAAAATGAAAAGTCCTGCTGTAAATCTCATCCCTGTTTGGCCTCCTCCTTCTCTTTCTGGAACTTGTAGTTTTGAGTGCTCAGAAGCTGTGACGCTTATATGAGGAAAAACTACAAATCCCAGAATCCTTGGGTATGAAATAAACTCTTCCTAAATAGAATTATGGTTTTTGAGTAATGAGTAGAGTCGTTGGCTGCTGTTGGTTGGCAGCTTAGATACTATCTTCTTACTTGTCATCCCTTTGTGTTTATCTGCTTCTCTTTATTCTTTTTATTTACTAATAATGAGCTGTGGAATCTTTCATGACTGAACTGTTCCTTCACCCTCCCTTAGTCATTGTCTTATTATAGGAATTGAATTGTCTTATTATAGGAATTGAATTGTCTTATGGTAGGAATTGAATTGTCTTATTAAAGGATGGACTGACAGCTCTTGTGTGTGGCCTTTACATTGGGCAGATACGTTATCCAACCTCAGGGCTGTAAGTACATTTCCTTGGCACCCCATAAATACAGTATCTATGGCTATTGTCATGTAGTAATTAACTTTTTTTCCGTAAGGAAATGTCCCGTTCCTGCATTGTAGACAACTTTTATCTTTTATACTCCTCCAACGTGTATACCTCGTAACAGTCTATCAATTTGACAATAAACACCATAATTATGAATCTAAAGTGTGATCACTACGAAAGTTGCCTTGTTTGTGCCAATCTTATATATATATATATAAGTGCATTGATCCAGTGGCTTAGGGAACAAAGCGGTTATAGCGACTTCTCAGCCGTAAATTGAGTGAGTGAATGCGATAGAGGAGTAATTTATCAGCATAAGTGATGGAAGGTACTTAAGAACAGGCCTGTTAATTTATCTCAAATTTATGATACATTTGTTACAATATTGTTTTAAGCTGTGATAAGGAAGTTACAATATTAGTTTAAACTGTGATAAGGAAGTATGTTGAGACAGCAAATTGAAATGATAAAGCAGCTACAAAGTATTGTGATTTTAGTAGTAGAATGGATGTAATGCTTGAACGGAAGAGTTTAATAACATCTGCACACCATGTATGTATAATGATATGATGTGTTTTTATTGAGCAATATGTAAATGATTGTTACGTTTTATGATGATGATGATACGTCAATTTCTATTGGTCTATTTTTCCCGCCAATTCTTATATTTAAGACATTATTACAACTGCCCAGACACTTTGAGAAACGTTAGTCGCATGTAAACAATAAAACTTTTTTTTTATTTTCATAAAACCTGAGAGTGTGGATCTTCTTTGGTGGATATATATATATATATATATATAGTTTTTTAGTAGTATGTGCCATTGGGTAATTTGCCATTTTAAAAAATAAGGGCCGCCCCCTGTGATCATAGGATTCACGGTGCACACAAACAAACCATACATGTTAGGTCACATGAGCCAATTAACAGACATGGTTCTGTCTTTTGCTTCAACACTTCTTCCTGTTACAGTTAGAGCTGCAGTATTTCTGGTCAGGTGATCTCTGAGGCAGCACACAGACAATCACAAAATGGTGGTTCAAGGCAAGAGATGTAAAAGGGTAATATTTACTTAAATAGATATACCAGTAAGATTTGATAAGATTCTTTAATATGCCACTTAATATGATATAAACGATCTGTTGCTTAAATATTAATTTTGGGGATAAAGTTTTCCTTTAAGAAACCTCATTCACAGCACTAGCTGTTCCTAAATCCTGCTCATGACCCTACTTCAATCCTGCTGAGCAGCCACAATGGTGTTTTTGAGTCACAAGAAGGATACAGAAATAGTCATTATGGGTGGGTACAGCATTTGCTGTGACCCCTTTGTGAGCTCTGCTAGGGAAGGTGATAAGAGAGGTTCATCCAATCTTGAGTCAACAGTTTATTGGAGCCCAGTGTCGGACTGGGACATAAGGGGTCCACCTCAAAACCTTAGACCAGGGGCCCACTCTCAGTACTATTATTCTTCCTCTACTCATTCAACCTCTATTCTCCTAGTCTCTATTCTTTACATACTATAATAACCATCTATTTAGCCTCTTTGTTCTTAAACAAATAGGAAATGGCCATGAAATAGGCCAAATCTTTAGCTGCACAAGGGCCCCCTGACACCTGGGCCCATCTGGAGTTTTCTTGGTATCCCGGTGGGCCAGTCTGACACTCTTGGAGCCCCCCACCCCCTGATTGATATCTGGTCAGGGCTTGCTGAAATACACAGGCTGAAAATCAGCCCCTACATGGGCATTAGCCTCTTCTCCTGCCTGCACCCAGAACTGTTGTGCCGGCTGTTGATTATGGTGTGAGAATGCAAACTTGCACTTCTTTGCCAAAATCATTTGCGGTGCCTTCCCCCTGAGTAAGCACAATGTTTCCAGGTACAGGCAGGAGAGGAGGTTTATGCCTGTGTGGGAGCTGGTTCTCAATCCCTTTCACCGTCTGGCTGGTCAAAGCAGATCTGCTAGTTTGTTGATCTTGCCAAGCCAAGGAAAAATCATTTTACTTAATATTTGATCTTATTATTTGGATTTGATAGATACAGATGGAAAACAGAAACAATACGCACAGTGCCCCTCCCCCCATGAATTGTCAGCATTCATTCTGCATTAGAGTATAAGCTCTTTGGCACACATGCGTCTCCCTGCACCATTCCAACAGGATTCATTTGCAGTTCTTTAAACAGGAGAGCAGAGCACTACATCATCCTCATCTGGCAAGGAGAGGAGAAGGAGAGAGGTGAGATCATGTGTAATGGAGAGAGGATGGGGGGGAAGTCACTCAGGAAAATGAAAATGCATTCTAACGAGAGAGAGAGAGAGAAAATCGCAGGGTGTATTTAGAGAGTGAGTGAGAGAAAGAAGGAGGGGTGGGAAAGCGTTGGAAATGTGGTGGTGGGGGGCAGGAGAAAGGAAGAGAAGAGAAGGACAGAGAGATGTGATTTATCAAGTCCGAGGCGCAACAAATTGGAGAATTTAAGGAAGGTGGGAGGCCGTTCCAAAAGATCCACATGGAGCAGGGTGGGGGTGGAGGCAGAAGGTTACAGCCCAAAGAATAACTGAAATGCGAGAAACAAAGAAAAATTAATTAATCCAGAGCAGAAAGAGAAAGAGGCACAGAAAGGGGAAGATGGAAGGGGGGGAAGGATGTGCTTTCTGGTCAGATACCCTGCAGGAGGCAAATCAATAAATGGAAAAGTGCAAATATCCAATGGGCTGCTTTAGATTCTGGAAGTAGTTTCCTCCAGAGACAATTTCGGGGTAACAGTGATATGTTGGTCACAGCACCAGCAATTTCAGTTATTTCAAATGGAGAGGCTTTTTGGGAGATTTGTCAATCCGTCTGCCACTGCCCTTAGCAAAGATAATCTCAGCATGAGATGGCAGTGTTTCACTAGCGTATTTAGACTTCATAGTTCATGACTTGAGCAGTATGACAGTTCCTAATCAAGTGAGCTAAAGAATAAGTGCAGGTAACTAAGGCTCCCTGTTTAAAATAACATAAAGCCAGAGCTGGGCCCAGTACTATTGATGTCCATGGCCCTCTCTGCCTGTATAGACCTATGAGTCTATTTATGATTGGGTTAGTTTACCCAGCATCACTTCCCGAGATTTATATCACAGACTCTTGTGCATTTGAAGATTATGCCAAATCATTATAAAACGCAGCACTCTCATTAGCATACAGAAGATTAGAATTGGATTTCAGCCCTACGTGCTCATTACCGGCACACATGGATTAACATTAAATAGGATACTATCATCAAAAAAGCTGGGTTGAGACCAGAATAATCTTTTACACTGAAAGCTGTAAAGTTAGGAGATACTGTCCTTGATACATTGACTATGGTTAAAGAAAGGGTTGAGAAGATATAAAGCTACAAGTAGGGATGAACGAATCTGTCCAGTTTCTCTTTGCTGCCAAACGGCGGAAAATTTGCCAACGGCGAAAAATTAGAGAAACGCATTGCAGTCAATGGGTGTTTTTACGCAACTCTTTTTTTACACACGCAAAATTTTTCTTGCTCAAAATGCATTAAAGTCAATGGGAGTTTTTTCTTATGGCGACTTTTTTTGTCCTAATGCATTAGTCAATGGGCTTGTTTTTTCTAAATACATTAAAGTCAATGGCCGTTTTTTCTTATGGCGACTTTTTGTCCTAATGCATTAGGGCAGAGACACAAATCGCCTCTTCTTCGGGCAACTAATCTCCTTGAACAGCCTTCCCGCCGGCTAGAATCTAAATCGACGGCGGGATGGCACTCGGAGCACTTAATTCGCCAAGCGATTAGTCTCCCCGAATCTTCACATGTGTCTCCGTCCTTAAAGTCAATGGGCGTTTTTTTCTTATGGGCGTCTTTTCTCTGCAAATTTCACATTTCAAATTCTGCGGCAAATTCATGGCTGGCGAATAAATTGGGTCATCGCTACCTACAAGTGTTAATAGTTATAGATCAAATCTGATCCAGGGACTGATATGACTGCCAATTCAGATAGGCATAGTTACTATATACTGTATGTGGATATATCCACATCAGTTACAATTGTTTCCTTATCTCAGGACAGGCAGATCAGTGGCTCTGAAGTTTTAGGGGACCCACTGAGCTTGACATTAAAAAGTCTTATTGTGTGTTATATATTTTCAAAGACGCAGGACACATTATAAGGCCTTGCATTGGGCCCCAATCTTGTTCCAGTCCCATCTGGTACCCTGTATTCCTGAATTCTCTTTGTTTTACATACAGGGTAATTGACATCTCCTTGACTTGGATCTGCCTTGGATCTGTTGCTCTCTTTATGTATTCTAAGATTTTAAGAGCCCTGGCAGCATCTGCCTGTAACTTTCTTTCAAGGCACTTAGACTAAAAGAGAAGTACATACAGTTTTGGCAGCTCCTACACTGCCGGTAAAATTGCTTTAAATAAGCCATGGAGCTGGAGGAGAATGGATTTATGATTTAGCTGCAGGATCGGTAAGAGGCATGGAATCCAGCCCACCGCTCTTTGGGGCTGGGTCAGCACTTGGAAGGGCATCTTCTGCTCATTTCTGGTTGGTCTTGCCTTGTCTAATTATTCACTTCTGAGAATCTATAGGCATGCAGTAGTGTCATTGATATGATGACCAATTACAAGATGCGCTGCAGGAGAATGGAATGTGGTGGTGCTGGTCCAAGCACCCTAGGCAACTTGGTTGGCAACCTCAGGTCTAAGTGACCAGGGGGGGCAAATGGTGGATGAAGGATAAAAAAGACCCCCCATAATTGCACCCAAGTCACTTGCATTTTCTGTCAACTCCTAGCTCTGGCCCTGTACAGAGTTGGATGAATTTAGAACTGAACAGAACAGCATATGGAAGATAACAGGGACAGATACATTTATTTTCCAATATCATTTTATTTTATGCTCATTTTTAGTTGTACTTGTATTTTAAAGGTAAAATATAGGTCCCCTTTTAGACATGGGCTCATTCAGTTGGGTTTATGTAGAAAAGGTGCAAAATAGCTTTCTGAACTTTCAAGAATAAATATATATATACACCTATATATACACACATACAGACATACCCAATTCCACAGATTGAAAGGAATCCATGATACTCATACAAACCAGTTCCCAGAATCCCTTAGGTATCTGACTAGGATGCAACCCTACTTGAAGTTCCTGTGCTTAACATTGTGGGCAGTGCACAGGTTCTGTGAGATAGCAGAGAGACTATAAAGGTAGACGCACAGATAATATTGTACAAAACAAATTTTCAAAAGCTATTCAGTGCTTATATGGTGGGAAACGAGCCGACTGATATCGGCAGAAGACTCAGATATCGGTTGACTCATCTGGACGTATCGGCTTGGACAGAAAGTCGGTTGCCACCTGAACACCATCAGATACAGTTAGAATTCTATTGTTTCTACCTGTATACAGGTTTCAATACACGTGTGTATTGAAACGAAAAATCTTTCTTGGAAAGATCTTTTCCAAGAAAGGTCGTAATTGCTATGTCTATGGCCACCTTTAGTCCCAGAATCCATTACTGCACAATTTCACAAGTTGAAGGAGGGCTTGCATGACACTGTTAGCCTAAAAGGGGTGAGGAAATGGTCCCCGTGAGCATAGCCAGACTATTGTGGTTTCCCTTTAATCTGTGTAGTTACTTTGGGAAGTTCAGATAGTGTTTACATAAAGCCAACTGAATGAGCTCATGTCAAAAAGGATGGTATATTTTCCCTAAATTTAGTGATGGGTTGATGCTCCACCTCTCTTAAAAAGCAGTTGACCAGTTACTGACCATAATTAGACTTTCTTCACCATTTCATTGGAACTGCAGAGAACTGACCAGTGCTGGAATTTATGGAAACTGGAATTGGATTCTTACTTCTGTGTGGAACTGGAGTTAGTTGTTATGCAATGAGTCAGCAGCCTACTATCACTGTTGCAATGGACCAGAATATCACTGGGACTTGCCATTAGATTGCCCCTGAAAAGTGCTTTATACAAGTACTTCTTGTACAGCTTTCAAGTTCTTCTCCTGTTTTACACGAATCCACTAGAGCCCTGGGATGCAAGTCATTCACTAATGATTTTCTACTCTCGAAGCTCTCTCTAGATCAGGTTGCGCCAAACTTGGGCTCCGCCTCTAACCACAAAATATCTTTAATGTACATTTTCCTTTAGTGATTTCTTCGACTTCAGGCAACTGCATTAGGGACAAATGGAAATAAAGAGGGACTGGGTTTTCTTCCATTGTTTATAATAAGAAATCCTGTTTATATTCCAGCCAGTAGCCTCTCTTGCAGTCGGGTTTCAATATTCTTCGCCAAGAAAATTCCTGCACGCATGGAAGTTACATAACTTAACTGTTTCCTTGACTTTTGTTTTAGTCTATTTCACCCCAAACAACCACACTGAATCAAGGATTTAACTAAGATCTTACTGGTGACCCTACTTCTGTGGCAATAAAGACCCCACCCC
The DNA here is from genome assembly GCA_038501925.1 of Xenopus petersii. Lineage (NCBI taxonomy): Eukaryota > Metazoa > Chordata > Amphibia > Anura > Pipidae > Xenopus > Xenopus petersii. Next base: position 7,447,012 of record CM076679.1, read on the forward strand.
CCCAAAAAAAATACTCATATTAAAATTAATTAATTCTCTTCATTGTTCTACCCAATAGATTAACTGGACATCTCTACTTCTCTATCTCTATAATTCTGTTTAGGGGTTTAAAAGAAAGTACCAGGCCTGTGGCACAGATCCTGGCTAAGACATTTACTATCTATACAACATAGATTTATATTTTATGAAAAGTGGGTTTATGAAAAGTGGGACGGCCATGGGGCCTTGACCTACTCCATTCATCTTCAGCCAATATTTGATTTGTTTCTAGCTCCTTCGGCTGCTGAATAGGCTTTCTAGTCTAGGGGCATGCGCATGCCCAAATGACAAACTTTGGACCTGACTTTACTAAATTAAAATATGAAAATATTGCACCCCCTGCACCACTAGAAGTTACACCTCCGTTGAGCTTTTTGCTGTCACCTGGACCTGAACCTTGTACCCAACAGTGTTTGCTATTCTGCTGTGGGAGCTGAAGTTTGACATGACCTACTATGGATCCATGGGAATAGCAGCTTAATAGTGGCATAAATAGATGTTACTGGACCCCACAGCAAATTCAATTTAGGGCCTATTCTACCAAGATATATTGAAATTGCTTTCCAAATGTATTGCTGAAAATAATAATGCATATTTACAGTGCTACGCAATATGTTGGCGCTATATAAATACATGTTAATAATAATAATAATAATAATAATATTTCTTAATGTGATATCCATCTTCTATTACCAAAACTTTTAGCAAAATAAAAACTAATTGCTCATTAATTAAAGCCTTACTGGGCCTCCTACAGCCGCAGGGTCTGCTCCCTCTATGGTTACACCCCTGGTAGCACCCTGGTCTCGGCTCAGTAGTGTGACCACCGTTGGGCTTTGGGAGGAGCCCTCAGCTTACTTGGGTGCCACCTGGACTTAAAGAGGGGTACAAGGCAAGATGTTCTGGCTGGCAAAGGGGCACGGCTGTTAGTAAAGTCTTTTGGGCCGAAGGTACAAAAGGATTAGGCAGAAGGATGATCAGACAGATGATTAGACAGGCTGGGTCGAGGCAGGCGGATATCAGCATCGTCAAGGGTCAAACCGGGTTGTCAATCAAGGGGTTAAGCAGGAAGAGCTGTCGTAGGCAGGCAAGGGTCAGGATACAGAATGCAGAGTAGTCAAAAACAGGCAGGGTCAAACAAGGGTAATCAAACAAACAGGATACAGATCAGATGCACAAGGCTCAGGAAACCACTAGAAAACAAGTTCTATCACGGGCATCTGTCTGCAGTCAGAATGGGCCATTTATAGGGGAAAGAATCTGCGACAAAAATGTGCACATTCGTGACAAAAACGTGTTTGCGCCTATAAACAACACGCCGGCGCGCTGGGCGCGCCCTAAAGAATACAAGAAGGCGCAGGAAAAGGACCACGCGGCGGGTGTCCCCGCCGATGGCTGCGCGGTGGGCGCCCCCAAAAAATCTAGGGAAACCCAACTTGCTCCTAATGACCTTCCAAATGGACTCTATTGTGTATCTAGAAAACCAAGCAGATATTCTCCCCAGATCCCATACTAACTGTTCTACAGGCTTAGTCCCCTCCTGTCACTACTCAAGGAAAAAAAACATATATATATTTTTAGTTTCTACGTCTGCCAAATAAATATATCACTGTGTAATGTATATTAAGGGTAGAGGCACACAATGCTATTTGGGGGAGATTAGTCGCCCAGCGACAAATTGCCTCTTTTTCGGGCAAGTAATATCCCTGCAATGCCTTCCTGCCGGCTAGACTCTACATTTCTGGTCAGGGTCGGACTGGGGGGCCCAGGGCCCACCGGGGCTGCTGTCTCAAGGCCCCCCTGATGCCTCCCTTGCTGAGCCTGCGCGCCACACCGTGTGTGCACAATATTTTTCATGGTAGGAAGAAGCTTACGAATTTCGGATCTGGGCCGGCGGGGCGCACAAGAGTCAGGGGCCCACCAGGTTTTTTCCTGGTGTCCCACCAGCCCAGACCGATCCTATCACTGGTGGGATCGCACTCGAAATGCTTGGTTTTCTGAAGTCACGAGGAAACTTCAACCGACTTCGGAAACTAATTGCTCCTGCCAGCGATTTAGACTCTAGCCAGCGGGAAGGCATTGCAGGGAGATTAGTCGCCCGAAGAAGAGGCGATTTGTCGCTGGACGACTAATTTCCCCCAAATAGCATTGTGTGCCTCTATCCTAAAGGACAATTGATCCTTAAATTTTGTGTAAACAGAACAGTTTGGATTCAAACAGGTGAACATGGAAAAAGTTGAATCCTGCATTACACATATTCTGTGTTGCTTTATAATATAGGGATGTATTAATTACAATAATCCACAAATGTATTAGTATGTGTTATTTGCCCTTTTCTTCAGATGCTTATACTGTGTTTCATCTTAAACAAATACATTGTGAATAATGTACCACCTATTGTAAGATGTAGGGATATTATAGAGTTCCATAACCATATAAAATAAATTACAGTACTAATACCATTTATAACCAATGACAATTAAAAAAAATTACAGCACTAACACCATTAATAACCGATGACATCACTAAGTGCCATTTATAAAGATATCATTTACAGTATATTCATGGCTCTTGTGTATTTTTATTTCTATATATTCTGTTATCCAGAGTGCTTGGGACCTGGGGTTTTCTGGATAAGGGGTCTTTCCATCATTTGGATCTCCGTACCTTAAGTCTACTAAAAATTATTTAAACGTTTATTAAACCCAATGGGTTTGTATTGCCTCCAATAAGGAGTAATTATATCTTGGTTGGGATTAAGGACAAGGTAATATTTTAATTTTAAATGTGAAATAAACTTGAAAAATCTGAATTATTTCATTAAATCAGAGTCTATGGGACAATTTGTATAATGGGTTCCAAACTTATATATGTAAATATATATATATATATATATATATAGCCTTTTGGAGATCTGTGTACGATGTTCTAACCCCACTGTTATTCAGCAGATTGATGGTGAAGAAGCCGAGCAAGGGGGATATCTGGATTAAGAGCTGAGCGGAGTTCCAATGCACTTTTCCGGTTGTATTCTCCTCTGCGAATCCAGTTTGCTCCTCTAGGGAGAGAGAAGAAGAGGAAGGAGGAAAGAAACATTCCTTGAACCTGCAAAGACAACAAACATGGACAACAGATCAGATTTCCTCTGGGTACTATGATTTCCTTCCACATTCCCAAACAAAAAGGTTCATTGGCCTCTGCTAAAATTGACCATAGTGTGTGTGAGTACGATGGGGACCTTAGACTGTAAACTGCACTCTATAATTCAGTGAGTTAATATTTATACATAAAGTATACTACATAAAACACCTACCCATGTCAGTAGAAGAAATGACTAAATCGCACTGCCATATACAATTCAGCTGTGTATTTGAACTTGAATGTATTTGTTAACCTGATTGATTAAATCTTGTCCTTGATAGACATCCCATCCCTCAGAGTAATGAAAAGTAAATGGAGGGAGACATCTGTTAGTAACTGGGACTTGAAGGGGTCGATATAATCTTTCAAGGAACCATGATTCAGAAACTTGAGAGATGGCACTTAGGGTGGTGGCACACGTGGCTACTGGGGGAGATTAGTCGCCCAGCGAACGGGCAAATAATCTCCCCTAAATGCCTTCCCGCTGGCTAGAATGTAAATCACCGGCTGGATGGCACTCGGATTGCTTTGGCTTTCCAAAATCGCCCAAAGTTTCCTTGTGAGGCAATTTTGGGCGACTTTGGAAAACAAAGCTTTCCAAGTGCTAATTTAATCTCCCCTAAATGCCTTCCCGCTGGCTAGAATGAAATTGCCGGCGGGATAGCACTTGGAACGATCCATTTTCCTAAGTTGCCTGAAGTTGCCTCATGAGGAGACTTTGGGCAACTTCGGCAAGCCGAAGCAATCCAAGAGCCACAGGGGGAGATTAGTCCCCCAGTGACAAATTGCCTCTTCTTCGGCCGACTAATCTCCCTTAAGTGCCTTCACGCTGGCTAGAATGTAAATAGAATGTAAATGACTGACGGGAAGGCTTTTAGGGGAGATAAGTCGCCCAAAGAAGAGGTGATTTGTCGCTGGGGGACTAATCTCCCCCTGTAGTCACGTGTGCCACCACTCAGTGTCGGACTGGCCCACCGGGATACCAGGAAAACTCCCGGTGGGCCCAGGTGTCAGTGGGCCTCTTGCTTCTAACCATTTGGCCTATTTCATGGTCATTTCCTATTTCTTTATGGGAAAAAATAGGCTTAATAATGGAAGAATAAACTACAGTAAGTAGATATAAAAGACTAGGAGAATAAACGGGTTGGAGGAATAATAGTTTGGAAATTGGGCTCACAGTTTAAAGTTTTCTGGTGGGCCCCTGGCATCCCAGTCCGATACTGCCACCACCCTTAGATACCAACCAAACTGCTTAATTTTAATTGATGCTTCAGACAGTTTGCTCATTTAAAACAGAGTTTATAAAATTAAAGAAAAACAAAACCCCCGTTGTTTATTTTTAAAAAAGTGCCTTGCCCAGGAAGGGTACTCCTTCCATCTCCTTCATCTCATCTAATTCTTCCCCCACAGCTGCCCATTTGCCTCGTAACTAAGTTGAGAAAGCAGAGTAAAGCAGCAGGGTTGGTGGCCTCCATGTCTGACCATGTCAGGTCCAATGTGTAATCTGCCAGCAGAGTTTACCAACATGGAACATTCCCACTAGCAACAATTGATCAGCTCTCAGGAGCCTGAACATTGAACATGACTTGGTCAGACATGGCAGCCACCAACCCACTACTAGAGCACTAGTCTATGTTCTCAGCTTAGGTATGGGGCAAGTGGATGGCTTCGTGGAAGTGTTACATGAAGTTCAGGAGGGAGACTTTCTTGGGTAGGCACTTTAAAAAAAATAGATAATGTTGGTTTCATTTTGCTTTAAGTGCTAAAGTAGGTGGATATGTGGTGAGTAAATAGATACAGTAATGGCTGCTAGGGGAAAGAAATGAAAGAATTGAGCCTTGATAAGAGGTAAAGAGTGCAAATGCAATATCTTAAAAATGATAGTTTAGTGGAGTGCTGTGCCAACTTTTTCCCGTAATGAGACACATAGCGAGACATTGCAAGTGTTCCAGGACAGGACTCGATTCTGTTAGAATAATAATTATTTCATGTAATGATATGGAAATGTTGCACTGCTTGGAAACTGTCTGCAGACTGCCCTTTTTGTACCCTATTTATCTCTCCTCCATTTATGACTGTAGCTACTAAGATCTAGAGGAGACTCATTACCATTTCTAAATGGCAGGGAACTCTCACAGTGCAGCTGTGTCTGATGAGATAGATTTTATTTAAAACACTTAATTTTAAGAAAGCTGTGGCATAACCATAGAGGGAGCAGACCCCTCAGTCGCACCCGGGGGGCAGGGAAAAGGGGGTCCCGGACCTTGGGGTCAGCTTCCTCTATAGCTTGGGGTCAGCAAAGATTTTTTAGGGGGCCCAGCCTTGAGTTGTTACGCCGCTGCTTTGCACTTGGAGCTTGCACAAGTTAGCCTTCAGCAATTCAGCTGGGTTAGAGGGATACTATGAACGTATCATTTGGGATTGTACTTTTCTTTACCAAGTCCAGTGGTGAAGAACCTCAGAAATCACTAACACATATTCCTGAAAAAGGAAATACGGCTATATTCAACGCGATTTCCTATTTATAAAATGTATTACTTTATTAGTTCCATTTAAAATTTGTCAGCTTTGGTACGGCACTTTCTCAGAGTGTCCTCTGAGGAAGTGCCATAGGGCATGAAATGCGTCAGTGGTGATCACCATGCACTGTACCAAAGCGGACAAATTTTAAATGGAACTAATAAAGTAATACATTTTATGAATTGGAAATCGTGTTGAATATATCCGTATTTGTGATGTAGGAAGTAGTTCCAAAGCCAGGAACCCGGATTTTAGGACACGTGACGTCTGGAGCCAATCGGAGATCCCTCACACGGATGTGAATGTTGTTCCTGAAAAAGGTAGATAGTAAAATAAATACTTAAAATCAAACTATTGGTACCCTGTAGGGGCCTGTCTGACCAATATCTGTCGATCAGACAGGTTTAAAAATCCCATTGGATGAAGACCATGTCTACACATTGATGCTGTCCTTCTCTGATGGGTCTCCTGCTGTATGATTAGATTGTTGGCTGCTGGGTCAACAATTGAAACAGCCTCATTTGGACCAGTGTGTGGGTGGACTAGTCAAGTGGAGATCTGCTATAACCTCATCAAACTAGCGGATTTCACCATGTAGGGCCAGCTTAACCAAGCAAGTCAATACCTTCATCGAAACTTGGGATAGTAAAGGACAATAAACTAAATGAAGGAAGGGTAGTGGAAATTTGAACTGGCTGTTCTGAGATATTGTATCTATATCCATGATAATGAACATACAGTACCTTTCTCTCTTCTGCATTCTCACACGGGCTGTGCATCTCAGTTACTGGTAGGCCGTCTCTCAACTTTCCACAGCACTGAACACAAAACATTTAATCACACGTCATGGTTAGAAATGCCCTGTTCTGCCCATACATCAAACCCTAAGCTGCTGTCACTTAACCTGAGGACTTCCATCTGTCAGTCCATTAAGGGCAGTCACCACTGTCTTATTATCCACCATCACCTGGCTGTTGCAGAGTGCACTGCATTTTACAATTAAATAAGTAAAAGCTCATGCTCCTACTCACCATTTTATGCATGCTCTGCAGTTTCTCTCTTTGCATATAGGGGGTCCCTGAGGACTTGCTCATAGAGCCCATCATAAACATCTAGTAATGAGGTATCGACCTGAAAAACAGATCCCAGTGATTGACTGAAGGGAAGGAGACAGTAAGATGCATGTAGCCATTGTCAGTCGCCTATGAAGCAAGAGAGGTGGCTGCTATAATATATAGTGTGTATCATGGGACCTGATCCCTCAAGCCACAAACCTAATCTCATAATGTCACTCCATGCACAGAAAATAAAACATTGTACCATTGAATCATTACTTTTTCTCTTTGGAGGCATAGAAAGTCTCAGGACTCCCCATGAACAGCTCTGTTTTTAGATTCTGTCTGAATTTGTAGCACCCCAGAATACATTGCAGGTTGTTCCCCTCTTTACATGATTACATGTTGTGTAAGTACATGGTGTACACAGCCAGTGTAGTACATTGGTTTATTTTATATTATCAAGTTATTACTAATGTCAGCTGAAACAATTGTAGGGAGGTTATGGGTTATCCCTTAAAAGAAGGTCTTAAAGGCCCCCCATACACGGGCCGTTTAAAAGCTGCCAACAGACCAAGTTGGCAGCTTATTGGCCTGTGTGTGGAGCCATCTAACGGGCAACCCCTATTGATATCTAGCCAAAAGTCGGCCAGATGTCGATTGGGCAGGCTAAAAAATCCCATCGGATTGTGGCCAAATCTGTTCGCTGATGCGGTCCCTCAATCCAACCAACGGTATTGCCTCCATTCTGATCTGATCGTTGGGCCCAAGGGCCCATGATGGGATCAGCCCAATATCGCCCACCTCAATGTGGGCATATTGGGGAGGGATCTGCTCGTATGGCCACCTTTATTCTCAGTAAAGCAATGTTCCCATCTGAAGAACTCAAATACCGTATAAGACTCCCAAGTGGGAGAATTTGGAATAGACCTACTTGATACTTTGTAGGAAAACGTGAACTGGTACTGATAAGTGACCACCGGTAACAGACGGTTCTGGATAGGAATTAAGCTTTGGCTCTGGTTCCCCTGAGACTGTAGGGAGAATGGGAGAGTAAAGCTTGGGGTGAAATAGCCTATAAGGGTGGTGGCAGATAAGGAGATTAGTCACCCAACAACAAATTTTCACTGCTGTGGGCGACTAATCTCCCCAAAATGCCTTCCTGCCTGCAAGAATATGAATCTCCAGAAGGATGGCATATGAATTGCTTTGGATTTACGAAGTCGCCCGAAGATGCCTCACGATGAAACTCCGGGCGACTTTGGAAATCTGTCTGCCACCCCCCTAAAGAGTGCTTTATCTGGGAGGGAGGTGACTGTAAGCGTGTGAACACAGGGCTGTTGTAGGTGCAATAGTAACACATGATAAAGAGAGTGGAAATTGGGGAGCCAGTGTTAGTGGGGAATTCTTAATTAACATAAACACATCACAAATGTAAATTTATGACATGAAATAAGAGCCACTTATCAAACCCCACTGCTAAACAGTCTCCTATATACCACAAGATCCTCCCCTGGTCCATGGGCTCCTTCCCTAACCCTCCAGAAACATTAAAACATTATATAATCTCACCCAAAACTCTTTCTTTTGCCAAATGCCAA